>OU426988.1:37364925-37964925 GCA_911387755.1 Chrysotoxum bicinctum
TGAAAATGGGTTGAAAATTGGTTGAAAATGGGTTGAAAATGGGTTGAAAATGGGTTGAAAGTGGGTTGAAAGTGGGTTGAAAATGGGTTGAAAATGGGTTGAAAGTAGACATGTGTAACGCAGCGCTGCGTTAGCGCAATGCGTTGAAGCAGCAACTGCGTTACGTGCGCTGATACATCAGTTTGTAACTCAATGACGCAGTGACGCAATAGCGCAGTTCATCAACTCATCAACTCAATGATCGAATAGCGCTTTTGACAAGCGCAGCGCTGCGCTGCACAGACAAAAACCATTCAAGCAGATACAGAAAGCGCTGACTTCCTTGTAGCGCTCCCATATTTTTCACATTTTTTACGGAGTTCAATAAAATTCCATGATGTGGTATATGGTATTTTTGCTTTTTAAGGAAAAAAATGTTTGTATATATCAATATAAGTGCTTACTTGTTCTTAATCGAATGAAAGATATTTCGTAAAAATCCGTTAAAATGCCAAAAGTAATGAGTGATATCTGAAGCAAGCAATGTGTAAAAAAATACAAGTCTTAAAAAAATTGTATTAGAAAATAGTTTATATCTGCCCTCATGTTGGACTGAGAGCTTTTCAATTTTCTTCATATATTTAGAAAATATATTGAATAATAAAACAAAATAGTTTTAATTTTCTATGTTCAGGTTTTTGTATTTATTTAAATTTTTTCCACAATTAAGTGAGAACAAAAAAATCACTACTCCAGATTATTTTTACATTTTTTTTAGTGT
The DNA here is from genome assembly GCA_911387755.1 of Chrysotoxum bicinctum. Lineage (NCBI taxonomy): Eukaryota > Metazoa > Arthropoda > Insecta > Diptera > Syrphidae > Chrysotoxum > Chrysotoxum bicinctum. Next base: position 37,365,686 of record OU426988.1, read on the forward strand.
AGTCGGGTAAAACTTGATATTTTTTTTCATAAATTGTATGAATGTCTAATGTCTACAGTATTTTAAGACTTTAATCTTAAAGATCTGTATGATATTTTCGAAGTAAAAAAATAGTTTATGAAACCATCTCTACTCATATTTCTTTTTTGTATGAAAATCGATTTTTTTCGTTTCAAATCCTTTCAACCAATTTTAGCGTGTTTCCTGTCGAATTAATTGTAAAACATTTTTCAGCATTATTTTAGAAGAGGATTGGGGCAATAAGTAGGTGGTAATATAATTTCAAAATTCTGAAATTTTTCATCAACTTTTGAATTTTGAGTGATTTGAATCGAATTGATTTTTGCGTCATTAACTCTTTAGTATGAAATTTTTTGTTATTTTGAATTTTTTTTTACACAGAAATAAAGTTTGACATTTCTTATTTAAATATATACTTCAATAATTAAGATCTGAGAACTAATACTCAAGTTAGAAGAACTAGAAAGTATGAAAATCGGCATATTTTTAAGATTTTAATTAAATTTTTAATCAAAATTTAATTTTTATTGAAAATTTGAGAAAAGTCACCCTACCTCCTCTCCTCTTTCATATATTCCAAAATGACCTATGACACATTTGTAGAATAGCATTATTGCAATTAATTGGCATCTTTAGTTTTTTAAAATTGTAAAACTTTTCATCAACATCTGAATTTACAGTTCTTAAAATCAAATCGAAAGGAGCTCCTTGCACGCTTTTAGTAAGAAAAACTTTGTCCCTCCTCAAACATTTTTAGAGCAGTATTTAGGAAAACATTCCATCTTTCGTTTAAGATATTAATCTTGAAGATTGGACTATCAGAACCAAAGATATAAGTACAAACGGCTCCACACCTCAAACGAAAAAAAAAAATGTTTGAAAAGACACCCCATTCTCACTCAGACCGCTTGGTCGACGATGGACAACTTGTGTGCGCTTGTGCGCTACGAAGTTTGTATGATGATGAGTTAACAAAATACAGCTGCGTTGCGCTGCGCTGTTTTGCTTCAAATGAGTTAAAACAAAAATTGCGTTATGGCGAAAACTGCGTTATGGCGCAAACTGTGTTAACGCATTTCGCTGATACAGTGAAGTGCGCTTGAGTTAGTGTATTAACGCACCAATTTTTACTGCGTTACCCATGTCTAGTTGAAAGTAGGTTGAAAATGGGTTGAAAATTGGTTGAATATGGGTTGAAAGTGGGTTGAAAATGGGTTGAAAATGGGTTGAAAATTGGTTGAAAATGGGTTGAAAATGGGTTGAAAATGGGTTGAAAATGGGTTGAAAATGGGTTGAAAATGGGTTGAAAGTGGGTTGAAAGTGGGTTGAAAACGGGTTGAAAATGGTTGCAAATGGGTTGAAAATGGGTTGAAAATGGGTTGAAAGTGGGTTGAAAGTGGGTTGAAAATGGGTTGAAAATGGGTTGAAAGTGGGTTGAAAGTAGTTTGAAAATGGGTTGAAAATTGGTTGAAAATAGGTTGAAAATGGGTTGAAAATGGGTTGAAAATTGGTTGAAAATTGGTTGAAAATAGGTTGAAAATGGGTTGAAAATGGGTTGAAAATGGGTTGAAAATGGGTTGAAATGGGTTGAAAGTGGGTTGAAAATGGGTTGAAAATGGGTTGAAAATTGGTTGAAAATGGGTTGAAAATGGGTTGAAAATAGGTTGAAAATGGGTTGAAAATGGGTTGAAAATGGGTTGCAAATAGGTTGAAAATGGGTTGAAAATGGGTTGAAAATTGGTTGTAAATGGGTTGAAAATTGGTTGAAAATTGGTTGAAAATGGGTTGAAAATTGGTTGTAAATGGGTTGAAAATTGGTTGAAAATTGGTTGAAAATGGGTTGAAAGTGGGTTGAAAATTGGTTGAAAATGGGTTGAAAATTGGTTGTAAATGGGTTGAAAATTGGTTGAAAATTGGTTGAAAATGGGTTGAAAGTGGGTTGAAAGTAAGTTGAAAATGGGTTGAAAATTGGTTGAAAATGGGTTGAAAATGGGTTGAAAGTGGGTTGAAAGTAGGTTGAAAATGGGTTGAAAATTGGTTGAAAATGGGTTGAAAGTGGGTTGAAAATGGGTTGAAAGTGGGTTGAAAATTGGTTGAAAGTGGGTTGAAAGTAGGTTGAAAATGGGTTGAAAATTGGTTGAAAATGGGTTGAGAGTAGGTTTAAAATGGGTTGAAAATTGGTTGAAAATGGGTTGAGAGTGGGTTGAAAATGGGTTGAAAATGGGTTGAAAATGGGTTGAAAATGGGTTGAAAGTGGGTTGAAAATGGGTTGAAAATGGGTTGAAAATTGGTTGAAAATGGGTTGAAAATGGGTTGAAAATAGGTTGAAAATGGGTTGAAAATGGGTTGAAAATGGGTTGAAAATAGGTTGAAAATGGGTTGAAAATGGGTTGAAAATTGGTTGTAAATGGGTTGAAAATTGGTTGAAAATTGGTTGAAAATGGGTTGAAAATTGGTTGAAAATTGGTTGAAAATGGGTTGAAAATTGGTTGAAAATGGGTTGAAAATGGGTTGAAATTGGGTTTAAAATTGGTTGTAAATAGGTTGAAAATGGGTTGAAAATGGGTTGAAAATGGGTTGAAAATGGGTTGAAAATTTGTTGAAAATGGGTTGAAAATGGGTTGAAAGTGGGTTGAAAGTGGGTTGAAAATGGGTTGAAAGTGGGTTGAAAGTAGGTTGAAAATGGGTTGAAAATTGGTTGAAAGTGGGTTGAAAGTAGGTTGAAAATGGGTTGAAAATTGGTTGAAAATGGGTTGAAAGTGGGTTGAAAGTGGGTTGAAAATGGGTTGAAAGTGGGTTGAAAGTAGGTTGAAATGGGTTGAAAATTGGTTGAAAATGGGTTGAGAGTGTGTTGAAAATGGGTTGAAAATGGGTTGAAAGTGGGTTGAAAATGGGTTGAAAATGGGTTGAAAATTGGTTGAAAATGGGTTGAAAGTGGGTTGAAAATGGGTTGAAAGTGGGTTGAAAATGGGTTGAAAGTGGGTTGAAAGTAGGTTGAAAATGGGTTGAAAATTGGTTGAAAATGGGTTGAGAGTGGGTTGAAAATGGGTTGAAAGTGGGTTGAAAATGGGTTGAAAATGGGTTGAAAATGGGTTGAAAATTGGTTGAAAATGGGTTGAAAGTGGGTTGAAAATGGGTTGAAAATGGGTTGGAAATTGGTTGAAAATGGGTTGAAAATGGGTTGAAAATGGGTTGAAAATGGGTTGAAAATGGGTTGAAAATGGGTTGAAAATGGGTTGAAAATTGGTTGTAAATGGGTTGAAAATGGGTTGAAGATTGGTTGAAAATGGGTTGAAAATTGGTTGAAAAGTGGTTGAAAATGGGTTGAAAATGGGTTGAAAAGGGGTTGAAAATGGGTTGAAAATGGGTTGAAATTGGGTTGAAAATTGGTTGTAAATGGGTTGAAAATTGGTTGAAAATGGGTTGAAAATGGGTTGAAAATGGGTTGAAAATTGGTTGAAAATGGGTTGAAAATGGGTTGAAAGTGGGTTGAAAGTGGGTTGAAAATGGTTTGAAAGTGGGTTGAAAGTGGGTTGAAAATGGGTTGAAAATTGGTTGAAAATGGGTTGAAAGTGGGTTGAAAGTGGGTTGAAAATGGGTTGAAAGTGGGTTGAAAGTAGGTTGAAAATGGGTTGAAAATGGGTTGAAAGTGGGTTGAAAATGGGTTGAAAATTGGTTGAAAATGGGTTAAAATGGGTTGAAAATGGGTTGAAAGTGGGTTGAAAATGGGTTGAAAATTGGTTGAAAATGGTTTGAAAATTAGTTGAAAATGGGCTGAAAATTGGTTGAAAATGGATTGAAAATGGGTTGAAAATGGGTTGAAAATGGGTTGAAAGTGGGTTGAAAGTGGATTGAAAATTGGTTGAAAATATTTTGAAAATTGGTTGAAAATGGGTTGAAAATTGGTTGAAAATGGGTTGAAAATGGGTTGAAAATGGGTTGAAAGTGGGTTGAGAATTGGTTGAAAATGGGTTGAAAATTGGTTGAAAATGGGTTGAAAATGGGTTGAAAATTGGTTGAAAATGGGTTGAAAATGGGTTGAAAATGGGTTGAAAATTGGTTGAAAATGGGTTGAAAATGGGTTGAAAGTGGGTTGAAAATGGGTTGAAAATGGGTTGAATATTGGTTGAAAATGGGTTGAAAATGGGCTGAAAATTGGTTGAAAATGGATTGAAAATGGGTTGAAAATGGGTTGAAAATGGGTTGAAAATGGGTTGAATATTGGTTGAAAATGGGTTGAAAATGGGCTGAAAATTGGTTGAAAATGGGTTGAAAATGGGTTGAAAATTGGTTGAAAATCGGTTGAAAATGGGTTGAAAATGGGTTGAAAATTGGTTGAAAATGGGTTGAAAATGGGTTGAAGGTGGGTTGAAAATGGGTTGAAAATGGGTTGAAAATGGGTTGAAAATGGGTTGAAAATGGGTTGAAAATTGGTTGAAAATGGGTTGAAAATGGGTTGAAAATTGGTTGAAAATGGGTTGAAAATGGGTTGAAAATGGGTTGAAAATGGGTTGAAAATGGGTTGAAGGTGGGTTGAAAATGGGTTGAAAATGGGTTGAAAATGGGTTGAAAATGGGTTGAAAGTGGGTTGAAAATGGGTTGAAAATGGGTTGAATATTGGTTGAAAATGGGTTGAAAATGGGCTGAAAATTGGTTGAAAATGGATTGAAAATGGGTTGAAAATGGGTTGAAAATGGGTTGAAAATTGGTGGAAAATGGGTTGAAAATGGGTTGAAAGTGGGTTGAAAATTGGTTGAAAATTGGTTGAAAATAGGTTGAAAGTGGGTTGAAAATGGGTTGAAAATGTGTTGAAATTGGGTTGAAAGTGGGTTGAAAATGGGTTGAAAGTGGGTTGAAAATGGGTTGAAAATATGTTGAAATTGGGTTGAATTCGGGTTGAAAGTGGGTTGAAATTGGGTTGAAAATGGGTTGAAAATGGGTAGAAAGTAGGTTGAAACAGATTTTCAACCCGTTTAAAACCCACTTCAACTTTTAACCTGTTGTTTAAAAACCGAGTTAAATGTTTTTAACCAATTTTAAACCTACGTTTAACCTACATTTTAAAATAGAGCCACAAACAGTAAAAATGGAGATGCGAAATTGTGTTGACTATGACTTGTAAAATTGAGATGCTTATTTTTAAGAAAAAAAAAGTATCGAAAAAATTTCAAAGCTATTTTTTATAAAAAATTGGCTCTTGATCGATTTTTTTTTAAATAAATATATAAAAAACAGTAGAAAATCGAAAAAAAATATTTGGGGCAGTCAATTACTTTTTTTTTTGGATTTTATTGGTACCTATGAGTTTGCCCAACTTTCAAACCTGCTTGACTTTTTCCCAAAAGAAGACTAGGAATAAAAAGTCTTTAAAAAATGTCTTCTTTTCATATCAATTTCTTAATACAAATAAATTTTAGTTCTTCAGTTTTTAAACTTTAAACGTAATATATAAATCTTGGTGTGACATTTTTTTTAACTTTTTCTCGAACTTTATTCTGATTTTATGGATGAAACTAAATTAAGCTTTATTTAACATTTTTTAAAAAAGCCATTCGCGCCCTTAAATATCAACTTTAATCGGCTGTGTAACCTTCACTAATAGACATTAATAACAAAAATTACATTCTTCATATCAGATTATCAGTTAACTTTAAGAGAGAAAACTTTATTATCTCGTTGCTATAAATTAGCAACCTGAAATTATTATCATCAGATCACCATATATGGAGCTGGCTTACTGTGCGGTGGTGGCGTAAAGTTTTTCTGATTTATCAAAAATAAAAACCAAAATTATCCCCCAGTCATTGCTTACCGGATAAACATAGTTTATGGGCTTTAACAATTGGTCATCATCTGGATTTAATGGATTTTCTTGAATATTTTGACTTGCTCTGTTGTTTCGTGTCCAAAAATGATTTAGAGGGTTCAATTAATTTTAATTTAAGTACGATGACACGGAATTCCAAAGAATTAGGTTTCACATACCATTCGTCAAGTATTTGGCTAAAAAATCTGATGAACATTACTTTTAAATATAAATAGCTTTAAATTTAAATCTGAAAAGTTAGAAAAATAATCAATAGCTATTTTATCAACATTTCTATAGTTCTTGATTTCAGTTTGTCTATTTTTCTGTCTGTATGTTTCTAGTTTGTATCGCTTTTCGGTTAAATTATTTAACTGATTTTATTAAATTTTGACACGGAAACAGAAAAAAGAGATGACACTGACAGTTGTTTCCCGCTCGGGATCTTGAAAGAAATTCAGTATCATGCCTCCGCGGAACGAAATAAGTCGCTTTACGATTGAACAACGTTGGGAAATATTGAAAACATATTTCCAAAGTGAGTGCTGTGTAGCCCAAACAGTGCAAACAGAAGTTTTGACCGAAATGAGCACCCACTGCACCTGCTTTACGCAAGTTTCTGGAAAAAGAGGGTGCACGAAGCACGACCATCCGCTTCGTTATCGCTAGACGTTGTGTTCTATAAATTAGTGGGAATGTTTGCTCTTTCTAATTAAACCATAATACATGGAAAACATTTAATTTTGTTCATTTAATAGTATTTTTAAAAAGAAACTTGTATTCGGGTAAAAGGTTCATACATTTTTCTATAATTCCATTGAAATACAATCAGACCAAAAACATAAATGTTAAAAAAGAGCCAAGTTCTTCTATACAAAAACCTTTGTGTAACAAGTCAGCCGTGAAAAGTACTGAGATCTAAAAGTACTCCAAGTTCTTACTTCATGAAGGTTTAATACCGGATATTTAAAGTAGAATAATATTAAAACAGCTACAATGTACGAGTAATAGAGGAACTTTATTATTTAATGATTACTGACTAAAATTTGATGGGCTTACTGGTCAAGTTTTTAAAACCTTTTGAATTGGGCATAAACAAAACTTGCCAAGTAAGCCCATCAAATTTTATTCTACTTGCATGCCAAGATCTACCGCTGTGCAAAATTACAAGATTCTACGATGTCGGGAAGTGCTCCATAATTTTGATGATCTGTCAGTCAGTCAGTCAGTTACGGTTTTTGTGATTTTTGAGGCCTTATATCTCAGAAACCGCTTATGCTAGAAAATTGAAATTCGGTAAGGCGCCTGTGCCTGACTAGCTTAGCAAATAGTTTCTGACTTCATTGGTACTGAAGATAGGGAGGGGTCAAAAATCGCCTGAGTTTGTTCCTGTAAAAAGGGTGTAGTGCCAGAACTTGGCTGGGCACTACCGTGCCCTTTGATCACTGTTATTTTACTTAAACGTCAGTAGAACGAAACTTCTTCAGAAAGTACTAAGGCATGTTCTCGTAGATTGCTAAAACAATTACTCAAATAGTTCGAGTTAAAAAAATGTAAATATGAATTTATGCAAACAAAATTTTAAAAAATCTTTAGAGGAATTTTATTAACAAATTTATTCTTTATATTCGAAATTTCTTTAAAACATTCATAAACAAAATAGGTGTCCTTATTTTAAGTATTTAATAATATACATTTAAGGACATAAGTTCAAAAGCAACCGTTCATCCGTTTTCAAGATACTAGATTTTCAATTTTTTTTTTTTTCAAATCAAAAAATAGTTTTTCGAAAATTTGTGTATACAATTTTATTTCAATGTCAAAGACCTCAGGTACCTTAACTAGCAAGTTTGAACAAAATCTGTCAGTAATTTAGGATATCGGTTGAGGATATACATATCATCATAATGTGAAGTTTAAATAACATTTCGAGTTCGATTTTTTCTCCAAATGCAATCTAAAGTAAACAACGAGTGCTTAAGTGAAATAGCCTTTTACATAATATCTCTTCTTCAAAATAATTTCACCGTAAAACTTTAACCTTGATCATAACTTCTACCAGATTATTAAATATAGAGATTCTTTTTATCCATACAACACGAATTTAGAACACTTCGACTTACTTGGTATTTCTTTTTACATACCTTTCTCATCTAACCACTCGTATTTTTTATAAGTTAAAAAAATAAAAGTAGTTATTTTTACATTTATTTAAATTCTTGATTATTCGAAATACCAAATAAAATTATTTGGATCTATCTTTTCATTTTCAAAACAAAGTCCCTTGTAAACATGATGTTTCTTCGTACATAAAGAAGCCGCTGGGCCTGGCATATAAGTTGGGATAGAAACAATATTTGTTGAGGGATAATTGCACGTAAATATAACTGTAAGCAAAGGTTTTTTCCTTTTCCTTTTGAGAATAGATCGGAGACATGCACATCCTACACGATCATTGCGATCAGTCATCAGAGCCGTGAAGTGTCCAGTTTGGGGTCTGTTAAAAAATAAAAATAAATTTTAAAATCTTATCATGGTCAAAGACAATATAATTTTATTATTGAGGGACTACGACTTTGAAAATTAAATTGTTTTTAACAAATGTTACAAGCTGCTTAAGACACTGTTCAAATCTGTCGCATTTGTGAAAATTCTTAAAAATAATAATGAATAAAAGTTAAATATACTCAGTAACTTCAAAGCTGTTCATAATGTCCATGTTACAATCCAAGTGCTCCAAGAACCACATTTCAACGGCTTCCTTTATAAAGTCCACTATTGTATAATTCGTGAATGTTGTTTGAGCAAAGTAAATATTTTGCCCACAATATGGAAATTCAATTGTGCTTCGGCATTCGTCGTGTTCAAAATGACAAGTTTTTACATTAAGTTCGGCCATTTTTGCCAATTGTGTGTCCCATCTCTAGGGAAAAAATACAAAAAAGTTCTTTAAATAAGATCAAAATATCTTGATTTAATATTTACCAAACTGGGCATCCTAGCAGCAGACTTAAATCGAGGCACCTTTCCCAGAGAAAAATTATTTCGAACCTCATTGTGGAGATCTAAAATTAGCTGTTTGTAATCATCTATGTTTTCCGTCCAATATTTTCCAACGCATTTGTTTCCGAATGACTGAAATTAAGAATCAGTTTCAATAAAAAAAAGTCATTCATTACGATACCATAGAAAAATAAAGAAATTACAAAATAAAAAAAAAAAAAATAAGTTAGGTAAGAAGATGAATATTTCCAGAAAATAAAAAAATAAGGGTTCACACTAGGGGAAAACTAGAAAAAAAACTATTGGTTTTCAAGATAGTTCTTATATATATCGGAAACTGGTTCAATTTCGTGTGGTTCAAAAGTTAAAACTAGTATACGCACTCCAGTATTATTGCATGCAATATGCTTGCCTTGAAAAGGACACCATACTGGATCACAGTAGTTGGGTTTTTCATTAGCAAGCGCCAATGGAAAGAATAACGATTGTATGATCAACTGAACTAACATTTTCATCGACTGAGTGGAAATAATTACATTTTTATCAACAATTTAAAGAAATATTCTTACAAAAGTTTAGTCGTGAAAGCGTTAGTCACGACTTTGAATTTCAGATAATGGAAATGTTATTAGAACTGCTGAATGAAATAATTTAAAATAAATAAATAATATTTTTAATGAACATTGAATAAGCGTTTGTTTCAAATATTTGGACAATTATTGGTTTCTGGAAAACACACATTCGAGATTTTAATCGAAATTAAAAGTTCAATAATGAAGAATTTAAAAAAAGTGATTTTCATCATATCGTCCGTCGTCGGTCTGAAGGTTTGTACTGTAACATACAAATGTTCAAAGTGTACAGTCTTAAAATTTGTCACAGATTTTTTCTATATGATATCATTGTGTGTCGTTTTTTCCTTGCCCTCGACGGCATGAATGGCGATTACGCTGTCCAGCGCTCAAACATCTCATCACCTATCGACAGTACGGCCGGCGTTGACCTTGACTGCGAATCTCTGTACAGAATGACGGTGTTCACATTGGACTTACTCAACCGATTTTTTTTGACGTAAGGCTACCCTGTCGTGTTCAGACACAAAAGTAGTGTGAACACTCCAGACTCACTTTGACGTCTTGTATTTGTCATAATTGTTGGCCATTTGCTATGCCACTTCAAATATACAGTGAATTACAAAAGTAAGTAAGCACCTCTTAGTTTAAAGATCATTTCCTTCAAACAATCGATAGTCATGTTAAAAAAAAAAACTTAATATTTTTGTCTATAATTGATATGTATTTTGAACTAAAAAATAACATTTCAAATAAACCAACTGTGTTCTAAAATTCTGCTTGTTTAGATTCATGGGTTTTTTCAAAGAAGAGCCGCTTTTGGCGATTTATTTTACTTATGTAAGGTTTCTTTCTAATACTTCGACCATGATAACCGGATTGGTAGAGCACTCGTCGAATAGTTTGAGGGTTATATGACTTACCTGTTTTATTTGGTTTTTTCTGCTGATATCTTTGATGGGCTTACTTTGGGATTCCTCTTCACTTTCCTAACAATAATACGGCATTCCTGCTTGTCATTGTCATTGATCGACGGTCATTTTGCAAACTTGCAATGTTATTTTATTTGGTTATTATTTTGTGTATAGCAGATGGACTTTTGTTAACAATTTTACCATTCTCGCACTTCGATTTATTTTCCAAATAGTGTTTGATTATATTTTTTTTTAAGGAGTGCTTACTTATTTTTGTGATACACTGTATCTTCGTGTGTCATTTTATGTCACCAAGACAAATGTCAAAAAAAATCCAATAATTTTCAATTTGTTTTAAAAATCCTGCCTCACTTTGCCGTCTCTTTTTTACCATGAAGTGCGAACGAGAAAAAACACAGAGACATCAAAATAAGTCGGCGGAGTGAGTCCAATGTGAACACCGTTAATGACCTATTTCCTTGGCTACTCATGGGACCAACAATGACAGATTATAACAAAAACAAGGGTAGACATCTATAAAACCGGTTCTTCTTCTAAACCGAGCGGGAACGCGGCCGCAATGTTGCCTGTCGTTTATTTATATTTAGAATCAAAAATTTTGAAATAGTTTGACTAAACGATTTTGTGTTGGTACCAGATACTACTATTAAAATTTTAAGAAAGTCTAGTCTATTATTTCGACGATTTTACTATACTATAAGCACAATTATTAACATTTCTAAATTGTTTTCGTAGTAACCTAAATTATCATCAAAGTGATAACAAAATTTAAGAAATAGTTCTTTTAACAGACTTCATTATAAATAGCAAAATATAACAGCTGAACTCTGAAAATATCTCTTGTAAAATTACATTTTAAGTGAACCCTTGTGAACCAAGCCATTGATATAACCATTCCGTTCAACAATATGACAATAATTTAACAAAATGTCTTGAGCCTTCTTCGAATATTTTCTAATTTATTTATTTGAACGGAATAGTGCCTAGTCAAGTCATAGTTACTGATACACGAAAAAAATTAATTCTAAACATTAATGCACTGATATTTCAAGAAATGTTATTTACAAAATATAAGGGTATACATTACCCCTTGAGTGCGGGCAAATTATATAAAAAAGAAAATTTTCTTGACTCACAACCTGAATCGTTATGGCCAGTCATCGATTACAGCACGCACACTATTCATTGGGAAATTGTCCACTTCACGGAAAAGGGCTGTCTTCAGTGAATCAATATGTTGGTTTTGAGTAGAGCAGGCTATTTCCTCTAAAATGTAATAAAATGGGTTGAGGTCTCAACTACCGCTTGGTCAATCATCCGATGAAATGAACTTCGGTATATTGTTGAGTGCTTTTTGCCTTATGAGCTGGAGGATATTCTTGGTGAATTGTCCTCTGCTTGTTGGAGAACCTTATTGGGCTTAGAGACTTCACAAATTCTTATAAAAATGTCGCTTGTTAAACTTTTGCAGACATTTTGACTCACCATTAAATTTGCGGGATTGTGGCATCTTTCAACTATCATTAAAAGATTCTTCTTATAGTCCGGGAGGCAGCGACAGATTTCATTACACCATTTTCGCAAGCTTAATTTTTCTTATATGAGTTATTCGTGTTATAACTAACAATAATTTCATGGTCTTCCATCTCAAGAGTACAACGGGGGGTTACAGGAGGGTTTCAAACCCCGCAAAAAAATCATGAAAAAAATTCATAGTCGCAAACGTGAAACTTTTTCGACGCATTATCTGACACATAAGAAGTTTAAAAAATTTAGTCTTCCACCTGTATCCCACAACAAAATACGTCTTCCACCCACGCAAAAACCGCAAAACTTTTTTGAAAAAAATTCATTCCCGCGAAGATGAAATTTCTATATATGCTAACTCTTAATGTAATAAACATTAAATAAATAGTCTTCCACCTATAACATACAACAAAAGTCTTCTTCCAAGGCTTTAAAGTTGCACACCGCACTTTGGTCTTTTTTTCTTATTTTTAAATTCAAAACTCCATGAAAGACTTGTTGTTACTTAATTCATTGAAAGACTATAACAAAGTTGTTATTTTACGTTATATGTAGATTTTTTCAATGAATTGATTTAATCTGTTGTCATGAAAATCGAGCATAAAGTGTATATTGTTCTGTGTGTTCTCTAATTAAAACAACTTAATTTAAAGTGAAAAAATTATTTATTGATTTTTATAAGGATTTTTTTGTATTATTTATTTTTAAAATTTTCAGCATTTTCCAGGTATACAACAGTATGATTATTTGCATCATCATTCATCTAAATCATCCATATAGTCCATATCACGTTGATCAAATGAATCATCCGTTTCATCAAACGTAGAATTGAAACTTACATTTTTTGCATCCTCTTCTTCGTCTGACAGATCTGATGCATTATTTGGTTCATTATCTGTAAATACAAACTTTATAGGTATGATAATTAAATAATGGAAGTTCTTTATAACACCTTGATTTTCTCCTGAGTTAATAGCTATGTCATCAATAGATCTCGGCAGTTGATCTCCTTCAAACTATTGAAAAACAAGTTTATTGTCTTGTATTTCCCAACCATAGGCAGTGGAGGAAAATTGTGTTGGTTGTGGGAGATATGCATGTCTCCAAAGATGTGCGATATATGCTGTTCGATTTAAACTTTGAGTAACAGGCCGAGTGGTATTTCTGATATTCATTAACTTCTTCAGGCAATATTATATTATTTGAATGTAAATTATTTTCTTTGTGAATTGAAAGAATATGAACACTCTTATTCAAAATGCTGCTAACAAATGTTTGTAGCTTTCCGATTTTTTTTGCACAAAAAACACAATATGGTTTAACTCCGAGATACGCGATCACTATAACTTAATTTCTGAGATAACAAGTTGTAGTTTTAATAGCAAGTGATTTGAAATTCTTGAATTTACTTAGAAGAAAGCTCGCACTACTTTCTTTACTTTTATAAGACATATCTTACAGCTGATCGCTATATAAATTATACATAGAAGGGTCAAGAACCTTTGGCTGGAGAAATTACTTACAGTTTTTAATTGTAGTGTTTTAAATATACAAGTATATGTTTCTCGAAATTATAAATACATAATGATCATTTCAATTAATGCCCCTCGTAAGGGGTCCTTGTTAGAGTGAGAAGCACTTCTTATCATTATTTTCTAAGCTTTCTTTTTAGTTGGAGAAATTTAATAAAGCTGCAAACAATTTATACTTCTGAGAGCAAAAGAGAAAGATTTAGAGGCAACAATACTGATACTGTCTCATTTTTTCATTTGATCTTATAGAGGGTTGGGCACGAGTACGATAACTTGGCCGCCAAGATTTGATAACGGGTTTTTGTAGAGGGGTAAAAACCAAGCAATTTTTACTATGGGAGGGTCTATCTCCCCCCGTTTAGGAGGTAGGGACACTTTTAGAAAAAATAATTTAAATTGAAAAAAAAAAAAAATATTAAAAAACAACGGCATCACTTACAATAAAGTGCTGTACTGCATTTGAAAGCCAAAAGTTTGTTCTATAATTCTCCATTTAAATTAATTTACTTAGCCAATGGTTTTTGAGAAATTTGCATTTAAAGTCCAAATTTTTATTAAAAACGTGAAAAAAAAGTTTTGACCGATTGTTTTCAAAATTGTGAAATGAAATTGTAAATAAGCTTATATGCGTTCCATGTACCTATCAGTTCTTAATCGAACACAAAAAACCGCATGGTTCTATGGCTTCTAGTTTTTGAAAAAAATTGAAATTAACTAAAACTACTTTTCTATAAAATGTTTGATATTTTTTGCTTGCTTACATAAATAAATCAGTGCTAGCTTCCAACATTACAATATATAAACAGTAAAGTATGTATGGGGGGGCATGCTGCACCCCTGCAACCCCCCTGCTTGGGCACACTATAGGATTTGGGGTAGGTGCAAGGTTGGGTGCATACAAAGTTTCTTTTGCATTCACAGAATCTGTATTTAAAAAAATTCAAATTTATTTAATTATGAAGAATTGATCAGTTATATTGAAATTAATTGTGTGCGTTAATTGGGCTTTCTGATCTTTTATTTTTTTATGCAATTAATAAAACAAATTAATCCATTTTTTAAATTATTCCCGACGTTTCGTTGGGTATTTTCCAACTTTTTCAAGGGATATTTTTATTGGACTATTGTCAGTTACATTTATAGTTTTTAAACATTTATATTGCACTTTTGTATTTTTTTACTGTAGCTACAGTGCCGTCATAAAGTAAACATTGAGTCTGTGATACTAGTTCATAATTTTTGTTTTGTCTTGGTTTTTTAATTTATTTATTTATTTAGTTTTCCGTTTAAAAAAAAAAAAAAAAATTGTAAAAAAATACAAAAGTGCAATATAAATGTTTAAAAACTATAAATGTAACTGACAATAGTCCAATAAAAATATCCCTTGAAAAAGTTGGAAAATACCCAACGAAACGTCGGGAATAATTTAAAAAATGGATTAATTTGTTTTATTAATTGCATAAAAAAATAAAAGATCAGAAAGCCCAATTAACGCACACAACAAATTTATTCTATTTATCCAATGTCCACTAAATACATATAAAATACAATAAACGATCTTGAAAACCAAAACAAACTTCCGACCATGTTCACCAATACATGGCACTATTTTTCTATCGAAAATACTGCTTGGAAAGGAAATATAAGGACGACTAGGGTTCGCAAATAATAGAGTTTTTGTCTGATGTAAAAAAAGTTTACCCTTGTTATACCGATGGTGATATATGTATGTGAGGGTTTACAGTTAAAAGACATCGATCCTCCCACCCTTCAGAGCGAAAATTTAGAAAGTGTTTTACCGCCAAAACATCCTCGGCCTCCCACCATAAAAGAGTAACTCAACGAACTCGACGGTTATAGTACGGACGATGGCTTTATTGACGAGACTTACACACCTTTTTAATACATTTTGACCATTTTTAACTAACTATGACTGACTAACTCTTGACTAACTGACAAAATAACTGACCCAGATGCAATTCTACCTCCTCATGGTGCATTCTGGGTAACGCTAAATGAATTGCGGTACTGAACTAACAAAAATTCATTATGTTTATTAACATTAATCCTTAAAATGGAATCACCGTCACCACCAAAATCAAAAAAAGTAGTTTTGGTAATTTTCGATTTTCTCAAAAACTAGAAGACATAGAACCATGCGGTGTTTTGTGTTCGATTAAGAACTGATATTTACATGGATCACATATAAGTTAATTCACAATTTCATTTCAAAATTTTGAAAACAACCGGTCTAGTTTTTTTTTTCACGTTTTTTTTTATCAAAATTTGGACTTTAAATGCGAATTTTTCAAAAACCATTGGCATAAGTAATTTAATTTAAATGCACGATTATAGAACAAATTTCCGGCCTTCAAATGCAGTATAGCACTTTATTGTAAGTGTTGCCGTTGTTTTTTAATATTTTTTTTTTCAATTTAAATTATTTTTTTCTAAAAGTGCCCCTACCTCCTAAACGGGGGGAGATAGACCCCCCCTCCCATAGTAAAAATTGCTTGTTTTTGACCCCTCTACAAAAACCCGTTATCAAATCTTGGCGGCCAAGTTATCGTACTCTCCCCGAGGGTTGCATTTAAAAATAAGAAAAAAAGACCAAAGTGCGGTGTGCAACTTTAAAGCCTTGGAAGAAGACTTTTGTTGTATGTTATAGGTGGAAGACTATTTATTTTATGTTTATTACATTAAGAGTTAGCATATATAGAAATTTCATCTTCGCGGGAATGAATTTTTTTCAAAAAAGTTTTGCGGTTTTTGCGTGGGTGGAAGACGTATTTTGTTGTGGGATACAGGTGGAAGACTAAATTTCTTAAACTTCTTATGTGTCAGATAATGCGTCGAAAAAGTTTCACGTTTGCGGCTATGAATTTTTTTCATGATATTTTTGCGGGGTTTGAAACACTCCTGTAACCCCTCGTTGTAAAGGTGCGGTGGAAGACGTCTATGTAACTATAACTTACCACTTGAATGACTCATACACAAAATATAAGGCTTGCGAAAATGAGACGGAAATTTCTGTCGCTGCCTCCCGGACTATTAAGTGAACAGAATTTATCTGTGACTTTTCTTCGCATACCGCCGGCGGCGTAGCAGGGCTTTATTCTTTGTTTCCATTTCTGCTTCAGTGTGACTGCGAGTAGGTGCCTAGTGTGTCTTTTGTATGCTCTGATTCAAAAATCTATTTTAATGATGAGACATGAAATTTTGAAAAATACTCATTTTCCAGGACACACATTTTCTCAGTTGTTTTCTTCGGATATGATCCTATGCGCCTCAGGATTGAACCACTACCAAATCCTTTGCAGAGGGCCATCATTCAAATTATTTTCACGTCATCTGCATAACTCATTTTCATCTAATATTTTAAAACACAGAGGATATCATTTTCTCCAAAATTATTTGTCGACTTAATTTCTCAAAAGTCAGTGTCACGTTTCGTGCTACCCTCACTGAATTAAATAATACTGCCCGTTTTATGACTATAGCTAATGCGAATAAGTTAGGCCTGAATTCAAATTGAAATTTAATTACTTGACTGGATATTCCCCGATATAATTGATTGGCAATCAATATTTTACGTTAGGAAATACCATTTCTATTTCTTTTTTTTTTTACAAAAACTATAAGACTTCTTGATTGCGAAAAATGTTATTTGAGTGCAAAAGATAATTCGAAAATTTTAAAAGCTTGTTATCTACAATAATTTCGGGGTAGAATGAAATTTTAAGAAAAAGGGGACAGATTTCCTGTTAATTTGTTCTTAATCACAAAAAAAAACAGGAGCATTTGTTCAAAATAATATTCTACCAACTAAGAAACAGGAAGATATTGATGTTTGAAGCATATTTTGTGCAAAATTTTAAACAACCTAGTAAGATTTATTTGTATATGATGCTACTTAAGAATTTGCTTATTAATTATTATTATTATTATACTTATAAGCAGCTTACTAAATTTTCTTAATTCTTAACATTTTCTAACTGATATCGTTTTAAGTCTGTTTTATTTATGTCATTTTCCATTGGTCGTAAGGAAGCGTCTGGAAGCGTCCAGGAACCCGGAGCCTTCTCAAACCATTCCTTTGGGATAAAAATACTCTTCTTAAGCTAAGTGTACACGATTGGTATATCTTACTTGACAGTGTCTGACAATTATCTACCAATACGCTGACAATTAAGTTGTTTGTGTACACGGTTAGTAGAAAAAATCTACCAATCTCTTACAATTTATTGTCAGAAGTTGGCTGACAATTTATTTTCAGATACCAATTAATTGTAGGAGATTGGTAGATTTTCTACCAACCGTGTACACACACAAAATACTGTCAGTTTTTGTTGGTTATGAAAACTGCTTCATTTGAACCTTGACTGCAAATTGTCTGATAATTAAAAAAATTGTATGATGCTAAAATACGTAGGTACATCTTACAATTTCTTCATTGTCAGAAACGTCAGGCAACGTTAAAATTTGGCAGGCCTGACAATAAATTGTGTGTGGAAGATTACATGATTGTCAGCTAGCGTACACATGATTGTCAGACAATGATTTAATTATCAGACAAATTTTCTGACAATTAATTGTAAGACTACACGGTTGTAAGACATTGTAAGCATGTTTTTCACTGACAGATCTGACAATATTGTAAGATCTACCAATCGTGTACAGTTTTAGAAGAGAATTTCGCTTCTCGATTTCAAGTCAGAATCTACTCAAGAAGCACTAATAATACGTTTTCACCAAGAGATAATCCTGGATTTAAGTGAATTCACCATAAATCTTCTTTAAATCCCGAAGATTTACCATACAAATTTATTTCGTAAGTCTGGTAAGTTAGAAATAATACTGTACTACGGATAACTTTTCCAAAAAAACACGGCTATTATATACTTGCGAATAAAAGGTTTTAACATGAAATGTTGACCACGTCGCGCAAAATTGGATTGATTCGTATCGGTTCTGACGCCAATTCTTGAAATTTGAGAGAATTTAAAAAAAAAATAAGTTACTAAACACACCTACTACAAAGGCATAAATCTCTCAATTTCATCCCTGTCAAGTCTAGCATTAAACAATCTACTCACATTCACATGTCAACCCATTGCTACCAACCTCAAGATATCAAGCCACTCAAACAATCAAAAAAAAAAAAAAAAAACTCAACTATTTGACGTTTTCTGCTGTCACCCAAAAAAATAGAAGTCACACAGAAAAGAGAATTTTCTTTTTTGCAAAAGAAAAATGTTTCAAAATTTTTATTTCATTTAAATTTATCCTATTAAATCGATTCGTGAATTAATTTTTCTTCAAAAATATTCGTTGTGGAAAGTTTTCGCAAGGAAAAAAAAACTACATTAACCACCCAGAAAAACGGACGGTATCAAAAAAACGCAACAATCAACCGCACACACAAAACATATCACAAGTTATTTTTTTTTGATAACTAAAAAACAAAATCGGATGAGTCCTGGTTCATTGTCGTCGGAGTGGAGGAGTGAAAAATATGCAAAAACCGTCGCACATAAAAACACAAAAACGCAACGCTAGTGATTCCAAAAAGAGTCTCGAAATAAGTTTTTTTTTTATTTTTTAATTGAACAAGTGGGGGCTCTTCGCAATTAGTGAAAATAAAGGATTACTCAAAGGAAACATGGGCGGCTGCATTGGACTTCACAGTACGGACAACGAAACGGTTAGTGTGTCCTCGGCCAGTGTGTCTCGGCCTCCGACAGGTGAGTTCCCAAACAAATTGAATAACATTCCATATTTGGACTCAAATGGCCAATAGTTTCGCCACCTGGGGTGCTATTGAAGTTTTCCAATAAAACTACGAATAACCGTAACACAGTAATGACCTTGGGGAGTTTCTATTTCTGAAATAAAATTAGACCCTCTCTCATGTCCGAATGATTGTTTGTTGTGG
This sequence comes from Chrysotoxum bicinctum, assembly GCA_911387755.1. Classification (NCBI taxonomy): domain Eukaryota; kingdom Metazoa; phylum Arthropoda; class Insecta; order Diptera; family Syrphidae; genus Chrysotoxum; species Chrysotoxum bicinctum. Next base: position 37,385,017 of record OU426988.1, read on the forward strand.
TTACATGGGCATTTTGTTTATCTATTCCAATTTCCAATCCACCAAATCATGTCTTTTTCAGTCTCTTTATCGTAGCTGATACAGAAATAAGGTGTGATGTCATTCAAGTTATTGGTTTTGTCAACTAATTGTTGTGTCGTTTAGCTGGACAGATTTTTGTTTTGGTTCGAACTGCTTTTTGATGAAAATAGCAAAACAAAAAAAAAGTTTAATTCTTAAATCGATTCTTTGCAAGTATCTATTGAAATAATTTTGATTTGTTTTTTATCAATTGTTTAACTTAACTTCTTAAAAACTCATCTCATTGAATTACTAACAACACGCGGTATTATATGTTAGGCATTCTGAAGGAAGGAGAAATGTACAGAGGGGACTTTTTTTTAACTGACTGACTGAATTTTAATTTAATTTATTGATTGTTGATGTTGACTCTTTCGGATGAATTTGAGTGCCAACTGCTTCGTGACGTTCCTTCTCCCCAAATACTTATCCACCTAATTGTCTGACACTTTGTTACCAATTTGTTAATAAATAATTCGGTGTTTTACTATTTTTTTCTTACAGGTAATTAAATACCTTTGCAATTGTTTAAACAAAAGTATACTAAAATAGTTTAAAGGGTTTTCGAAACAAGCCGTGTATGAGATACCAACCAATTAAGTTTTATTTTAAAAGCCATTTCAGTGACAATATTTGGAGAATATGACTTTGCTGGTTTTTTTGCATCCAAAAGGTAAAATAAGTGACTTATAGATCAAGCTTATCTTTGAGGGCACCGGTAATTAATGACTTGCATACATAGACAGGCGACTTGGAAATCCCCATAAGAAAAAAGTCTAAAGGGGTCAAATCGAACGATATCGATAGCCATTTAATTTAGAATTTAGTTTTAATAGTTCGGTAGCGCTTTGACATTATCACAAAACTGGCAATTTCGATTATTGACGTACCTCGGCCGAATACCTGCAGTTGACTTTTTTTTTATCCAGATCCACTGTCAACCGTTTGAATGCAATCATCAAGGCCACACTTTTATCAATGGTGGAGGTAACTTGCCATGGAGGTCTCATGAATAGCCAAAATCTACCTGTCTATAATAGATATAATTTATCCATTACAACCCTCTAAATTGTGAAGTTTATTGGTACCCGAAATTAATATTTGCATACATAACTGTCTAGTTTTGTTTTATTTTGTGTTTGTGTATTGCCATGGATGGAAAATTTTGTGTCAATTTTTGTAACAGTGCTGTCTACGTTCACTCTGTTTTAAACAGGCCAGTTGTTTTTGCACTAAGTGAAAACCCGATGGAAATACCGATCATACGGAGTTTAACCTACATGGTTATAGTTTAGTGCCATTATTCTTTTCTCATCACGGTCTAGCCGTATACGTACGTAATGATCTTGCCTAACAGCTTCTACCATCGTATGGTCCCTGTATAAATAGAAAATTTTAAATATATGTGGTTTAAAATCATTGTTCAAAGGCGCATCATTCATACATATGCATCACAGAACATCTTTTGTGGAGTGATCACATATTTGACGTCGCCAAAAACGCTGCTAAGTGTTTAGGCTTTTCCGCCGATGCAAGAAGTTTTTTACCCCACATGATCTGGTTGTTATATATCTGTGCCATTTGGTATAAACATGATAACTCCTTAAAATAATAAACGTCCTTACGTTCACTTTGAATAAAGCTAGAATCTAAACGGGTTAACCGTAATATCCGTACTTCTAGGAATGCTCATCAGTTTACCCTTGAGCCCAATTTTGGACGTATTGTCAAGTACAGAGATTCTTTTTTTAGCCGCACTACACGAATGTGGAATGCTTTACCCGGCTCAATATTTCCCACTCATTTTAATGTTCACACATTCAAAACCAATATGCATCGATATCTCCTTCCTAATCCCATCCTACTTTCCTAATGGCTCGCACTGTGTTTAACATAATAATAATATTCATAATCCCTTGAGTGCGTACCGAACGTTGAGAATATATCCACTATTTATATGATATATATCGGGGATTTAAGAAAAGGCTTACTTTGGTGTATCCTGACCCATGTTAACGGTATTTGCGCTTTTACTATTAATGACAGAAACGTCATTTAGGCCTTTGATTTTAGAAGAAATACCAGCCTTTGATAGCTGCTGCTTCACTTATGATGGCGATTCGAGAACACTGCTGAATAAATAAGTTTTTTTTTTGTATACAGCACGCGCACTCAAGGGGTTCTTAATACCCTTAAAATGTTAAATTAAACATATTGCGAGCGTTAGGAAAACAGGGAAGGATTAAAGAGGAGAAGCCGATGCACATTGGTTTTGAACCTTTGAATATCGAAATGGAAGGGAAAAATTGAGCATTCCACTTGACAGTTGGTCCGAAGTTGGGCTCAAGGGTAAACTGATGTGTATTCCTGGAAGTACGAGTATCACGGTTGAATTCTTTTTGGGGAGGCTATTTCAGTAGAGCACGGTTTATGAAAATATCGGTAAATCAACGAAAGACATGAAGCATTGCGGCGGTGCTCGAGAGTTGCAAATGTTTCCGTTATATTTCTGTCACCTATCATTTCATAGCTCTTCTTTGTATCCTATCCAAAAGACACAAGTGGGTTATTAGAGCAGTGCCTAAGCATGAGAATTGTACTCGAGTTTTGGACGAATAAAGGCTTTATATATAAGAGACAGATCGAAGGAAACCTAAACACTTAGCAGCATTTTCGGAGACATCAAATATGTGATCGTTCTACAAAAGGTGGTCTATGATACATATACCGAGTTCTTTTATTCTTCACCATACAAAGAAATCTAATACTGTAAGGTAAGGAGATCTTTCAAGCCAGTGAACCGGTCCATTACTTCCTATCCAACGATTACCGTACTCTTCATCTAACCAATTCTTAACCATAGTGAGCTGGAGCTCGTTCCTATTGGAAATATGATAAAGCTAGTCCCGTAAGTGTAATATCCTCAGCCTGGGAGTTAGTTTTAACGGACAGATTTATTTGTTTTCAATTACGCTTGCCCACATATTGAGGCCGAATCTGTGTTGAAATGATTTCTGTCTCCTTGTGTGTGGATTTTCAGCCGCTCATGTGTGAAGATTGTGAAAATTTGTGATCCCATCTCTTGTAAATTGAGATTCTTCCGTCCAAAGAATTCTGCTAATAAACTCGTTGTCATCCAAGCTCCGCTCCAACAACCAGTTAGAGAAATCTAGTCTCTTTCCCAGACCATTAGGAAGCAGTTCTTGCACAGTTGTGGTGTCATGTGGATATAAATTTTCTCCATGCAGTACATCAGAAATATTATGTCTGGAAACATTGAATTGTAAAGCTTAGCGTCTAGTGGTGATTGATGGCTCTTTTGTAATAGTTTCCAGTATTCTTTGATCATTCCAAGTTCGTCTTACTTGTGGAGCTCCCGCGTTAGGTCGTGTACTTGAAACTTTTCCCGTTTCTCGAATATAATATGTATTTCCAAATACTCGTAAACTAGGAAGATGTCGGTTTGGATAAAGTTCCTCGTTCCTTTGTGGCTCCATTGCACAAGCCATAAACGAAAATAATGTCTACGTATTCTTGGTTTCTAAGTGTAGATATCTCAAACAGCGTTTCTAATCAGCTGTTGTCGTTAAAAATTAAACTGATGAATTAATTTGATCTTCTAATCTGTTATACCATTTATGTCAGGTACATTTTTCAAATAGGCCTCTATACCGCTCACCTAACTCTTTTTGAGAACCTTTAAGGTAACGGGAAATAAAATGTGGGTTTTGACAGGTACTCAAATAAATGAGTACGTTTTTAAACCACAAACTTGCCATTGAGTTTTATTTTTATTATTATTACGTTCACTCAAAAAAAAATAGTAAAACATTATTGTCGATTTCCTTTACACATCAGAAATCAATTTCTGTGTGAAGATTTTGATCTCTCGGCAGATTTTACGTTCCTTCACACCAAAAAAAAATAATTTTTTTTGACAGAGATCAAATTCTCGAATCCGTATTTGAGGAGGGATTTACATGTCTACGAAATACGCACGCCACAAGAAAAAATTTGACACGGGATCGAAATCCCTAGTGTGTAAAGGAAATCGACATACATATTATGTTTATTACACATTTTCTGGACAAAATTGAGCCCAAAGAAAAAAAAATTAGCATGGGTAGGAAAAATGGAACATGCTAGAAACTGGATATCTCAAGACCAAGCAAGACCGAGATATAAATTTTTTTTCAACGCAATTATAAAGGCTGGTAAATCTTCTAAAAATAAATACTTATATGAAGTTTCTATCATTAGTTTTAACAGCGCAATTACAGTTAACATGGGTTAGAGTCAGAGTACACCAAAGTAAGCCTTTTCTCAAAATCCCTCATATATGATATACAAATTGGAGATAAGCTGTAAAACGATTTCTTTCTTAGAATATACCCAAGACCCACGCCCTAAAATATTATTATGTATGTAAAAACGTTAGTGCGAAACAGCCGGTGTGTCTATACATATCTCCAAAAGTGGGCACTAGACTAGTTAATCATTATTGGGATTCTATTGCATAAAATCTCTAATTTACAGTTTCACTTCAGAGTTCTTAGTTTAAATTGATTTTAAGACCGTGATTATAAACGATATTAGACGCATAGTTTGCAACTATGTAGTTGAAATTTGTATGTATTGTGAAGATCCCTAAGCAGCGGAAAGTGAGCATAGAAGTGAGACATTATCATTAAAATGCTTATCCCATAGAGCGTTTTTTTTATTTAGAAAACTTAATTAATCAACTACCGACAGCTACAACATTCCCTGCAGTCATCTAAACCGAGTGTCTTATTATCGTAAAGGGCTTCGTCGTTCGGAATTCCTTGCCGTCTTGAACTTTAGGGCTAGGATTCAAAGACTATCTTGACTTGACCAAGTCATGCACATCTTGTCAAAATTCATAGATTTCGCGGTTGAACACAGGACCAAATATTAGTCAAATAATTTTCCTTTCGGAAGAGTCTACGTAAGGCAATTTTCCGTTTGATCTCCACTAAGGTATCATTCGTGGATATACTATTTACGCCGACATAAATGAACCTTTTAACTACATCGAAGTTGGTGATTTCTATAGTAAAGTTTTATTTTAGTTGGTTGACAGTTTTTTGTTTATTGATAACATATATTTGGTCTTGTCTTCTTTATGAAGGAAAGTTGGAGACAGTCTATGGTGTTCATATAGTTTGCATACTCTAATATTTGGATATATTTCTTGAAAATACGAGTACTCAATTTGGTTTTAATGCCTTCCTTCTGTGACCACATGATAACGTGTCTCTTTTCAGAAACCCAGTGCATGTTAAAAATGCTTAGGAAGAGTATTCCTTACTTGCACATTATACAGAGTATTTTCCTGAATTAAATGCTATCATATGCGAATTTGAAGTTGATGACAAGATGTTAAGCCTCCACTTGAAATGTGAAGATTTTGTCTATAAAAATCACAATGGTGTTTGCCGACTATTGTTGTTGTATTGTATTCACATTGTGTTGCTTAGAATCGTAAATTCGACACATAACAGGAATATTCAAGGATAGTTTAAATAAATAAAATAAACACTTACATCAATCCTTAAAGAAAATAACTTTAACAAGTATAAAAATATATGAATTGTTTTGTATGTAATCTTTTGGATTGTCAAAACAATGGATTTCCACTGTTTAATAGGAGTTTTATATTGCTTTTGGCTTGTTGGTTTCAACTTCTTCCATCATCACCCATTTTAAAAGAGTTCTTAACAGTCAATTGGAGTACTGTCAACTGAATAAGCTGCCCAAGTAATCTTCAACCAGGAATCATCTCACATTATTGGTTACCGAGTCGTGTATAAAGACAATAGGAAAGATGAAAACAACAACTTCTGAGTACTCTCTACTGCTTCCTCATGGTTCCTTCGAAAAGGTAGAGGCATCTAGCAACCTTTACTTTTACGGAGCCTTAACAAAGCTGCCTTCAGGCCGAACGGTTAAATTTTCTATCAATTTTTATAAATAAAAATTGAATACCCAGATCGAATCACAATTTGATAAATCTCCCAAGTCACATGTGGAACGGTGTTAGTATTATTGCGGAGAACCTTTCGTTTTCTATAAAAACACAATCCTTAGGGACTAATGACAATAATTTAATTCAAAACAAGATAAATAAGTAATATTTGTTTCATTTTCAATTAAAAAAAAAGTGCTTTTCCTTAAACTAAAGCATGTATATAAGGTTAAGTATGGACAAAAATGATATTTCCCATTCAATATGTTCAAAATTAGAAAATCATTAAGCGATAATAAAGTTTTTAAAAGTTTAAAGTAGGAAACATTTCAAAAACCGGTTCCGGTTCAAAAATCGGTTCCCGATTTCAATCGAAATGAAATATACACATAATTTTTTTGATGGATGAGTTAATTATCATGATACAAGTAACAAAAAACACCGTACAATATATAAGAAGAAATTATTTTACAGTATACTGTACCTAATACCCATTATATATTTATCTCACCCTAATAGAAGTTCATATCACAAACCAACGAAAAGCATTTTTTTGATTTGTCAAATAAACAATTTGAACAAAAGAACCGTTGTATGTATGAGGTTGTATGTCCCATGTTAGCTTTGCTCACTTAAAATTGCCTCCTCCATTGGGCTATTGGGCATAATTGATGTGCAGATTATGAACTCGTTTTGAATAAAGCACACAAATCGATACTCATACAGGTGACATTTAAAAAATTCTTACTTTTTAACATGACATTTATTTAGGACTTGTGTATTAGATTTGACTTAGGTAAAAGATTTTGTATAGACTTATTTTGCCTTGTCTTTCGTTGTGCAGTTTTGCTACGAAATGAAATTTAATTAAAATAAGGACTAATTTTAATTTTACTTACGAAACCAAAATTGGGACAAAAGTAGTAGAGTGGATTTATGGGCCCATCGTCCTAAAGTTAGTACTTAAACCGACATAAGCTGATTTTTGCACAAAGGTACCTACCTCTAGTCTAGTCACTTTCGTAACAAGTTGTATCACTTGATTTTCAGAATTATAAGAACTAGTTCTGTCAAAATGGTTGCGAGTAATATATTAAGACCGGGTATTAAGTAGAGCCACAAAGTTCAAGAGCTTTTTATTTAATTTGATTCCAGAGATATTGCTGAATACTGATAGTATTTTGTACAATATTCTGTTTTGAAGCAGATAGCGTTTGCTGATTTTATAAAACGTAAACGCCATTTGGATCTGTTTTTTTTTTCCTAATTATTGTAGCGTGTCCCAAGCGGAACTTTTACTGATCAAAGAACACTGACTCAATTGATAAGATGTGACTGTGGAGGAGAATTCGAAAAAGTCACAAAATAAATTTCAAGTATTCATGTGACTTTTGAGGTATCAGTGATGTTGGGTAGAATCGGGCTACTGGAAGTATAGCAAATTATGTAAAGAAATGCTCTAGACATACATATATACATACTTAATATTTTTTAAGATGCCATTAAACTTGGGAATTTACTTTAAACACTCTTTTCTTCAATTAATCTTTCGAAATTTACCTTTATTATTATGTCGGTTTGTTTAAATTGCCCAAAATCTACCAATTTTAGTCTAATGTCTGCCAAAGTCATCGTTTTGGTACGGATACACTTCCATCATTTTTATTATGAGTTCTAATAAATATTTTCCTACCATCAAACTTGGCGCAGAAAATAATAGTTATTTCTTTAATAACTACAGGCTATGGGCGTTTTTCTTTTTAAGGTTACAGCATGCCGCATGGATCTGTCAAAAAACTCAAAAACATAAGAGTGCTCAGTTTGCGCTTCTTTTTTCAATCAGAGCTAGCTCGGAGCGCTCTCAATAAGCTCAGAATAAAATGACCGAGCAGATGGAGTAAAACCTGAGCGCAGCTAAATTCACTTTTTTTTCGTGTGATATGGCAGAGACAGACGGCGAAAAAAAAACTATCGAACAAATAAAAATGGAGATCGACGCCTGTGACAGTTCAGCGCTCCAGACAGTTTCATAAATAAATTGGAGAACTTTGATCAAACTTTGCCCAGAGCGTACACGAAACTCTGCTCAGAGTTGAAAACAAAAAACGCCTTATGATACCACCCAATGGATTATCTTAGTTTAAATTAAATATGAAGGAAAAAAAAGTCGATATGGATTTATTTCTAATCTTCTAAATTTGTACTACGTTTTACCAAAAGATAAAAAGAAAATTATGAAGCTAGCTAATGTAGGTCGAAAAAAAAATTATTTAAAAAAAAAAAGTTGTGGGCCAGATTACTTTTAATATGGAGGAGTTAATTTAATAGTTGTTTGATGTTCCTACATGTATCGGTAGTGATTACTCAGGTAGCTTGGTGCTGTATGGTGGTGAGGTTAAGAACACTTAACTTGTATTAGCTAATTAAAAATTTAAAGAGTAAATAACTTAAATGAATTTTGTATTAATGCTTTCTCATAAAATTTGAGCACGTTTTGAGGCCGTAAATGTGTATCACATTGTAAATTCGTTATTTTAAACCCTCCCTTTTTAATTATGCCGATGTGATAAAAGAGATTCTTAAAGATATTTTATTCATGACCTAGAACGATGTTACGATTTTAAACAGAATGTTACAGAATACAGATTTCCCGGAACGGTGTTGTTTTATTTTTCAAACCTCAGCAGGAAACTCTCAAGGACTTGTTTTTCTTGGGTGAAGAAATCGTGTCAAAAACATAAAAATAATTAAATACCACTTTCCAGAGCAGGATATCTATTTACATTATTATTATTGTAAAGCTTAAAACAAATGGAATTATTTAGATGGAACTTGTTGACGTCTTTTTTGGAATTTACGTCATATAGTATCGTCCTTCTTAGATATGCCAGAAGCATGAATGTGAAAATTTTCATAAATCTTTCGTGGAGTACTATGTCATCCCAGGATTATGAATGTGCAGTTATCAAAAAAAAAATATTACATTCAAAATTATTAATATGGCCATTTGGCGAATGAAGACTTCGTTCTCATCTAGAAGAAGAAGAAACATGATGTCGTAAAATTGTGATTTTTGACCATGCATGCTTTTGGCTGACAGAATATAAAATGCAATTCGAATTGTTCTCTCGAGAATAAAATGGATTATCCCTTAAAATCCTTAACAGCTTCAATCGCTTATCATATTTTACCTGCGATATACATACGAGTAGGTATTAAAGGGCATGGACTACATTTTGTTCAAAAATATTTAAGAAAAAATGTTATTAAGGGTATGATTTTTTTTTTATATACAATATTTTATCAATTAAGATAAAAAGTTATTTCTGTTTAAGTGGAGTAATTGAATGAAATTCAACTTGCGAAACGCAACTTGGAGTTGAGGTCACTTGAGCTTTTAATTGAATTTCAATATTTTATTTTTATTGTTGGGAAAAGAAAAGAAAGAATTAATTTATTTAGAACAAAATGTGTTTTATAAGGATAAGTACATAAATAAGTATATATGTATGTAGGTGTGTACCTATTGGAATTCAGCAAATAAATGTATATAGGAATAATTAATTCATATGTGTATATTTTATAAGTAGTGATGGGATAGTGAGTAGATATTTTGAATTAGTATTTATTGTATAACTCACAAACTACCCCTCAATGAATGCAAACAAAAAAAAAATACTTCAAATATAATATTTTTAACATTTAAAGATTTTGTTTTAAGTATTTATAGCATTTATACCTAAAAGATTTACAAATTTCATATGTTTTATTTTCATTAAATTTTTCGTTAAGATGTCAGCTTTCATTTCATCGGTTGGTATTCAAGCATAACTAAGGACTTTTCATAAACATCTTTGACATAATGGAAACGTATATCAATGTGCTTGCTACGTTCGTGGTGAGCGGGATTTTTTGCTAAATAAATAGCACTCTGGTTGTCGCAAAATATCTTAAGCGGACGATTCACAAGACCCTCGAAACCAATTTCAGAAACAAGGTTCCGCAAATAGATCGCTTCCTTAGCTGCAGCCGTCAGGGCCATATATTCCGCTTCAGTGCTGGATAATGCGATAGTCGGTTGCTTTTTTGTGGCCCATGTAATAGCTCCACCTGACAATTGGAACATGTATCCAGTGTAGGATCTACGGTCATGATTTGAAGCCCAATCAGCATCGGAGTATCCGTACAAAGGATCATCAGGTTGGCTATAATTAAGAAAAAGGTTAATAGTATTTTTTAAGTACCTGAGTACATGCTTGGCTGCAAGCATATGTATGCTCCAAATGGGGATTTGCGTTGAACTGGGACAATTTGCTGACTGAATGCAGGATGTCTGGTCTAGTTCCCCGTCCAATAAATAGAAGTGAGCCGATTATTCGTTGGTACTCTTTTTCATCAGCGAGTTGGCAGTCAACACAGCTTTGACATTTTGTGAACTTTTGACCAGGTTCCAACGGTGTACCTCGCCCTTTGCAGTCATTCAGATCACAACTCTTGAGTAAAGATGAAATCGCCTGCTTTTGTGAGATGCGGAGACAGTTTCTTGCTCCGTTTTGTTCAACCTCCAGCCCCAAGAAAAATTCTACTTTACCTTTATCCACAACCATAAACTCATTTTTAAGCATACTCTTGATTTTTTCTAGGCGGATGATGTTTGAGCAGGCAAGTAACAGGTCGTCAACGTAAACTGCCAAGATGTTGATTTCTCCCTCTTTGTTATTTATGTAAACACAAGAATCGTAGCTGCATCTCTTAAACCCAATATTTTTTAAGACTTCATCTAGCCTGTAATTCCACTCACGTCCGGATTGTTTGAGACCATATAGCGCCTTTTGCAATTTGCACACACGCTCGGGATACTTTGGATTGGTAAAACCATCCGGCTGGCACATGTATACATATCTCTTCTTTTAACCTCCCATTTAAATATGCACTGGTCACATCCATCTGATGGAGATGTAGATTGTGCTTAACGGATAAGGTAAAAATAAGTCGCACTGTGGAATAGGGGACAACTGGCGAGAAGGTTTCGTAGAAGTGTATGCCTGGCCTTTGTGTACACCCTTTGGCCACCAAACGAGCTTTGTACCTCTCGATATTGCCACCTTTGTCCCTTTTTAGGCTGAAAACCCACTTACATTTAATAGGATTCCTTTCAAGTGGAAGGTCAACTAGCATCCACGTATCATTGGCAACTAAGGTATCGTATTCTAATCTCATTGCTTGCTTCCAGTGCTCAGATTCTTCACAATGTAAGGCTTCTACAACAGTTTGCGGGATTTTCTGGGATTTATTTAAATAAAACAGCGTGTTGTTACCTATGAATTGTTTCGTTTTGCTCCTTGTACCATCTGATACCAATTTTTTAGTACTTCCAAATGGAGCGTTGCCTTCTCCACCTTCAACATGTTCTGAACCTAGATCATATATCTCTGGTTGTTTTATTATTTCTTCTACGGTGTCTTCGAACAAATCATCGCGTTCATCCTCCTCTTCAACATCTTGTTTAAATTGACTAGCATCGAGTTCTGGATTTTTTTGTATTTTAATTTCGTCTTTAACTGGTTCGAAAAACGCTTTATTATTATTATCTTTATTTGAATTCAGTTCGGGTATGACTTGGTTCTTGTTAAATTCCGGCATGCTGAGGAACTTGACATCACGGCTTTTTACCACCTTTCGTTGGTCAGGAATGTACAATCTGTACGCTTTGGCCTCAGCCGAATAGCCAACCATCACACAATCGATCCCCCTAGCTTGGAACTTCGACTTCCCAGGTTTTTTATTTAGCATGACACCTAAACGACCAAACAATTGAAAATGAAAAACATTGGGTTTCTTACCACTCCAGCTCTCGTATGGGGTCATTGAAGGAACTGATCTTGTTGGCGACCTGTTCCTTATGTAAGCTGCAGTATTTACTGCTTCTGCCCACATCATTTCAGGAAGGTCCGATGTCTAAAAGCATGCACCGGGCCATTTCAACAAGGGTCTGGTTCGCACGTTCGGCAACACCATTTTGCTGAGGTGTGTACTCTGCAGAAAACTGCCTCCTTATACCGTGATTATTCAAAAAATTTCCGAATTCGTCGCTCAAATATTCGCGGCCATTATCGCTTCGAAGAATCTTAATTTTTTGACCCGTTTCTAGTTCTACTCGAGATTTAAAACTTTTAAAGGCATTAAAGACTTCAGATTTGGCTTTAAGAAATTCAACAGAAATTTTCTCGATTTATCATCTATAAATGTCACAAAATAAACCGCACCACCGAGAGAACGAACGCGCATTGGCCCGCACACATCACTGTGTATGAGATCCAGAATATTTTCACTTTTCCTTATGGATTCCTTTGGAAAAGGCTTGCGTGAAATTTTGCCTTTTAAACATATTTCGCACTGGATATTTTCTGGAAAACTTGTTAAGTCAAAACCGCGCACCATATTTTCTTTGCCTAAAAGTGACAAGCTTTTTATATTTAAGTAACCGAATTTTTTATGCCAGTCATAAATTTTACTTTCGGGTTCGACCATTGACATAAACGCTTTGCAGTTCGACACATTTTTCACAATATATAAATCGCCTTGCCTTTCACCGCACAAAATTAAATTACCACACTCGTCTTTTAACATCGCTTTGTTTTGACTAAAGTTTACCTTCATGTTTCTATCGGTGGCCTTACTAATTGAAATAAAATTTGTTTTGAGCTCAGGCACAAATAACACATCGCGAAGTTTTATTTTATAAGAATTGGTTTCAATTAAAACGTCACCTTTTCCAGAGCTATATACGAATTTATTCGCGGCAAGTTCAATTGATTCTTTATGCATGGTTAACTTTTCAAAGAAGTCTTTTTTACAACATAAATGTGAAGTTGCGCCGCTATCTAAAATCCAGGTGTCTCTTTTTAGCTCCCCAGAACTTATGAGATTTAATAATGCAAAAGAAGCCGTCTGCTTGGTAAAACCTTTGTCTCTTTCACTGCATTGAGAGACGAAATGACCTTTCTTTTTGCATCTAAAGCATCTCACTCTAGCTGCATTGCTCCCACGTGACTTGTTCTGCTGGTATGTTTGTCGATGAAAATTAGATGGTTTCCCTCTTACATTAGCCAAAAAGGCCATTTCCCCATCAGATTCCTTCTTGTCTCTATCTCTTCTCTGTCCCTCTTCTGCCAATTTAACTTTTAAATTGGCTAGGTTCGGAAGTTCATCCCTTGTCTCTATCGCTACCACGAAGTTCTCATAGGACTTCGGTAGGCTAGACAAAAGGATAATACATAGAAGCTCCTCTTTCAGATCTACTTCTATCTCCTTTAATTTTTCAACCACATCTAAGAACGCATCCATGTGGTCCGAAATCACCTGATCTTCCACCATTTTCAATGATAAAAGTTTTCTTCTCCAGCTATCCCAAATGCTGAGGCCATAATGGAGAGCACCTGGAGATATCGGTCGTCTGTGACTGCGTTACCTGTAATTAAATTAATAAGAGGACAGCCTTTTATTGCTATAATAGCGGTAATATTTGGGTTTTTGGGGCAGGGAAATGCAATGGCGAAGATCTTTTCGCTCGAATAATTGCAATTTTTTTCATGTAATGAAGCATATTGGGAATAATATGTTAATATTGGGCGAATGAGTTGCTTGTATGGCAGAAGTTTCGTCCTGGTTTGAAGACCACTTTCATAAGGGGACGTAAAAGGGATAAGGCATAATAGGCTTTGCGAAGTGTGAATTTTTTGTGTTGGTTAAACTTGAACCTTTCGAAGAAGTGAACTCCAATGTATTTAACACGTTGCTTGGTGGTGATAACTGGAAGAGCCAGAGAGAGGTTTTTGCATTTTGTGGCTAGACCATTATGCGAGGGTCGTCTTAAACAGATTAGTTCCGTTTTATAAAGATCGACTTATATTGCCATTGGAGATAATATTCCCATAGTTTAAGGATGTGTGCCTTAACTCTACGGAGGGCTATGTCGGGGCTAATGGATGAGCTATATGTGATGGAGTCACAAGCGAATAGCAGAGTTTTTGTCATTAGAAGATTTGCTAGTTGGTAGAGGTTAAATAGGTTCGGAAGGTTGAAAAAGCATTCGATCGGCAACCACGAGATCTAATATGGGTGGCCCTCAGGCAACGAGGAGTTCCAGAAACCTATGTGCGGATAATTATGGACATGTATGATGGAGCAGTTACTAAAGTAAGATGCGCAGCTGGAGTCACCGAAGAATTCGAAATCACAGTAGGTGTACACCAGGGAAGTGTCTTGAGTCCCCTGCTCTTTATTACAGTTCTTGATTACCTGCTTGAAGGCAAAGTGACGGATCCAAAAGTACATCAGTTATTCTTTGCTGACGATGGAGCCATCATAAGTGAAGACCCGATATCCCTACAACGAGCACTTGACGTATGGGTGGATGTTCTAGAAGGAAGTGGGTACCGCATAAGCGCGAAAAAGACTGAATACCTATGCTGCCCATTTTCTGATCCACACAGGCCTATTCCAGACATTTATTTGAATGGAGTAGTGCTTCCCAAGTGTGAAAAGTTTAAATATCTGGGGTCTATGATAAATAACGAAGCTACTTGTGATGACGATATCAATCATCGCGTAAGCGTAGGGTGGATGAAGTGGCGGGAAAATTCTGCTATCTTCTGTGACCGAAAAATGCCCCCTAAGCTGAAAGGAAAGCTCTACACTTCAGTTGTGCGTCCAGCACTCACATACGGTTCACAATGTTGGACAATGTACAAAAAGTATGAGAGTAAGCTTACGGCAGCTGAGATGAAGATGCTTCGTATGACAGCAGGAGTTACAAAGCTTGATCGAATTAGAAGTACGAAGATCCGAGGAAGCCTTCATGTTAAGAATACCATTTCCCAAAAAATTGAACACGACCGACTCAGTTGGTATTGCCATGTTCAAAGGAGAGATCCTGAGAACCCCGTCAAAAAGGCAATATCATACAACGTTCCAATTCGAAATAAAAAGAAAGGTAGGCCTAAACACTCCTGGTACAAACAAATGCAAAAACACCAGCATTCAGTTGGCCTCAGAAATGGAACAATACAAAACCGGGAGGCTTGCCGCCGATTTCTGAGGTCAACCCGGCGAACCCCACAGGCGGATCACTAGTGTGAAGCAGATACGTGGGAGAGTTATGATCCCCTCGACATCGAGATCATAACAGCGCCGAAGAAAAGGAAGAAGAGGTTAAATAGGTCGGGTCCAAGGTGGGATCCTTGAGCGATCCGGCTAAGATGTTTTTAAGGATTGAGTTCGTACTCCCCCACGCGTACGTAAAACTTACGGTTAGTGGGGAAACTATGGATGATGAGGATAAGATGTCTAGACAAGTGAAGAGATTTTAACTTGAAAACCAGATCATCTATCCAAACAGAGTCGAATACTTTTTGATTATCAAGCAGACATATTACACTGGCCCCTTATATGATAAGAGCCAGAATTGTATCAGCGTGCAGCTTTAACAACTGGTCAAAGGTTGAGTGGGATGCTTTGAACCTAAATTGGTAATGCTGCACTATTCCGATTAAAGAGCATAATGAGCGGAGTTTGAAAAGAATCAGCTTTTCGAGAAGTTTGCTGAGGTTAGGGAGGAGGGAAACTGGTCGAGGGTGAGTTTTTTTGATAACGAAATTGGAGATCTTGTCTGGTTCCGAGGATTTTTTTGAGTAACCATAGTGCATTGATTCGTGAAGGTCAAAATGTCATTGGCTGTCGTATAGACTAATGAAATTTTTTCAGAAAATCTGGTTACATGGTCAGAGTTTTGAGATTAACGGTATAAGTTCGATTTGTAGCCGCTGCCACCTAAAATTGAAAACAAAATTCCTGGGTTCAACTACCGTTTGCGAGAATGTGAAGAAACATCGGAGAGAATCTCCTATCATGAGAAGCGATTCTCATCTCAATTTTTTAGACTCGAGAGAAAATCTTATGTTCTCTCCATTTCTGGCAACAGCACCCATTTGAATCTGAATTCAGATTAAGAATTTTTACATTTGACAGTTTTCTACATTTATTCTTGCAGTTGGTGAAAATTAAATTTAACAATTCGTTAGTTTATCTGGGTAGTTGTGTAACAATTGATGGTGAAACAGACCTGGATGCAAGCATTAGAATAAGTAAGGCCCGACGTGCATTTGGAATCCCGTCTCCTGTGTGGAACACTAATAAAATATCACTACGTATCAACTCTTTAAATCCAACGTAAAATCTGTGCTGTTATACGCCTGTGAAACATGGAAGCGCTCTGCTAACATCTCGAGCAGGTTACAGGCTTTAGTTAACCGATGCCTGCGGTACATTTTGAAGATCTACTGGTCACAAACAATATCAAACGTCGAATTGCGGAATAGAACCGTGCAGAAAAAAAGTTGATGTAGACATTATGCAACGAAAATAGCGGTGGATTGGCCATAGATTGATGAAACCTGACAATGACTTCTCGAAGAAATCTTTTGAATGGAATGCTCAGGATGCAAGAAGTGTTGAAAGACCAAAAACAACCTGGAGCTCAACTGTTATGGTGCAAGCAACCTCTCGGATATTCGGCCATAGCTAAAACCACTTGTGTCAAATCGTGACAGATGGTGGTATTTTGTTGCTGCCCTCCGCTTCATTGATTTGCCGACGACTCTACCCTCAGCTTCCCATTATCTTTTTCAAATTCATGTCTATTTCGTCAATGCTGTCTATTTTCGTTAAAGCAAAATGTACCCCATATGCCATTGTCCTTGAATGACACTTGCATCGAAGGAGCAAAAAAGCTCTCAATACTTGGTACATGTATCAACGACGATCCTCGTTGGAATGATCGCATTCTCGAGACCGCCGGAAATTGTTGTTACTCGTTTAAATTTAACAATCTTTGAAACTGCAAATTAAAGCCTAGTTTCCCGATTAATATAGCTGAGTTTTTCGATTAATCTAATATCATTTAAATAAATACTTTAAATTATTTTAAACAATTTTAGTTTACTACTTTTCTTTTAGCATTGTACAGTACGTTGTTTCTAACACATTTTTATCAACCCACCGACCGGTTAGATTTTATTCTTTTTCAATAAGTTCTATGTATGTATAACTGCATTTTAAATTCCCATTTTCTCAAATTCTTAACTCAAATATATCTACAGAAATCTCATATTAATATATTTAATGTGAACACAATATAAAGTGTACGTTAATTAATATAAATTCAATTCAATTATTTATTTCCTTCATTGCAGGACCAAATGTAGGCCCATCACGTAAAAACCATCCCCTGTGCCATGAAACGATACGTTGGCGCTCCGATGTGCCTTTAACCGAAGGTCAACTGCGTTCGAAACGTGATGAATTCTGGGACACAGCGCCGGCCTTTGATGGTCGTAAAGAAATCTGGGACGCCCTAAGAGCGGCGACAACAGCAGCTGAAGGGTTAGATTTCCAATTAGCTCAGGCAATTCTCGATGGAGCAAATGTTTCTGTCCCGAATGGGTAAGTCAACAAAAATGTATAAGTACTAGCAATAATGAAATTTCTTTTGAGTGATTTAAAGCTCGACAAAAACATAATAAATATAGCTAAGGCCTCCAGCAACGTATTAGTTGAGGAAGCGCTTTCTCCATCGACAATCATAAAAGAAAAAAAATAATAAAAATAGAAAAATTCTATCGTCGTCGTTTTATCCAACCAACAGTACCTTAAGCCCCTCTAGCCCGATTTCGAGCAACTGCCGCACATTATCACATCATTAATTAATTATTTTCCAAGCAAACGTCATAAACGAAACCATTAAAATCTATGAGAATAGGTCATACTTAAACAAAAAATCAATAAAATTGTTATTTCTGAAATATAAGGAGAAGAGTTCAAGCCTCCTGCTAGGGTGGGTAACAGGTGGCCGACAGAATAATCTTAAATCCAACAAGTTGTTTGCGATGACTGCGTGTGTTTCCACTACTTCTTTATTGGAAATGGAAGCTATGTATGTATTGTATGTGTCTGTCAATGGGAAACGTTTTAGATTATTACTTCTGTTGGGACTGAGTTTTAGGATAATGGGAGGAACTTTTTCAAAGTTGCCAAGGAAAGAAAATAGGTGGTGTAAGTCTAATCTAGCAAATAGACAGGAAATTCTAAATTTACACCTGAAAACTCAATTGAATTGCCTTTTTTTTGAATAGAAAAATTCTTAGTCAATGTGCAACACTTAATAGGCTGCCACAGATGGCGTATGCAAAAATAGAATGCATTCCAATTGAAACTCGCTGAATCACACCAAAGGGGAGGACTACAAACTCTTGTGAGAATTGTGTTGTTGTTATAAAGTTGTTGCAAACATACCCCCCTAACAACTTTTCGTGCAGTTTTTTGAAGTTTTTTATTTTCCTTTTTGAAAAGCAAACCGATTCAAATTTATTCAGTTGTATAAAGTTGTATCTTGTGGGTTGATTTAAGAGAAATGAGTGAAATATAAAATGCATAAAATTGGTTCTAATAGGATATACCATGGCGGTAGCGTTAATTTTTTTTTTTTGTTTAAAGCTTATCTTTAGATAAATAAAACTTTTATAGTAATCTGTTACTGGTACTTGTATAAAAGTGAAAAATTTAAAAAAGCTTAGAATGATACTCTTAAAAGCTATTAGAATGGTACTTCTTACTTGCCAACTTGCCAACTTCAAAGCAGTTTACTAACTCTTCCTTAATCATAAACACTTTTTAACTAGTTTCTTGCTAAAGCTAGTTTTTTTTAAAATATTGTTTTTGAAAATAGCTTAAATATGACAGTTCGTGTAAAAAAAGTAAACAAACAGGCCTTTTTGATGTTTCGGAATGTCAAAGTATCATATGAAATTAGTTCGATACTAAAGAGTTAATAAACGTATTGATGATTTTAATTTTAGTAAAATATTAGAAAAGGTTTTCGTATTTAAAATAATTTGAACATTGTAGTAATTCATCTAAAATTCTTCGTCCATGTCTTAAAATAAGAAAAATATACAATTAATATGAAGATTAATACTCTACTTTTGTAAGCGCTGATATCGATTTACAAACACTACATGTCCCTTAAAATGCAGGGTGTATACTTATTGATGAAAAATGCTCTGCAAAATGATGTTTCATTATGTTCTAAGAAAAAAATAATCTTTCAAAGCCAATGGGCCTTACTAATAATCAAATTTAGTGTTAGGGTTAAAAGAAAATCTCCAGATTTTAGAAAATCCCCATACCAATAACTTTAATTTCCAGTTTGGACGTTAGTTATATGTCAAAATTTAATACACCGAAATCCATGATTAAAGTCGAACAATGAATAAAAAGTGTTGCCTTAGTGGTGTTTTAAGGTACCTAAATTTGTATTTAACACTTAAATATACTCCCATGTTATCAGGTCGATTTTTCAGATTTTTGTTTAAAGTGAAAAAGAAGTACTTTATTTGTTTGCTTGTATGTTTATGTGCAACAGATATAGATTATTTATTTTTTTCATAAATATTTAGTACATCTGGATTTTACCTAAAATACGTGGCTAATTTGTTGATTCCATTTAATGTATTTACATAATTACGTATATCTAAAAAAGTAATTTTTGTGTTGAATGGGAATCGATTTAACATTATTTTTGTCTGTTGTTGTATTTGTAAAATTGTGTGTATCCAAGTATATTTATTTTGAAAACAAAAATAACATTTGAACCACATTCAGTAGAGTTTGATAAACTTGAAAAACTTATCTTACAAATTTATAGCGGGATGATTCTTTAGTACAAAAGAAAAACATTATAACAATACAGAAATATATGCTTCGAATACAATTTCAAAACCGAACAACCAAATTAAAATTGCATTTGTTTGTTTATTTTTGAAAAGAATTATAATTTTGATGGTGCTGATGGTTAAATGTGTTAATTACGAGTATTTAACTGAAGCTAACTGATTAGCTAAATCCATGATAAAAAACTAAACTCAAACTTTGAATTTTTTGTTACGAGTTCAAATAATCATGGATTTAAGATGACACACTGTGAAAAAACTGGCCCCTACTGTTTATCAATAGAAAACCTAAAAAATATGCCAGTTCACATATTTATAGTTTAAAAATATTTTAATTTAAAATATTAAAATAGTATAAAATAAATAAATAAATATGTCTCCTTGTTAAAAAATATGGTGTTCTAAATTAAAAAACAATTGAAAATTTGCTCCGACATTTCAAATCAATTGACGTACTAAGTACTTTAATGCTTTCTGTTAAAAAAGAGTACGGCAATACTTAACTTTGAAGGTATAGGGCAAATTATAACAGCTCCTGAACTTTGACAGATCTTGGTGAAAATTCTGACAGTTCATTACATTTTTAATAGAAAGTCTGGAGATTAGTTAGTGAAAGGATTAAATTGTTTATTGGTAGCATTTTGTTAAAGCTCAGCATTTTGTTTTAATCTTCCAGTTAACTAATAGTCGACATTAGCGTTTGATTATTAGTAAGGCCCAATGTGTTTGTAGGACATTTCGCAGCAAACTCTAATTTGCCTGATAGTGACAGACTTCCATCTGTACTTAAGGACGTTCATTTTTCTTTGGGACCACTACATTTTCGAACCCGTACAGCTGCTAGGGTACTTACAGATCTCGATGTTCACAAATCTGCTGTCCCCGATGGTATATCACAATTTGTCTGGAAAATGTGTTCTTACACTTTGGTTAAACCACTGCGTAAGCTTTAAGGTGCTAGCTACTTCTACTCATGTTTGAAATGTTGTCTTTGTATAAGTTATATAAGTTATTCTTCGTGTTGGTTAAAATTTGCGATAGTTTTTTATTATTTTTGATTTGTATATTTTGGATTAAGTAATTTATTTCCGAACGAAATTAATTCTAGCAAACAAACGAAACAAGAATGATGCTGTCGGGTTTTACTTTCGGTTTCAACATTTGAGTATTTAGGTTCGTTCGTTTAACTTTACCCAGGGTTGACCCAGGTTTTCTTGACAACCCTGAGAGTTGTCAGAAAAACTAGTGTTTTCGGTTTTCAAAAAACACCCAAGGGCTGTCAATTGTTTTGTTGACAACTAAGGTCCCAGTTATAGCTTTCATTAAAATGCATCATTGGAAAAAATCAGTGGAATGCTGACTTTATTTTTTTGACAAGCCAGTAAGAACAATATTTGGAAAATTGGTTTCAGTAGCAATTCTATGTATTTGAAGTAAGAGTTGATCATTGAGCAAAACTGACATTTGAGAAAAGAAAGAGAATCGAACACATTCAGTTGTGTTCCAAGTTAAAGAAACGAAAATCAGCTGTTCATTGAAATTGATTTGCATCAGTGAAATAATTAAAATCGATTTAAAAGAAAGTTTAAATCAGAATTTTGTATTTTATAGAGTAAAAAAATTTTACTACGTATTATCTTCATTTTGGTACCATTTAATGCCATTACAGTATGTTTAATCGTCTTAAAATAGAATTGAAAATTTTCAATGAAAACCTACGAGTATAACTGGCGCCTAAAAGCAAAAAATAAATAATTCTGTGCTCTGATATAACTTTAAATTTGTTATAGATTAGTTTTAGAAATGAACATAAACAATTTTGCGTTTTTGCTGAACATTTCATCTGATGAGTACAACAAACATTTAATTGCAAACCTAAACAATAACGTGCAACATTCGAATCGACAAACGACAACACAAAAAGATATAAAATTGTTACCTGAACTCGCCACAACAAAATACCTAGATCTACTTCAGAAGAATGTTTTTCAAAAAAAAAAAAACGATTAAGGGCGACCCCAGGGTGACTTCAGGGCTCAACAACGAACGAACCTTTTATTAGTGCTTCTTAAGTGGTTTCTAACTTGAAATCAAGAAACAAAATTCTCTTCTCAGAATCGTCAGAAGAGTATTTTTGTATCCAATAGAATGGTTTGAGAAGACATTCTGAACACTTCCGGTCGTCTAATGGAAAATGACATAATACCTACGTACTTGAATGTCAAAAGTAAAACCCGGCAGCAGTTTTATTGTTTGATTTTGTTTCGTTTGCGTTTGCAGATTTTCATAAGCACTATTACAAAGTTGAGTAGAAGTAGTTAGTACCGTTTCATTAGATTTCAGAGTGAGTGGATCATTGAGTGAAACCAATGGAAAACGACATAAGCGAAATTGAAAACAACTTTCATCTGTCAATTCTCAGTTGCCAAATGCAAAATTATTTTGTTTGTAAAGTTTTTTGACTGCTATTAAAACTCTTTGTGTAAATTTTATAAATAGTAATTCTATCAAATATTATCAGTACTTTATTGTTTCCAGACGCATTACAAAGTAACGTACCAGACGTGAATATGCAGAAAAAGCTGACGCTGTGTATGTGGTTAAAAGATTGGCATCATATTGAACGTGCTATTCCATGAGGACATCCAAATCAGTTCGACTTCCATTCTAGCATAATGACATCTGGTCGCAGTCTTACGTTAAACGAAGGAAATTTCCAAAGATCAGTTGGAAAAGATTTTGATATCGGTATTGGTCGAAGTATTATGTCAAAGATTTTGACACAAATTCTTAACCTCTTAAAGTCTTGGAGAATAAAATGTGTCCAAGTTAGGTTCAACTTGAAATACCAAATCAAGAGAGACGAAAATTTTATATTCATTTTTTGAAAAAATTTAATATTCCTGGAGTCATAGGATGCATCGATGAGACGTATATACATAAGGATTTCGCAGCAAAATCAAGTTCCAACGTTATTATATAATAGAAACCATAATTTTTCATTTTTACTTGCGACCTATAGGTCCTATATGTCTATATGTCTGTTCGACTACAGCCTAAACGGCTCGGCCGATTTTCTTTAAACTTGGTAGATATCATTTTTAATTTTTTTCCCCCACACGTTTTTTTCTTTTTTTTAAGACCTAAAATAACGGTACCTGCCATACGAATTTTTTCAAAATTTTATAAATATTTTTTTTTCTCAAAAACTGTTCGACAGAATTAAAAAAGAAAGATACAAAAAAATAACATTTAGTTAAAGCTAGTTAATGGTTGAAAAAAAAATTTCTAAGAAATGGTTATTTGGATTTTCTCAAAAACGATACAACCGAGTTTTATAATTTTTCTGTGCTAAAGCAAAAAAAGTTTTTTTTAAACAATATTTCGAAAACCCCATGCTAGATTTTTCTTAAACTTGATAAATAAAAGTTTCTCAATATAATCTGCAAGATGTGGAAAAAAAAAATTGATTTTACCTAAAAATAAAGGTACCCACCATACAAATGTTAAAAAATGGTTTTCAAAAATCGTAATTTTCTCGAAAACGGTGCCTAGAACTTTAATCCGGTCAATGTACACATTGCAAGCTACAAAAATTACCATCAAGCTGAAATTGAGTAAACTTGTTCAAAACACAATTAAAAACAACTTTTCAAAATTCCCTATCGTTATGACCCATGGAAAAAAATTCACTCAAGGTCAAAGATCAAAAAAATGAGTTTTTCACGATTTTCTTCAAAACGGTAAGTTTTATCGTAAAATTACCTCAGACAAAAATTGTAGATCATAAAATTATCTATAAAAAAGGTATCAATAATTTTTTTCCTAAAAGCTACCGCTTCTGAGATAAAACGATTCAAAAAGTTGTAAACGTCATTTTATGCACACGTTTCCACGCCACCTCTGGGGTAGTGTACTTAGCGCGTTTTTTAACGTGGTTTCCCCTGTAGGCCTATTCCACAATTTGAAATTGATAAAAGCGATGGAAATGGAAGTTGGAATTGATAAAAGCGATGGAAATTAAAAAACAGTAGAAAAATGTACTTCTTGTTAATCTTCGTCGTCGTCGTCGTCGTCGTCGTCGTCTTCCTTGTTCTTCTTCTTCTTCTTCATCTTGAGTGCAAGTAAATTGCGTGAGAAGCGATGTATCCCATGTTTGTTCATCAGTATTAAACGAATCCTCTGTTGTTGATGATTCAACGTTAGAACACGACCGGCCTTGACAATTCGTGCATGCAAGAGAACAAAACAGTCAAACTTTTTTGCAACCACATTTAGCACTGCATCCTTTTTTACAGTTGCAAAAAATTGAGTTTAGCAGTTTTTCCGGCGTAGGTGGGAGTAAAGTCTGGATTGGTTCCAATGCATTATCAACCAACTTCCAACCCCAATCTGTTGGGTCCAGCTGATAACCAAGCCACGTCTGAACTTGATAATATAGCCGAAAAAGATGTTGATGATCAGCGACTGAGGTTGGAGGAAGACAAGCTAATTGTACTTGTTTTTTATTCCGAGTAGTGTTTTTAACAAAACATGCATATCGATACTTATCTAAGCAGGTATTTTTTAGGGGCTCCGTACATACGAAGAAGAAAGCAAATTCCGTTGGTGATAACTTCTTGTGGCGTTGAATTACTTTTTTTGAAAATCTTGCTTTTCAAACATTTTAAAGACTGTTGTTTTACCTCTCCTGTAAAATCCAGATGTATCACAGCCTGTTATTGCTGTTTCAGATTGATTTTGAGTTTTTCCTGGTTTTAAGAAGAAAATAGTTTTGTCAGCTGGAGTTCGAGCAGTGAGTAATACGAGTAAGTCTACATCTTCACCTACAACAATAGTTGTATTGGTCAAATTAAATTGCTCTATTGCTGTTTCAATAATCAGTCAGCGTCGTTAGTAGCTTGTTTAACCAATATATTTTGAGCAGTAAACTTTTCTTTTAACATTGAAATGAACCGAGACTTGTTGTGAGTATTTGCAAGGAATTTTTGTTGACTGGTAGGAACTGTCATAAGTTCATCGAACTTATGTTCTGCTGCTTTAACATTCGTCATACAATCATTATAGCCATCAAATACGACAGTAACTTTGGAACCAAAATGTCGACGTATATACTGAACGTATTTATCAAAAATAGCGTTGAATGTTTCTTCACTATCCCACACAACACGGTGTAGTAAATATCCTCCGTCAATGATATATATCGCATTAGCGTTATTAATATCAATATTTACCTTTTTAAAACAATCGTAAATTGCAGACTTCTGTGTTTTACGCATTCCAATAAAGGGTACGGAGCCAACTCATATTCAAAATATTTTTCTATTTCATCTTGAAATGCTGCAGTAACACGCATGCGCTACAGCTACAGAGGTATATACGTGGCGCGCTTATGCATGCAATGACGTTTACAACTTTTTGAATCGTTTTATCTCAGAAGCGGTAGCTTTTAGGAAAAAAATTATTGTTACCTTTTTTATAGATAATTTTATGATCTACAATTTTTGTCTGAGGTAATTTTACGATAAAACTTACCGTTTTGAAGAAAATCGTGAAAAACCCATTTTTTTGACCTTTGACCTTGAGTCAATTTTTTTCCATGGGTCGTAACGATGGGGAATTTTGAAAAATTGTTTTTAATTGTGTTTTGAAGAAGTTTACTCAGTTTCAGCTTGATGGTAATTTTTGTAGCTTTGCTCTTGTTTTTTGACCTAATTTGACCGGACTATTTGATAATATTTTTTTTTATAAAAGCTTGTTTTTTTAAGAAATCACTACAGCGACTTATAATTTCTGTTCTTGCATAAATTCATGTTTGCATAGCATAGCATAGTATAGTTGCTGTGTTATTATATTCAAAGCTATTTAAAACCAGTGGCGCAAAATTTTAATTGAATTAGTACGATGCTAAAGCTGTTTTAGTATGATACTAGGTTAAAACAACGAATTTGCAAATTTTAATCATACTTTCTCTTTCCTTTTATTAAAGTTAAAATCATCGAATACCTACTTTATTATGTTAGTATCGTGCTAGCTTCATATGACTCTGACATTTGCAAATATCAAAAAAGGTTCGTGTACTTACTTTTTTACACGAAATGTCATTGTTTTAGGTGTGTTCAGAAGCAATTTATTAAGAAAATTCTTTTAGTACGATACAAGTTAGAAAATGTTTAAAATTAAGAATGAGTAAGTAAACTACTATAAAGTTAGCAAATTGTTAAGTGGTATCATACTTATACCTTAATAATAGGCTGTTTAAAATTTTGCGCCAGTGTCTCTCTAAAATGAGTGATTTGGTTGTCAAAGTTGCTGTTGAAGTTGCTGTGCCAATCTGTTTCTCGCTTAAATATTATTTTTTATCGATTTAAATTCCATTTGATTAAAAGTGAAATATATGTTTCTTCGTTCAATCGCCAAAGGATTTTCCACACCATTTTTTTCGTATGGACAAAGTAGTGATAAGAGAGTTCCACCTTCAGTTTCAAACAATCCATTTCCACGAGATTTTATGTTTCCAAAAACTTTTTAGTACCAAGTCATGTATGTAAATAAAATAAAATAAATTAGAAACAACGAAGGCTCATAGAGAGCCTAAACCTAGTGCCTTACAATTTCAACCATTTGTGTTTTAGAACAATGGAGGGGACCTACAATTTCTCCCAAGAAGTAGTACACTCCTGACAAAATGTTTTTGTAGCGACTGAGAATTGAACCCAAGATCCTCTGTATGACAGTCCAACGCATAAACCATTAAGCCAAGGGGTACTCCTTCCAAGTCATATACATACCTACCTAAAATCCTCATTTATTGCTATCACAATATTAAATGTCGAAGGTCATCGAATATTATTTGTCTCAAAATTTTCTTGTGCGCTTTGTGTACATCCAACTAAGACAGTATTCAAATCTTCTCGATACTTATTATCTTTATTTAGTATATTTTTGAGAGTGGATTTGGATGTAGAACTCTGTTTTGGCTACCTTAATTAAACCAGATGACTCGATGATTTTAGATTACCTCCTTATATTCTCTACATGCAATAAATTGAACTAATGAAATCAATTTTAATTTTTAATTTTTGCAATTAATTTATGATATTTAATAATTATAAGTTGTATATAGGTTTCTTTTATAAAAAAGTATTAAAATTTACTTCTTTTTATTGCAGCTATCTCACAGAGTGCTATGATGAACTGGGTACGCAGTACAAAGTACCAATTTATTGTCTGTCATATCCTATTAACATAGTTAAAGAAGAAAACGGTCGGGATTCACCAGCGGAATTTTCGGAACCAGTGGACGGTGGAACGGAGGTTGTTCTTAAACTGCGCATCTCATCCACAATGTCCGATGTTAAACTTTCAGTATACTCAAAAGACATGATTGGTCAATGTAAAAAGAAACTACAGGTAAGTTTTTTTTTTATATACACACATGATTACTGTAAAATATTGCATTCATTTTGAATATATTCCTTGAAAATTTAATCAATTCATACAAATAAAATATGAATAGAGAGCGCATTCAAAATGATTGCATTATTTCACAGTACTTATGAATACATGCTGGATATCTTAAAATTATTCGATTTAAATTTCAATTTTAGGCTGTTGAAGGAATTGATGCGTGCTGCCAGCGATGGTTTTACAGTGGTAAACTTCTCGGCGACAAAGTGCCCCTTGAGGATTGTCACATACAAAATGGTTATGTGGTACAGGTCATTGTCAACACCGAACACTATAACCATGATATGATAACGAGTGTACCTATTGCTAGCTAGCCAAAAACCCCACAGCTTTTCATAACGCACACTCAACAACACCAACAGCAAGAATTAGAGCAAAAACTAACATCTACAATAGTAGAAGAACAGCCACAACTGAAAGCCTTACGCGAAATAAATTGGCACAGTGTTGTTCCGCAATCCAACGCAATTCTTAGATAAAAACACACAACGCCTACAAGCAACGCCCCAGTCTCTTAAGCTCTCTAAAAACCGACAATGAGACTTGACTTTGCATTGTTAACTAAAAAAATGGATTAAAAAATAAAAAAATTAATATACTAAATTAAAACATAAAATTGTATAACTGTTTATAAAGGCCCAGTGTAGCCACAAATCTACATAACATATTACGTTAGGCTGTACTTCTTAATTATTTAATCAACCATGAGTTGTTTTCTAAGTAATTTTAAGTATTTTTTTTGCTAAGTGTCCCACGCCAGAAGTGAAATAAAAACCACTCAAAAAACCAATCACCGTAAGTGTGTAGCATAAATTTGTTAAATATATATATATTACAAAAAATAGTTTGTCATTGATTTTTGAGTTTGCATTCAATTGCAAAAAAGCAATAAATATAATAGTATATGGTTAGCACAGCATTTTAGTTGTAAACAAAAAAAAAACTGCTCAAGCGCTGGAGCGCATAATTTACTTATTTTTTCTTGTATCTTATTCGTACAACAGAAATCCTAATACGCAGTAATTAGAATTGTTTAGTATTTTTTTTGTTAACAAATTATTACGAAGAGACCAGCAGCGATAACGAAATAAAATACAACGGCTGGTACGTTTTGTTATAATATATGTTTTGAAATTTATTTGAAATATTTTTATTTACTAAAAAAAAAAGATGGATATTAAAGGAATTAGTTTTATTCTTTTTTTTTTAAATAATTTTTATATTATTTATCTTTGTCTTTATCCCATCCCAAACATTACTTCTTTTTTGTTAACTCGATATTCGAGATTGATTGTAAATGTAGAATAATATTATGAAAAAAAAAACAAAAACAAAAATATAAGAGAACAAAAATTATATATACAAATGCGATTTATTCGAAAAGAAATCAAAAAATATTAAAAAAAAATCATAAAATTTTCTATATAAGAAAAGTTGTGTGTTTTATTAATGCAGATTGTTTATATTTGTTTGATACCAAGTTAGAAGTTGCGCACGACCGATATCGTATCATATTCTCCGATTCATGTAAATCACGTATGAATTCTGATGAAGCCTCATGGGCAAACTGAATACGATTAAGTATTACATATTTAGAATATACATATGTCAAGTAATGTAATTGAACTCAAGATTTTAATATAGACAGACATGGAGCAGGTGAACAATTTGTGTCTCTCAATTTTGTATATCTATTCGGCAACAGCCAAGCTGGTTGGGCAGATTTTCTAGACACACTTGGCAACTAAAGTTTCTTGGACATTCTCCAGTGACCAGATTAAGGTATACGAAGTGAATTGTGTTCAATTTGATACATCCTTTTAGAATCGCTTCGATTTGCTCAATTATCGAATTCGAGCCGGGTCGAAAATTATACTTCCAGAATTTCCAGTCAATGGACAACTGACTTTCAGGATGAAATTTGTTGTCATTTCCTGAAAGTAAAATTAAATTATTAATCAAATGAAAAACTGAAATCTATGGCGCAACATTTTAGTATGATACTACTTAACAATTTGCTAACTTTTTAGTAGATTACTAATTCTTTCTTAATTTTAAACATTTTCTAACAAGTATCGTGCTAAGGCTATTTTTTTTAATAAAAAGCTTCTGAACACACCTAAAGTATTGGCAGTTCATGCAAAAAACTATGGCGCAAAATTTTAAACAGCCTTTTATTAAGGCATTAGTATGATACTACTTAACAATTTGCTAACTTTAAAGTAGTTTACTAACTCATTCTTAATTTTAAACATTTTCAAGTTAGAATCGCACTAAAAGAATTTTCTTAATAAATTGCTTCTGAACACACCTAAAACAATGACATTTCGTGTAAAGAAGTAAGTTCAGGAACCTTTTTTTATGTTTGCAAATGTCAAAGAGTCACATGAAGCTAGCACGATACTAAAAAAATAAAGTAGGTATTCAATCATTTTAACTTTAATAAAAGGGTAGAGAAATTATGATGCTAAAAAAAAAAACAGTTAATTCGACTAAAATTTTGCGCCTATGTTGTTTATATGTTTCTATCTATGTACATAAATGGATATTTAAGGAACGTAAGTAGGTAGAAGAATCGTCCTTAGCGAACTTCAAGAAAGTTATTGAGAAATTCATTTTTACATTTTATCTTCTAAGTGTTTAGTGAGTGTTTTTGTGTAAGGTGTTGTTTATTATTTGCTAAATTTGTCTCACACACAAAATAATAAGCGGTTTCGGTTTTCAAAAGAGGCATTTCAGTTTGTCTTAGCAGAAATTGGAGTCAATACATAGATCTAATAAAAACAATGGTATACTATCAATTTAAAACCAGACGTATGATTGAGAATTATCATACCAGAAACGTAAAACGGTTGGGTAAGACACCAACATTGTGTAACACCAACAGTGTGTAATCTAATTAATGTCTGTCTAAAACAATAGAAATTTAAGGGCCCTATTATGATATGCGAATCGCAAAAAACATTTGACGAATGTGGCTATTTGGTAGTTTACCGTTCGCAAGACCGTCTATTGGACGTTCGCTTTAAATATCAAAAATTTGGCGAATTGACATCTAGCTCTATTTTAATTAGCGAACGTCCGCCTTTATCTATCGAAATAGGTCGAACTGTAATTCTTGGTGACTTTGAATAAAATCGAAGTTTTGAGATTTGAAATTGTTTACTTATGCAATTAGTGAAAATAAAAAAAGATTATTCAAATAATTTTTAATGAAGTTAACAAAAAAACTGATGAAGAAATACAATTTATTCTTAATTTTACTCAGAGCTAATAAAAGTTTTATTCAGTTAGATTCAAGTATTTAAAAAGAAGGCGTTCATTTTACACAGAGTAAAGATTACATAAAAGAGATAGATATACATATTTGCAGTTTAGGTTGCGTGGTCATCTACAGATTTACACGATAAAGACAGAAATTTCGTTTGTTGATTTATACGCTCCAACACTTCCTCCATAAACAGCAAACGTGATGATCTTTTTATTGTTGACAAAGTCCCATTTTGTCTCGTAATGTTTAAAACCGAATTCGTTCTAGAGGTTTAGTCAGCAAATCGGCTACTTGATCCTCTCC
Source organism: Chrysotoxum bicinctum (assembly GCA_911387755.1). Classification (NCBI taxonomy): domain Eukaryota; kingdom Metazoa; phylum Arthropoda; class Insecta; order Diptera; family Syrphidae; genus Chrysotoxum; species Chrysotoxum bicinctum. The sequence continues at coordinate 37,415,894 of OU426988.1, forward strand.
AGGAATATGTTCCAGCTTAATATAGCCTTTAAGAAAACACTCTCGAACATAGAAATGTCGGACATCAATGTGCTTTGTCCTTTTGTGATATTCGGGATTTTTCCCTAGTTTAACAGCACTTGCAGAATCGACGAACAGCTCAGGTTTGAAATCTTTTTGTAAAGTCAGCTCTCCCATTAGACGTTTAAGCCACATAGCTTCTTTTGCGCCTTCACTAGCAGCCATAATTTCTGCTTCTGTAGTAGATAAAGCTACTGTTCGTTGTAGTTGACTTGTCCAACAGATTGCTCCACTAGAGAAGATAGCAACAACTCCAGTAGTTGATCTTCTTGTTTTGATATCACCTGCGAAATCTGCATCACTGTAAACTCTCAACTGAGTGCAGTCCTTTTTGTATTTGATACATGAGCTACTCGTTCCACGTAGGTATCTGAAAATTCGTTTGACATCATTCCAGTCTTTCTTTGTTGGATTTTCAACTGCTCGAGCTACTGAACCCACAGCATAAGCAATATCAGGTCGTGTTGCTGTTGCTAAGTACAACAAGCTTCCAACAGCTTCTCGATAAGGAACCTCATCCTTCACATTGTCAATCTCTTTGTTTTCGCCATATACCATAGGTGTTGTCACAGCATTGCATTCGCTCATATGAAAACGATCCAAGATTTTCTTCGTATATTTTTCTTGACTTAAAGCAATACAATCACCTTGCAGACTAATTTTCATTCCAAGAAAATTATCTAAGGAACCTATTGTTATTTTAAATTCAGTTTTCAATTCTGATAGAAAATTCTGAATTAATTTTTCATCGTTGCCAATCACCAGTCCATCGTCCACGTATATAACCACGTACAGTATATTTCCATTGTGGTTACAATAGAAAAGACAAGGATCGGCAGTGCTGTTGCTCAATCCAGATTTCTTCATGAACTGCAAGAAACGTTTGTGCCAGCAACGTGGGGCTTGCTTGAGGCCATACAGGCTTCCTTTCAAAAGACACACACGGTCAGTACCATCATGAAATCCATCGGGTTGTTCGAGGTAAACTTCCTCCTCAAGATTGCCATAGAGAAAAGCGGTCTTCACGTCAAACTGCTGAATTTTGTAATTCTTCGATGCAGCTATGGCTAACAGTAAGCGTACCGTATCATAGCGTGCTACAGGACTGAAAGTTTCGTTGAAGTCGATGCCCTTTTGCTGCGCATAACCTTTTGCAACAAGACGAGCCTTATAACGTGGATTACATCCATCTATAGCATCTTTGGATCGAAATACCCAGCGGTTCTGAACAACTTTTGTATTAGCTGGTCGAGGAACGAGCTCCCAGGTTTGGTTTTCTTTCAGAGAATTCAATTCTTCTTGCATGGCTGCAAGCCACTGTTTACTTTCTGCTGATTTAACCGCTTCATGATAAGATGTTGGATTTTCAAATGACTGTCCCAATTCAACAAGCATCACATACTCGTTCATCCAGGCTGGTTTCTTCTTTTCTCTTGAACTGGTTCGAACTTTCTGCATCATAGATTCATCATTATCATTCATTGAGTCGTCTTCTTCCTCGTTCATACTCTCGTATTCACCACTTGTATTGTTGTCTTCAATTATATTTTCTGTAGACGTACTTTCATCTTTCATTTCAAGCATTTCGTTAATCTCTCGTTCTGATGATTTTTCGTTTTCACCGACAGACATTTCACATAAGCCTAAGCTTGTGGTGCATACCACTTCTGGCTTGAAGATAACATCGTGACTGCAAATTACTTTTTTTGAGTTTCGGTATCCAAACCCGATATCCATCTTTTTCATTGACATATCCAACTAGATTTCCAAACAACGCTTTTTGGTCAAATTTCTTACGACGTTCTTTCGGAATGTGTACATAACATCCGGTGCCAAATATTCTCAGATGATCTAGCTTCCCACACTCTCTGTTGTACCATAATTCGTAAGGAACTTTATTCTCGACGTTAGTTGGACCCGTGCGGTTTAGAATATACGCCGCTGTATTGCAAGCCTCAGCCCACAATGCCTTGGATAATTTGCTTGAAAGTCGCATCGATCTTGCTGCTTCGACAATCGTGCGATTTTCTCGTTCAGCTGCCCCGTTTTGTTGTGGAGTATAGGGTGGTCCGATGCAATACTCAATTCCTCTCTTCGCAAGTACTTCGGCTACATCTTTGTTATCAAACTCTTTACCGCCATCACAACGCAACTTTTTGACAGTATGTCCATTTGTCTTAGCTTCATTGAGGAATTGCTCTAAAGATTTGCGAACTTCGCTTTTATGCTTCAAAAAGAACAACCTTCGGAATTTACTAAAATCATCTTTGAAGCAAACGTAATAACTAGCTCCTCCAACAGATGTTGTTTCAACTGGACCGAGAACATCCGCATGAATTATTTCTCCTACGTTAGTTGCTCGATTACTTCGCTTTCTGAATGATAGCCGATGCATTTTACCGATAGCACAACCATCGCAAAACCTTTCATCACCATCAGCAACTTTGATGTTCATTTTATTCAAGATACTCTTCACATGCCTTTTATTTTGGTGCGCAAAACGTTCATGATACACTTGCAAAGTATCTGCAACATTTGTTAAATATACTTCTGCTGGTTGTGTTGGCTTTACAACACGAATATTTAACGCATACAATTCATTTTGAAGGAATCCAGTCATGACTAACTGTCCACTCTTGATTTCGTGAATTTTCACACTGCGACTATCGATGGTTGTAGCAAAACCTTTTTGTGCTGCTGCTTTCACTGAAAATAGATGCGCATTTGCATCTGGTACATACCAAACACCTATCAGTGTTGCATCTAACCATGTTCCTTCGGTATAACTTTGAACTCTGATGTTTCCTTGGCCATATGCTTTCATCGTGACGCCTTGTTTTCCAAGATTAATTATCTCAGGCACAGAAAATTTTGTGAAGCTTTCAAAATACGTTTTGGTTGGCGCTATGTGCCTTGAAGCACCACTGTCACAATACCATTGATTTGGTTCAAAACATTCTTTAGTTGTTGCATTCAAAGAGTATGCTATTAAGCCAACATTTTTCTTTGAACTGCAACCTTCTTTGGCTCCTCGACGATCTGATGACTTGTTTTGTGGACACTCTGCTGCCCAGTGACCCAGTTCCTTACATTTGTTACACGGGAACTTTTTCTTGGCACGTTCTAACTTTTCAGATTTTTGCTTTTTCTTGATGAAATGTCCTTTTGCAATGAATGCTGATAGTTCACTTGATTCTCTATCACTTCGACTCTCTCGTAGTTCAATTGAGCATAGTTTTTCAATTAACAAATTGAGCTTTTGATCCTCTGCTGGGATGGTATCCCATAGATCACGAAAGTTATCATACTCTTTTCCAAGAGTAGACATAATTCTTCCATTCAATATCCTTTCTGAAAGAGTATTTTCATTGTGCTTGGACAACTCTGTATTAAGGTCAACAAACAGTTTCTGCAACTTAGCTACGTGAGTACTTATATCTTCTTTTTCATCTCTCCTTGCTTGGAAAAACGAATCGATTAGCATCGTCAATCTTTGAGTACTGCTTCGCTCAAAACGAGCACACAACTTGTCCCAGATGTCCTTTGCGTTATCAGATGTGAGCACGAGTTCAGCTACAGGCTTACTTAGGGCTGATGCGATCAATCCAGCTGCCCTCGCGTCATCCTTCATCCAACTTGTGCGCTTATTTTTGTCTGCTTCTGAAGCTCCAGCTGGTAGCTCTGGACAAGTTGATTCGCCATCGACAATTTTCTGCAAATCATAAGCACGCAACAACATCCTCACCTGCCATTTCCATTTGGGCCAATCACTAGGACTTTCCAAAAGATCAACTGCAATTTTGTAGTCCATTGACGACATCTTTTTCTTTCTATATATATATTTTGTCAATATGCAAATTTACATTGACTTTACTATGTACTCGAATACTAAAACACTTTTATGCAGTTTTCAAGACTCTGGGTCCATAACCTGATGAAGAAATACAATTTATTCTTAATTTTACTCAGAGCTAATAAAAGTTTTATTCAGTTAGATTCAAGTATTTAAAAAGAAGGCGTTCATTTTACACAGAGTAAAGATTACATAAAAGAGATAGATATACATATTTGCAGTTTAGGTTGCGTGGTCATCTACAGATTTACACGATAAAGACAGAAATTTCGTTTGTTGATTTATACGCTCCAACAAAAACAATTAATAACATAAAAAGAACAAACTATAGTATATTTTCAAAAATTGTTGAGCTTATGGAAGCAAACCCCGACATGACCAAAGGTGTGGGATCGTTTGAATCTTAAAAAAAAATCAATAGTACTACCTCACCGAGAGTGGCATAAAGTATGTAAAGAAAAGTTATTCCAAAAATCCATTATTAAAAATGACTTCAAAATAAAATAAAAAAAAATATAGCGGCCAACAAGACTGACAAGTGGATTGGTTACTCATAATCAGTCTTCAAAAGGCTGTGAAACCTTCGGGCGATACATTTAGACGCGTCCTCCTGAAGTGTTGCAACATGTCGAAGTGGAAGCCGAAAAAGCGTCAGCTACGACACCCTCACAAGGGGATGGGTACAGCCCATCGTTAATGTTTTTGTTCTAACAAACTATCATTTAACATCTCTCGTTATCATTCTCATCTTCGAAAAAGAAATCAACACTACTAATCATCATTTATTTAATTTATGTATTTAATTTTTTTTTAACAGTGAACAATATTGCATCAACACGAACAAATATTTTGTAATGAATTGGAAATTTCACTAAGTAATGACATTCACTTTTTGAGATTAGCAGAATTGTTTTCAAACGCGAACGTTGTAGTTCGCTATTAATAATGCCACGACAAAAGTAATTCGCCAAATCGTTCGACGTAAGGTGAACATTCGACTCGCGAGTCATTTATAGGGCCCTAAGGGAGAAAGTTGTGCGCAAAAATGATACAATTTTAAATGACTCCGCAGGAAGGAAAGGAAGCTAAAATATCTGGTTTCCGTTAAGCTGCATTTAGACTTTCGGTGTTATAGGCTTTTCACACCGAATTAAAATCTCGGATTTCAGCAACAAGATTACGAAATCTCATCGAAGCGTTCACACTGAACAGAACCAGGATTTCATTTGACGTTTCTGTCCATTTATCCTGCTTTCTCGGATATAATTTATCTTCTCTCCTTCTCTCCCCACAATTCAAATTTCAAATAGTCACTCGAGACTCGACTCCATTATCTGCTTTTTATCTACCTCTTCTCTTGCTGACAATTTGCTGACAAAGCAGAACATTTCTAAAGGTTTGTTTGTTTTGGCAATCTTGTGTTTGAAAGTAGATTTTGAGGAGATTTTGTCGTAATCTAGTAGATTTGGAAATCTGAAAATGTATGGGAAATCTAGTAGATTTGGATGAGATTTTGAGAATTTTGCTCGAAATCTAGATTTTGATTTGGTGTGAATAGCGTATTATGCTCTGTGTCCGTTGTTCGTTGTTGGCTGTATGCACAACAACGAGAATGTTAATGATAAAAACGAACAATGAACCAAGAACGAATGAAGAATGTGTAAATTCAAATAAGCTCGGAAATTTCGGTGTTTGTTGTTCGTTTTTACCCAAGGATCGTGTGTTTGAATGCGAAAACTGTTTAAATGAACATTGTTATAGGCTTTTCACACCGAATTAAAATCTCGGATTTCAGCAACAAGATTACGAAATCTCATTGAAGCGTTCACACTGAACAGAACCAGGATTTCATTTGACGTTTCTGTCCATTTATCCTGCTTTCTCGGATATAATTTATCTTCTCTCCTTCTCGCCCCACAATTCAAATTTCAAATAGTCACTCGAGACTCGACTCCATTATCTGCTTTTTATCTACCTCTTCTCTTGCTGACAATTTGCTGACAAAGCAGAACATTTCTAAAGGTTTGTTTGTTTAGACAATCTTGTGTTTGAAAGTAGATTTGGAGGAGATTTTGTCGTAATCTAGTAGATTTGGAAATCTCAAAATGTATGGGAAATCTAGTAGATTTGGATGAGATTTTGAGAATTTTGCTCGAAATCTAGATTTTGATTTGGTGTGAATAGCGTATTATGCATTGCCGTGCAACTCGTAGCGACATTTTTGAATTTTTTTTTATTTGTGAATGGAGCATCAGAAGGCTTCAATATAAATTGGGGTCGTATACGTATATATGTAGGTAAATAGATAAAATATTCACCCATATTCTGAAATTCGTATTTATGACTCGTATTCGACTATAGTCGTATGTTGGTATTCCAGGAGTCGTACATTCGACTTCACTTGTACAAATATTGGAAAACGCAAAACATCCCATACGACTATTCATATTTTATCGTTATTCCGAATCTGGTATTCGACTTACTTGAAGTCGTATTTGTGTACTTTATTACTCGTGTTAAATTTTCTAAACCCGACTTGTTTTTTTTTTGATAAAAATGGACAAAAAGTTAATTCAAACACATTGGTACCTCTTGGCACAATGGTTAGTGCGTTAAACTGTCATGCTGAAAGTCTGGAGTTCGATTCTCAGCCGCAGCAAAAAGTTTTTCAGGAGTGTACTGCCTCTTGCAAGGAATTGACAAATCCTCTAAGAGTATATCTCTTGTATTGGAATTTGCTGCACATTAGCCGTTCGGAATCGGCATAAAATTGTAGGACCCCCCGTTCCTGGTAACACGCACACAGGAATGGTTGAGAATTGTAAGTCACTATAGGTCCTGGTTCTCTTCGAGCTGTTGCACCACCAAATTTTTTAAAGTACATTTTTTATTGGTTTATTTAATTGGACTCAACGTTGTTAACGCGTTCATACGAGTATTTAGTAAAATAATAAATCGTTCTCAATTTGAAGCATTGGTTTGGGAATTGGAAGAAAATTTAGAGGTAGCAAGGGGCCATAGGAAGAGTGGAAAACTCAAAGCAAATATTTAACAGTTTTGGGCGGACCTTTCGATAAAACTAAATAGCCTTGGGCCACCCATCCGAAATGGTCCAGCTTGTCTTAAAGTAAGAAATATTTAACAAATCGTAATACATGCCTCTTTAGATCTGCAATGATCAAAAGTATTCAGTTAAAACAGAAACTGCATCACAATAAGCAGCAATTTTAAGGCACAGGGGTAGTGAAATTACAACCATATGCTAGAGCAAATTTGAGGAGTGCATTGCTAACATTTTAAATTTAAATTGTTAATCCCTAAAAATCAAACATTGCAGTTTTTCAGGCTCCTCCTGTAGTCGACACGATAAATGCTGAAGATAAAACTGACATAGGTATGTAGTTCAAGAATATAGGATTCACAAGCCGGTAACACCACTTGTACAAACAAAAAACAAAAAGAAAAAACAAATAAAATAGAAGAAGAGCTACTTCAAATCAATGGAGCTCATCAGAATTTTATTATAAATAAAATAATTTAATTGAAAAAAACAACAAATGACTTTTTCAATTCAAATTTATTGATTTTGACAATTACCTACGGGCGACAATATACGTTGTTTTTTTAAGCTTCTCGTACGCAACGTATACGACTTAGGTTAGGTTAGGTTAAAGTGGCTGTCATTAAAGCGTCTGACACACTTAGACCTTTAGAGGTCCATTGTGATACCACGATCTAATAGGGAACAAAAAAGTTTCCTACTAGTTAAAACCATTTGGAGCTTCTGATGAAGCGAAGGAGACTTTTAATGTCTTTGTTTATGAGATCGCTTGGTTCATTATAGAAATATTCTCCTAGATGAAGTTTGCGTCTGTAAGAGAGAGCAGGGCATGTACAAAGAAGGTGTGGGATTGTCTCCTCTTCCTCCTCGTCCAAGCAACTCCTGCAAAAATCGTTTGATAGCACACCGAGTCGTGTGGCGTGTCTACCTATGAGACAGTGTCCAGTTATGACACCTATGACGGAGCTGATCTGAGATCTACTGAGGGACAAAAGACATTTTGACCGTTTCGGATCCAGTTTAGGCCAGATTTGTTTGGTCGCCATACAAGTGGTAGTATTAAGCCATCTTGTGTTTAATTGTTTCAGAGCGATTCGTTTCAGCATAAGTTTACTTGTAGCTATGGGCATACCTATATTTGCCTTTTCGGGTAAGATAGGCATTTCCGTTCCAATTCTGGCGAGTTCGTCGGCTTTGCGATTCCCCGGAATGTCCCTGTGACCCGGCACCCAGAATAGGTGAATGTTAAACTGTTTGGCCATCTCCATAAGAAACGAACGACAGTCTTTGGCTGTAATGGAGTTTACAGAGACTGATGCGAGGGATTTCAAAGCAGCCTGACTGTCTGAGAAGATACGGATATCCGTGTTAGATACCACGTTTTCTGTAAGCCAGGACAATACTTCCTTTATCGCCAGAATTTCCGCTTGGAATACGCTACAATGGTTTGGTAGGCGGAAGGAGAGACTAAGGTTTAGTCCATCTGAGTACACTCCACCACCCACTCCGTTTTCAGTCTTCGATCCATCTGTAAAAAAGTTTACTGATCTATTATCTGTCAAAGCCCCTTCCTCCCAAGCTGACCTTGAGGGAATGGTGACTTCAAAGTTTTTATCGAAGACCAAAAAGGGAGTGATGTAGTCAGAGTGACTTGGTAGAGTTCCGAACAAATTCAGAATGGTGGTATGGCCAATAGAGTTATTGGTCCATTGGGAGATGGCTTTAAGACGTATACGACTTGAAGAATAACGATTTTGATACGAAACGAGTTCGACTACGAGTACGAGACAAAATACGACTTGTGGAATATGGGTGACTATTTGGAAAATAAATCGGAGTGCGAGAATGGTAAAATTGTTAACAAAAGTCCATCTACACAAAATAATAACCAAATAAAATAACATTGGAAGTTTAAAATATGACCCTCAATCAATGAAAATGACAAGCAGAAATGCCGTATTATTGTTAGGAAAGTGAAGAGGAATCCCAAAGTAAGCCCATCAAAGATATCAGCAGAAATAACCAAAGAAATAGTTAACTGATGTAACCCTCAAACTATTCGACGACTGCTCTAACAATCCGGTTATCATGTTCGAAATATTAAAAAGAAACCTTACATAAGTAAAATAAATCGCCAAAAGCGGCTCGTCTTTGCAAAAACCCATGAGTTTAAACAAGCAGAATCTTAGAACACAGTTGTTTTATTTGAAATATTACTTTTTAGTTCGAAGTACATATCAATTATAGACAAAAATATTAAATTTTTTTTTTTAACATTACTATCGATTGTTTGAAGGAAATGATCTTTAATTTAAGAGGTGTTTACTTACTTTTGTAATTAACTGTATATTTGTAGTGGCATATCAAATGACCAACAATTATGACAACTACAAGACTTCAAAGTGAGTCTGGAGCGTTCACACTACTTTTGTGTCTGAACACGACAGGGTAGCCTTACGTCAAAATAAATCGGTTGAGTAAGTCCAATGTGAACAGCGTCCATGGTAACAGAATTGTAGAAGAAATATTGATGCATACCAACGCAGGTTGTTGACATTTGGTTTGTTTTTTTTTTTTTTTGCTAAAAGAGTAAAACATAATTTCTGTATGAATAACAATAATAACAACAATTTTTTTCAAATAAAAATGTTTACTTACTCATCTTTTTGCACATTCATCATTTTTGCTAATTTAATTTTGCTTCTTTAGGCTTCGGGAAACTTTTCAATTATGATTTCTTGGACGGAAAATCAGAAAGAAAAAAATCGTCGTGCAATGCATAAGAACGCGACTTATTGCTTATATTTTGACAGCTTATCACTCACATCATTTTTACTTGCGACTTATAGGTACTATAAGGCAAGTTATGCATTCGTAAAAAAAATCGAACTCGAGATGTTGATCAAAGTTGACATTACGATGATAGTGAAGACTAAAAAAGTGGGTCTTGCAATTCTGTCTGTCTGTCTGTCTGTCTGTCTGTCTGTCTGTTCGACTACAGGCTAAACGACTCGGCCGATTTTCTTTAAACTTGGTACATATCATTTTTAATTTTTTCCCCCCACACGTTTTTTTCTTTCTTTTTTTAAGACCAAAAATAACGGTACCCCCCATACGAATTTTTTTCGAAATTTTATAAACATTTTTTTTTTCTCAAAAACTGTTCAACAGATTTAAAAAATAAAGATACAGAAAAATTTCATTTAATTAAATCTAGGTATTGGTTGAAAAAAATTTTCCGAAAAATGGTTATTGAGGGTACCCTCCATGGAACCATTTTTTTAGTTTTTGATTTTCTCAAAAACGGTACAACGGATTTTGATAATTTTTTTTTGCTAAAGCTCCCTAAAAACATAAATAGAATTGTGTACTCAAATTTTCAAAAAAATTTTTTTGGATTTTTAAAAAAAACTTCAAAATTTTTTTTTCAAAACTCAATATTTCGAAAACCCCATGCTAGATTTTTTTCAAACTTGATAAATAAAAGTTTCTCAATATGATCTACAAAATGTGAAACAAAATTTCTTATTTTACCTAAAAATAAAGGTACCTACCATACAAATGCTAAAAAAGTAAAAAAAATGGTTTTCAAAAATCGTATTTTTCTCGAAAACGGCACCTAGAATTTTGATAAAATTTTTTTTCTTTCAATTAATTTTTACGATCTTTAATTTAATAAAAAAAAAATTGAAATTAAGATATTACAGCTTGTACCTACCATAGAACCATTTTTTCGAATTTTGAATTTCTCATTATCCACATAACGGTTCTTAATGAAATTTTTTATAAAGAAGCTTCTAAAAAGTCTAAAACACATTGCATTTCAAAACTTTAAAAAAAATATTTTTTGAATTTTTGAAAAAAAAACTATTTTTTTCTTTTTTTTTGAAAGTTCGATATCTCCGAACCGGTCAATATTTCTTTTCGTAAATTTAATTTTTATTCGAACAATAATAAAAACTTTAAATTAGCGTACCAAAACTTTTTCTTAAAAAGCTTTTAAAAAGTTTGTATATACAAGCTTCTTTTAAAGAAACCACTTCAAGGACTTATAATTTTTGTTCTTGCATAAATTCATATTTGCATAGCATTCTGTTATTACTAAAATAATTTAAAAATTAATTTTATCCTTATGAACAATTTTCTCTAATAACATTCGTTTTTAAAATTCCCAGTCGATTACATAGGAGCAAGTTCGTGCGACTCAGTCGTGCATTTTATTTTTTTCGTAATTCTCCCCGATTTGTGAATCGGAACGTTTACCATGATACAAATTTCGTACATTTCGTACAAATCGGGCAGATTCTTTCCCCGATCTGTTACCATGATAGACCTGTATAGTTTGTGAATTAGTGGTATATACTCGTACCTACTTAATTTCCATCTTAAACAATGTTAACGTATAAACAATCAAAATGTGTATTTAAGTATTAGCTATAATGCAATGCACTTTTTCAGGCGAAAAATGATTTAGTTTGAAGTTGTTTGTGTTCTTTTTATTTTTTTTTTATTTTGTGTATTTGAGTTTGAGTTATTTATGTGGGAATGGCCAAACATGCAACACAACACCCTAATCACTGATACATAAGAACGTATAATACTAGAATGAAGGAATTCGCGCCCCTTTTCATATTGCATTTCATATCCACATTTCCAGGAGTAGTTAGTCAGTCTTGTTGCTTGTTCTTGAGCGCGCAGAGTAAATTCGGCCAATCGTTACTCGTATTTCCTCAATTTCTTTAAATGTAATAATAGTTAAATTATTAAAAACCTTTAAAGATTATCATTTGTGTGGACTATTACTTAAAGTTTAAAGTGGTGTTATCCCTAGATATATCCTACAAAGTGATGTTATCCCTAGACAGAACCCTATATTTATATGTCAAATTTAGGGTTGTTTAGGGTTGTTACGTAGAAGAGTTGTCTAACGTGTTTTAAATTATGAGAAAGTTAGACAAAGTCTCCCAACTAAACGATTGTGTTAAGTAGATAATGAACACGTACAAAAACCTCACTTGTCACATCAGTATCATTAACAGTAACATAGTTGGGTGCATTTAAATTGGACAGGAATCCCTCATCCGTGTACCCAATCGCATCTCGTTTTTTGCATCGAAATGAAAATCACCCACACGTCTCCATTTGGCCAACACTCAGTATCAAAGAAAGTCCCGTAGAGCCTATCTGGAATGGCAATTTGACATACTTATTCCTTTTTTTAGCCTTTTTATCTGCTATCCATTTTATAATTGCATCCCATGAAGTGGATTCTTTAAAGCTAGATAAGTGTTACCATTTGTTTCTACTCTTTGCTGATGCTACATTACTGAAATCCTTGCAGACCATGTCGTACCTTACGCAGGATATATGGGGCAGGATAAGCAGTTAATGCACGACCTCATGTTGCTTATGTGTTGAACCAGTATCTACGTGACGTCGGTATTCGTACGATGGACTGGCCAGCTCGGAGCCCAGACTTGAATCCAATAGAACACTTATGGCATGAATGAACTGAAACGTTCTTTTCGAGTCCGAGTACCTGCTTCAACAAAGCTTCCAGAGCTGCGAATCGCAGTTGAAGAGGAGTGGAATACAATACCTCAAGATTTTATCGTCAGGTTTGTGACGTCGATTAATACAAAGATGCTGACAGTTATCAGAGCAAGGGGAGGCAATACTAAATACTGACCAAAAACTTTTTTTATTTTTTTCTTTGTAATTCGATTTAATATATTTTTTTCACTTTATGATTATCTAAATTAACATAACTGGAAAATGATTGTTTTTTTTTTGTATAATCTTAAATAAACACTAAGTAATTTGATGAGTTTCCATTCATTCTAAAACAACACTAAACGCACTTTCTGTAGGTAGGTACCAAGGTACCACTTTCTTAGTTGAATGTTTTATACTTTTAAAGAAAATTGAATCAGAGTTTGAACGTAGCGGGTGGCCCTGTTTATTTGCTGTCGTCTAGGGAATATCCAAATTGGTCTATAATCTAATTTCTTAATATTAAATTGGTGCGAAAGTGACAAAAGCCTTAATTTTGACCATGGTTGAGATGAGCATAGTTCTTTGCTATGAACTGATTTAAAATATTTTTTCCTTGTAAAGTGCAATTGACTCTAAGAATATTGCCAACATACCGTCCACGTTGCTTGCAATAAGACCAAACAGACGAATATCGATATAAAAGATGGCGCATCCTGATTATCTTCTAGTTTATGAGAAATTTAAAAAAACTACAAACACCGTTTTTTCATAGAAAAACGTTTAGTACATTTTTCTTATATTTTAATGAGATAATCTGTTGAGCGTAAAATAATACATACATATCTTCTAGTCTAACTAGTTCCTTTCAATTTATGTTGCATGTCACTGTAAAAAGCATCGGTATCATTTTGAATAATTTAGCTTTTTTTACGTGCGGTGCTTAATTAAAATGTTTTTCCCTACTTCGAATTAACGTATTTGTATTTTTATAACTTCTATCCTTTGTTTTTACTTGCGACTTATAGGTACTATAAGTCAAGTTATGCATTCGTAAAAAAAATCGAACTCGAGATTTTGATCAAAGTTGACATTACGATGATAGCGAAGACTAAAAAAGTGGGTGTCGCAATTCTGTCTGTCTGTCTGTCTGTCTGTCTGTCTGTCTGTCTGTCTGTCTGTCTGTCTGTCTGTTCGACTACAGGCTAAACGACTCGGCCGATTTTCTTTAAACTTGGTACATATCATTTTTAATTTTTTCCCCCCACACATTTTTTTCTTTTTTTTTTTAAGACCAAAAATAACGGTACCCCCCATACGAATTTTTTTCGAAATTTTATAAACATTTTTTTTTTTTCAAAAACTGTTCAACAGATTTAAAAAATAAAGATACAGAAAAATTTAATTTAATTAAATCTAGGTATTGGTTGAAAAAAATTTTCTGCAAAATGGTTATTGAGGGTACCCCCCATGGAACCATTTTTTTGTTTTTGATTTTCTCAAAAACGGTTCAACCGATTTTGATCATTTTTTTTGCTAAAGCTCCCCAAAAACATGAATAGAATTGTGTACTCAAATTTTCAAAAAAATTTTTTTTGGATTTTTAAAAAAAACTTCAAATTTTTTTTTTCAAAACTCAATATTTCGAAAACCCCATGCTAGATTTTTTTTTAACTTGATAAATAAAAGTTTCTCAATATGATCTACAAGATGTGGAACAAAATTTTTTATTTTACCTAAAAAGTAAGGTACCTACAATACAAATACTAAAAAATTAAAAAAAATGGTTTTCAAAAATCGTATTTTTTCACGAAAACGGCACCTAGAATTGTGATAAAATTTTTTTTCTTTCAATTAATTTTTACGATCTTTAATTTAAGAAAAAAAAATTTGAAATTAAGATATTACAGCTTGTACCTACCATAGAACCATTTTTTCGAATTTTGAATTTCTCATTATCCACATAACGGATCTTAATGAAAATTTTTATAGAGAAGCTTCTAAAAAGTCTAAAACACATTGCATTTCAAAACTTTAAAATAAATATTTTTTGAATTTTTGAAAAAAAAATCTATTTTTTTCTTTTTTTTGAAAATTCGATATCTCCGAAATGGGTCAATATTTCTTTTCGTAAATTTAATTTTTATTCGAACAATAATATAAACTTTAAATTAGCGTACCAAAATTTTTTCTTAAAAAGCTTTTAAAAAGTTTGTATATAAAAGCTTCTTTTAAAGAAACCACTACAAGGACTTATAATTTTTGTTCTTGCATAAATTCATATTTGCATAGCATTCTGTTACTACTAAAAGAATTTAAAAATTAATTTTATCCTTATGAACAATTTTCTCAATAACATTCGTTTTTAAAATTCCCAGTCGATTACATAGGAGCAAGTTCGTGCGACCCAGTCGTGCATTTTATTTTGTATGTATACATCGTCGGCCCAGAATTACAAGGTTCTAACAGCCATTTTTACGAAAAATGAGTTATGGATGTCGTTGGATTCGTATTTTTAAGCGCTTTCGAATGAATTCATGGATATGCACCTTAATTCACCCTATAAAGCGTAAAACGCAAAAAACAAAGGTTCTAAAAACCAAAATGAAGTTAATTTAAGAATTACAACGTTCTATGTAGCAAAATTGGCGGATAGAACTTTATAATTCTCTCTTTGACCAATAAAAAAATTACACATCTTCTTATTGACATAGAACCTTGTATTCCTTAATTTTGTACATAGAACCTTATAATTCTTATCGGATTGCCGAAAACGCAACAAAGTTCTATGTTGATCAATTTACCTTTGGTTTTTTCTTCGTGTTTTTGATATTGTTTACAAAAAGCTTGTGAAAAACTAGCAACAAGCAGTATCTCAAACCAAGTCTAACAATTTCAGAAATGTTTCATATGTATTAAGAGAACACAGGATCTGACAAAACTGTTAAATTTAATGCATATCGACAAGTTTTCAACACCTAATTTAACTTGGCTTTTCATAATCCAAAGAAAGATAGATGTGATTTTTTTTATATTTTAAATGATTGATCGCAGTGCGAGCGTTTAGGAAAGTGGGAGTGGATTTAAAAGGAGATACCGATGCACATTGGTTTTGAATGTCTGAATATCACAATGGGAAGGAAATATAGAGTCGGGTAAGGCATTCCACATTCGTGTAGTGCGGCTAAAGAATGAATCTCTGAATTTAACAGTACGTCCGAAGTTGGGCTCAAGGGTAAACTGATGAGCATTCCCCGAAGCGCGAGTGTTACGGTTAAATTGTTTAAGGGGAGGAATGCAACTGGCTATTTCACTAGAACAATGTTTGTAAAAATAACGGTAATATAATGAAAGACAAGAAACATTGCGACGGTGCTCGAGAGATTCAATTGTTTCTGTTTTAGTCCTATCACCTATCAATTGTAAAGCTCTTTTTTGGATTCTATCCAAAAGACTCAAGTGGGTTATTGGAGCACCTGCCCAAATATGGGAATTATACTCGAGTTTAGGACGAATATAGGCTTTATAGATTACAGCCAGATCAGAAAGGGTAAAAAATTTCTTGCATCGTCGAAGGAAACCTAAACACTTAGCAGCGTTTTTGGCAACGTCGAATATGTGGTCATTCCACACAAGGTCGTCTGTGATGCACATACCGAGAACTGAGATCTGTTCGGTTTCCTCAATGCAAGGGTCACTTATGGATAGCGGCATGGGGGTGGATTCCGCTTTAGCGACAGGAGACAGCATTGAGTTTTTGAAGCATTAAATCTATGCGAGGACCATAAAATAGCAGTTGAAAACACCACTGTATCTGATGAGCTGGTTTTGAAATATAATGCGCATTTTCAGGAAAAGGAAGAGGCATACAAGCAAAGACAAGTTGACAGAGAAAATACAGTTCCAGTTTTGTGCTTTGACATGCAAAATGTACTTACCTGTCCAAAAGCTGATGTAAGCTCATTTTTTTACCACTCAAAGTTAAATGTGTATAACTTTACAGGACATTTTTCGCTTAATAATAACGTCTATTGCTGCTTGTGTGATGAAAGCACAATGGGAAGAACAGAAAATGATATTGCTAGTGCTTTGCTGAAAATTCTAAACCGTGTTATGTCAAAACCGGAACTTGTTGGTAAACTTCATATTAATTGATTTTCATAAGCATCAGCCAGACATCCAAAACATATACATTTTAAATTCTCTACTCCAGGAAATTCTACAATTTAGGAAATAGGTAATACCCATAGCTGCATTCAACGCGTCTTACGAATCGCGATTTTCATTCACCCTTGTCATTCAAAAAACAAAATCTTACAGTTTTGCAAATGCAACCGTTAGATTTTAAAAATGTGTACGAGTGTTGTAAGATTTTAAATATTAAATTAATACCATTTTCGAAAGTTGTCCAACATCAACTTACACAAAACCTTACCGAGGTGTTTTTTAAGACTTCCCATCTTGAAAAATCTCTTAAAAGTGTAGACTTAGTGTTCAAAAACCTTAAGAAATAAGAATATGTGGTCTTTTCAATGGCCAAATTTAAAAGAAGTACAATTAAAAAATGACATTGCAACAAGAAAAATCAAACCATTTAAAGCAATGCTTAAATACATGCCTGCAATTTATTGATAAAGAAATTTCGAAAATATAATGAAAACAAGAACAAATATCCAATATGATTAATTAAAATTCTTGTTGGTTTAATTAATTTATAATATTCTATAATTTTCTTAAATGTATTCACATATTTACTTGAACTGTAAAATATATATAAAATATACTATGAAAATTAAAATTTTAGTTTGTTTAATCAAATTACTATTTATTTTCTTATTTATTTAAATGTTGTACCTTTAATTCATTCAATCAATAATTAAAATATTAGTTTTATTATATTTATTATTTATTCTCATTATTTTCTTATTTACGTTAACGAACTGTTAAATATATGAAGTTAATTATATAGTGTACTAGGTGCTACATGCATTAAAAATACTATATAATATTTTCCTATAATAAAAATGTAAAAATCAGATTATTGTTTTATATTTAGTTGGAGAATCATTTCAGATACTCTATTTTGCTGCTTTTATACTATGAATACCATAGTTTTTTTCAACGACTAAACTAAATGTTAGAAATCTTCATATGATTAAATAACAATTACAAGGTTCTATGTGGTACATAGAACCTTCACCGAAATTTGAACTACATGGAATTGGCTCATAGAACTTTGTGCAAAAAATTTAATTTGCAATTAAAAGGAAATTCCTCAACACATAAACAAATAAATTATATTTTTATTAGTTATTATCAATAATCTATCGTTTGTTATCATTCGAATGTAAATCAATAGCCATTTAATACGAAATCTGAGCATCAAAAACTTAAAAGTTGAATAACTCGAAATGGGGGTCGGTCGACATAGAACCCTGTAATTCTCAGCCGACGACATATCGCATGCTTAATGGAATACTGACCTAACTCGAAAAGACGATTTTTGGGAAGTTGCAAGAAAAGATCTTCCTATGAGGATTTGCCCTACTTGTTGACGGATAAAATTAAAACTAATTCATGAATTAATCATGAATACTGGTATTCTTAAAGTATGATAAACTATTTATGAAATCTGAGACTTGCAAAAGCTTGTATTTATACGTAACTCAATTTTGACCTATCTCCTAATGGGTCAGTATTCCATTAAGCATATGCGATATGTACATCAAAAATCATGTTGCTTCAAGAATTGGATTGCTTTAGATTTAGATGCTGCAATTTGTGTCATAATTTTTAGCTCACATCAGGGGCGAACGCAGAAAATAATTTCGGGGGGGGTTTTCAAAAAAATATGAGATTTTCATAAATATATTATTTTATTACTATACTGTAGGTACTTGTTAATTACATATTCTTTATTGTAATTGAAGCGCTGAAAGGATGAAGGTATTAAGTGAAATTTTATGAAATTTGGCTTTTTTCTTACAGATAAAAGTTTTATATGGAAACTTAAATTTCTGACTCATCTGTACTCTTCTATCGCCTATAGATTCATATTTAGCAAAAGATGAACACGTTATATGCAACCACTTTGGTAAAAAAAAGTTATAGGTAGTAAATAAACTTTAAATGCTTGTAACTCAAATGTTTAAAAATGTCGCTTTACACATTCATCCTTTCAACGCTTCAATTATCATAAATATGTTATAAGTAAATAATATTTGCTCTTAGGGATAGGACCTATCGGAACAATACAGCTAATCGCAAAAACAAAACATCATAAAGATGTTGCAACGGATACCTATTTGGCAAATTTGAATAATGTTACCAAAAGTTGGAAAATATTCACTACGAGGGCGTTTTTTGGTGCTTCCCATTCGGGCATTTTTATTCCGGAATTAATTCTTAGACATAGACTTTTACTACGGGCCCTGTGATGGAGGCCATCATTTGGTTCGTAAAATATCATTAATGCAACAAGAAGAAAAAGAGTGTAAGTGATTCCATAAGTGTACCTAACAATAGAGTTATAACTTGTTGAACTTTTGTAATCATAGGACAAAGAGTTATACGAAAACATAAGGACACCATCAACACTCAATTGGTACCTATACGTTAACTATACTACATAATTATAACCAAAACGCTCTCAGATGGTGCTATGTGCTACTCATCTGTAACTGTAACTTTCACACAAACGAAATGAGTGAGTATTTTCTATTGCTGTAACTCCGACCTTGGAGCCATTAATAACTCAAACTTATATAAATCGAAATCATTTATTAGCCATAAATCGGCCCTTAAGATTAACACGGATATCTGTATCAGTATATTTGCTCCGTTAGTCCGTTTTCTGCCCTATACATAATGTTAATTATCAAAAACGCAACTGCTGTTCGATTCGTCTATATTTTTTAATCATTAATTCAAATTAAGACAGTTGCGCTAAAATACGAAGACACATAAAATAAAATGCACGACTGGGTCACACGAACTTGCTCTCATGTAAAAGACTAAGAATTTCAAAAATTAATGCTAACAGAAAAAGCATAAAATTCATTTTTTAAATGACTAAAACTCCTTTAGTAGTTGGAGCTAAGCACAGGATCACATGTGTTTTGAGCAAATATTAGTTTATGCGAGAACAAAATTGTAATTCGTTTTAGTGGTTTCTTAAAAAAATAAGCTTTTGTATACAAAATCTTTAAAACATATTTAAGAAAAAATTTTGGTTCGCATATTTAAACTTTTTTCTTATTTTTCGAATAAAAATTTTATTTACAAAAAAAATATTGAGCAGTTTTTGAGGTATCACATCTTCAAAAAAAATAAATTTTTTTCTTTCAAAAATTAAAAAAAAATATTTTTTTAAAGTCTTAAAATGCAATGTTTTTTTTAAAACTTTTTAGAAACTTCTCTAAAAGTAAAGTTTAATCGAAACAAAAAAAAAACTATCAAAATTCTCGGAGCCATTTTTTTGAAAAATACGATTTTCGAAAACCATTTTTTGACATTTGTATTGTGGGTACCTTTATTTTTAGGTAAAACAAATTTTTTTTCCTCAGACCTTGTAGATTATATTAAAAACTTTTATTTATCAAGTTAAAAAAAAAATCGGGCATGGGGTTTTCGAAATATTGAGCTTCCAGAAAAAAATTTTGAATTTTTTTTTGAATAATCAAAAAATAAAACTTTTAAAATTTGTATACGCAAAAATATTTAAACCTTGGTGGGGCTTCATAATGATTAAAATCGGTTGTACTGTTTTCGAGAAAATCAAAAAGTCAAAAAAATGGTCCCAAGGGGGTTTCCAAGAATAATCATTTTTTGGAAAAAAATTTTCAACCATTACCTAAAATGACAAAATGAAATTTTATGAATTTTTTTTTTCAAAATTCTGTGGGACAGTTTAAGAGAAAAAAATATTTATAAGATTTCGAAAAAAAATCGTATGGCAGCTACCGTTTTTTTGGTCTTAAAAAGAAAAGGAAAAAAAAACGTGTGGGGGAAAAAATTCAAAACGATATCTACCAAGTTTAACCAAAATCGGCCCAGCCTTTTAGGCCGTAGTCGAACAGGTAGACAGACAGAATTTTGGGACCCACATTTTTCGTCTTCGCTATCATAGTAATATCAACTTTGATAAAAATCTTGAGTTCGATTTTGTTTACGAATGCATTACTTAAGGCAAGTAGTACCTATAAGTCGTAAGAAAAAACAACACTAGCAGAAGAATTTATGGCACGAAAATAACACTGTTTTTTTTTTTAACAAAATAAACCCTTATTTTTTTGGTCGTTTCGGGGGGGGGGGGGGGGTTTGAACCCCTAAAACCCCTACCTGCGTTCGCCCCTGACTCACATCAATGGTCATACAAAAAATCAGTTTGAACCAGAGTTTCAAAAGCTAAAGTCACTTTTTAGCTTAAGCTTGACTTTAATTCACAAGCTAGTGGCTGACTTATGAATTAAAAAAAAATGTAATTCAGCAGCTAGTTACTGACTTATGAATTCAAAAAATTTAATTCATACAGTCAGTTGGTGACTTGTGAATTATTTTTTTTGATTCTTAAGTCACTTAGTAGCTATGAATTAATTTTTACTTGCGACTTATAGGTACTATAAGGTGAGTTATGCATTCGTAAAAAAAATTGAACTCGAGATTTTGATCAAAGTTGACATTACGATTGCGTGGGTTGTCGTCGTGTGATCAGTCCAGAGGGACCATCGTCAACAGGCCCAGCCAGTTACTGGCTTACGCAGACGACATTGACATCATCGGAAGAACCGAACAAGCTGTACAAGATTCCTTCATCCAGATCGAGCAGGCGGCACAAAATCTAGGGCTGCACATTAACGAAGGTAAAACAAAGTACATGGTTGCGTCGAATGCGAGAGGAACAGTTGGTCAAACAATCAAGGTAGCGGAGCACGAATTTGAAGTGGTGCAATCCTTTAAATACCTTGGGTCAATAGTAGAAGCCGATAACAATATAGAAGAAGAAATACGCGGGCGGCTTCTCAAATCCAACAGAGCCTACTATAGTCTGTCAAAGCTCTTCAAATCCAGAAATCCCACCATAACTTCAAAACTGCTGCTGTACAGGACCATGGTCCTGCCAGTACTCACATATGGATCCGAGACTTGGGTGCTTAGCAAAAGGCACTCCGACCTCTTAGCTGCGTTCGAGAGAAAAGTCTTAAGGAGAATTGTTGGCCGCATATGTGAGGAAGGACGATTCCGGAGACGGTACAATCATGAATTGTACGCAATCTACCTAGAAGCAGATATCGTGACAAAAATTAAGCTCGGTAGACTCCGGTGGGCAGTGCACCTAGCTCGCATGAGCGAAGAGGAACCTGCTCGGAAAGTTCTTTGTGGTACATTCTATGGTAGACGACAGCGTGGTAGACCATGCTTGCGCTGTAGAGATGGCGTAGACCAGGACGCCCGAAGCCTTGGGGTGCGCAACTGGATGGCGTCGTCTAGAGACCTAGTAGTGGTAGGAGATTTGAATATAGACATCCTTAAAAATAACACAGACTCTGACAATTACTTACTGCTTATGTCTTCATTTGGGTTAAAATCAATTGTGAATGAGCCAACACGAATAAGTTAAACATCTCAAACATGCATTGATCACATATTTGTAAGACTACAAGCAAATTGGTTTGACGACCTATCATACGAGGTCCTAGATTACAAAATAACAGATCACTGTATGACAACCCTTCAATTAAAGCGTTTAATCCAAGACAATACAAGTAGACATATTCCATTTCGTGTAAATGACCAAATAAACTTTTCATCTCTTTTAGAGAGCTTAAAGTTTGAGTTCTGGGAACTAGTTTATAGTCAAACAAATCCTTCTAGTGCATATGATATTTTTATTCACATCTTAATAGAACATATCAATCACTCCACATCTTCTTGCTCTAACTCTAAAAATGTAAAAAGTTTGCAACGCCTTAAGCCCTGGATAAATGAAAATCTTATTCTTCTGATTAAAAAGAAAAATTCAACTTTTAAAAAACATAAACGTAATCCTACAAACAATGCATTGAAAAAATATTATAAAAAGCTTAGTAATAGCGTAAATAAGCAAGTAGAAGTGAGCAAAGACACCTTTTACTTTAAAAAGTTTGAAAATTGCAGGAGAAATATAAAAGAGGAATGGAAAATAGTTAATTGTATTCTGAGAAGGAAAAACGGAGAGGATTCCATTCAAAAAATAGAAGTAAATGATGAGTTAATTTCAAATCCACTTAGTATTGCTAGTATCTTCAATAATTACTTTATTTCAATTGCCTCAAATTTGAAACCGCGTCCCACACTAAATGATTGTGGTTGTGAATTGTATCCATATTTGAAGGAAGATCTGTTTCAAAGCAGTAGTTTCGTCTTTGTTCCTTTCACATCTCTTGAAATTTACAAGAAAATAATGTCCCTTGACAACAAATCCTCAAGTACTTCTGATGGTATCACAAACTGTCTCCTCAAGCGCATCGCGTTTTATGTTAGCGATATACTTTGCTTCATATTCAATATGAGTCTGAGTTCTGGTATTTTTCCTTCATCCTTGAAAGATGCGGAAGTCATTCCTTTATTTAAAAAGGGAAATCGTTGTGAAATTAGTAATTACAGACCTATATCATTATTACCTACATTTGCTAAACTTTTGGAAAAACTTGTGAAAGATCGTATGATTTTATTTCTAAACAAAAACGATTATTTTAGCAAAAATCAATTTGGTTTTCGTGAACGTAGATCCACTGAGGACGCTATATTGAAGGTTTGTGGTGAAGTTAGTGAAGGTTTCAATAACAACAATAGTGTTTTAGCTTTGTTTATTGACATGACTAAAGCTTTTGACATGGTAAACCATCAGATACTTTTAGAAAAACTTTATAAGGCTGGGTTTAGAGGTCAAGTTTTTGATTGGTTTGCTTCATACCTTTCTGGAAGACATCAAAGGGTTAAAATTGATGGAGTTTATAGCAATGCTTTGGAATTAGTAGCCGGTGTACCTCAAGGCTCTGTTTTGGGTCCGATTTCATTTTTAATATATACTAACTCTCTCTTCAATCAGCCACTGAAAAGTAGTATAACTGCGTTCGCTGATGACATGGCTTTGACATACACAAATAGTTCCGTATTTCAATCGGTCACAGATTTGCAACAGGATTTATTTGTTCTAAGACAATGGTTTGCCAGGCACGAACTTATCGTTAGTGAAAAGACTAAGATTATGCTCTGCAATCTCAAAGATAATTTTCCACTTACTGATTGCAAAGTTATGTTTCATTCAGCAATATGTGAAAAACTTAGCTTAGGCACTCATTCTTGTGGTAAATGTAGTTTTCTGAAAGATAATGTATGTTCTAATGGTTGTCTTGAGATCGAGTTTGTTAAAACATTTAAATACCTAGGAGTATTTATAGATCAAAATTTTAACTGGAAATTTCATACTACTAATCTTAAGAAATATATGATAGCTTTGACTCGTAAACTATTTCTATTAAAACGAACCTGTTCAAAAAACCTACTTACTACCATTTACTTTGGTCTTATTCATTCAAAACTTCAGTACGGTATAGCTAGTTGGGGTGGTGCCTACAACAATACGCTTAACCCGGTGATTTCAGCGCAGAAGCATATTGTCCGAATCGTATGTAAAAAATCAAGACTAACAAGTAGTTGGCCTTTATTTCAAGAATGCTCTATATTACCATTAAAACACTTGTATATATATAAAGTTCTCAAAGTTTTTTTCATGAGAAGCGGATACAGCATGACACTCAGAAGTTCAAATTCCTATAGCTTAAGGATTAATACTCAAGGTTTAGTGAAAATTCCACTATGTAATAAAACACAATTCTCAAATTCTTTTACTACAAACAGCACCTAAGCTTTTCAATCAATTACCGCTTAATGTAAGAAGGCATAACTCTCTTCATTCATTTTTAAAATCGGTTAAGCAATGGCTTTTTAGTATGAATAGTTCGATGGTCAAAAATCTCTTTTTAACATTAACTTAAATAATAATATTACTGTTTAATGTTTTCTATCTACATTGTTTCAGAATTTTTGGTTTTTTTTTTCTTTTCTCTTTTTTGTTCTTTTAATTTCATGTTTTCATTTTTGAATTTTGTTATTAAAGTAACTTTTGTACCCCAAATACTTACTTATTATTGAATTAATATTTTGATTATGGTTCATTCACCTCTAGTTTTAAGCAAATTACAGAATGAACCTATTATTCTTTCCTTTTTTTTTTATAAAACTTATTAAAATTGTATTTAAAATAAGGATGAATAAATTGAATTAAAGACCGGGATAGGTGGAGAGACTTGTTGAAAGAGGCCAGGACCGGAACCCGGTTGTCGAGCCGATGATGATGATGACATTACGATGATACCGAAGACCAAAAAAGTGGGTCTCGTAATTCTGTCTGCCTGTCTATCTGTCTGTCTGTCTGTTGGTCGGTTCGACTACAGCCTAAATGGCTCGGCCAACTTTCTTCAAACTTGGTAGATATGGGTTTTAATTTTTTCCCCCACACGTTTTTTTCTTTTTTTTTTGTAAGACCAAAAATAACGGTACCTGCAATACGGTTTTTATTTCGAAATTTTATAAATATTTTTTTTTTCTCAAAAACTGTCGCATAGAATTTATTAAAAAAAAATTAAAAATTTCATTTAGCTGAAACTAGGTAATGGTTTAAAAAAAAAATCAAAAAAAATGTTATTTTTGGTAGCCCTCCTGGGTCCATTTTTTTTTGGTTTTGATTTCCTCGAAAAAGGTACAGCCGATTCAAATCATTTTTTTATGCTAAAACTCCTCCAAAGTTTGAATATTATTACATATTCAAATTTTCAATTTTTTATTTTTTGGATTTTCAAAAAATTCCATACAAATTTAAAAAAATGGATTTCGAAAATCGTATTTTTTTCGAAAACGGTTCCGAGAATTTTGCTAACATTTTTTGTCTTTTAATTAATTTTTACGATCGGTAATGTAATAAACAAAAATTGAAATCTAGATATTACTGACTGTACCTACCATAGAACGTTTTTTTCCGAATTTTTAATTTCTCATTATGGACATAACGGATTTTAATGAAATTTTTTATAAAGAAGCTCCTAAAATGTTTAAAAAACATTGCATTTCAAAACTTAAAAAAAAAAATATTTTTTTTCAATTTTTAGAAAAAAAAAGTAATTTTTTTTGGAAAATTCGATATCTCAAGAACGGCTTAGTATTTTTTTTTGGAAATTAGATTTTTATTCGTACAATAATAAAAACTTAAGAATGGCGTATCAAAATTTTTTCTTAAAAATGTTTTAAAAATTTTGTACATAAAAGCTTATTTTTTTAAGGAACCACTACAACGACTTATAATTTTTGTTCTTCCATAAATTCATATTTGCATAGTATTCTGTTTTTATCACTTGCTACTAAAAAAAATTGAAAAAAAAAATCATTTTATCCTTATGAATAGTTTTCTCTAATAACATCCGTTTTTAAAATTCCTTAGTCTATTACATAGGAGCAAGTCACTAACTAACTTATGAATTAATTTTTCTTAATTCCCAAGTCATCTACTTATGACTTATGACTTATGGTTTTTTTAATTCAAAAATTCGCAACCCCTGGTTTGAACTAGCCAGAAATCATTTCTTTTCTATGTTAAAAAAATAATTTTATACTGTACAATATTTGTGTATGAAGCAAGTTTATAGAGCTCAGTTGTGTCCTTTATTCTTTTATTATTTTCTAGGAGTAATAAATGATAAAATTTAAATTTTCTTCAAGGTCGATGATGGCTTTTTAATTGATCCTTAATCGTTCCCTAATTGATATCATTCGTTGCCAATAGTTGTCGACCCAATTTTTAAGGTGTATATAAAGAGTTAAAATCTATCAATGACTCACAAATAACATCCATAATGTCACGTCCAGCTAATGGAATCCTTGCTATACAAAAGTACTCATTTTATCTTCTATTTGTTCTTAAATTTCCCGGAATGTCAAACGAAACGCCAAAATTGGTGAATTTTGTGTGGGCTTGCTTTTCTTGGATTTCAGTTTTTGTTCCCTTGCATATGTCGTTTTGTTTTTTCAAAACAGTTTACGATGGTTTCGGGCTTGAGAGCATGGATACTTTGTCGAACACAGGTATTCAAGGGTTGTGGTTATTTTGCAGTTTTGTTACAATGTTAAACTACAAGCTGAAGTCAAAGGGTCTGAATGATATAATTGGAAAAATTGAAAGAGAATTTCTATGGAGATCTCCCAAGGGTAAGGAATCGAAATCTGGCCCTTAGAAATAATCGTTTCATATTTTTTCATTTTGGTTTCTTTGTTAGGAAAAACGTACGTTGACATGGAGAAAATTCACCGATATGCTAAAATCGTATCAATTTTTTGGCAATTTTTTCCTACATCAACCGTTGTGGGATCACTTTTGCGTCCATTGTTTAGTACACCTCTAGAACTCCCAATTGCCATTTGGTATCCAATTGATGAAAACGTTCGTATCTAGTTTCATTAAAAAAAAAATATACTTAGTTTCTATTTTATTTCAGAACCCCTATCAATTTGCTTTGGCTTATTTGCTTCAAGCCTGGGCCCAAATCATTGTCGTTTGCAGTTTTGCTGTTGGAAGTTCGTTCTTCTTTTCTTTTGGGCTTTTGTGTAGTGGTCAATTTAATATTACAAGATGCGCCTTAAAAAATCTCATATTTACTAGTGGTGTTTATAAAAGGTAGGTACCTACTTACCTTGGGCTGGAACTTGCCTATGGCTTAGTGAATATACACGTTTTTCTAGGTTTCCAGAACTTCTTCAGGACAAATATGAGCCCGATTCAGCTGATTATCATTTTACAACTGAAATGAGGGATATCAATTTTTCAAGATCAGACTTTCAATCATCTGATGATAATTTACTTTTGGAAGATATCGAAAGTATTCGTGGATCCTCCTCTCGAAATTTAAGTGCAGAAGAGATTCGTAACTTTCGAGTAGCTCTGAAAGACGTTATTCAACAGCATATTATTTTGATTAAACTTTGTGGAATGATGGAGAACTTTTTGAACTTCTTTGTGATTCTTCGAGTTCTAGAAGTGACGTTACAGATGTGTTTTATGGCATTTGTTTACGTCAAAACATCGGACGTGAGCTAAGCACACTTCAACATCTTGCAAGTGAATATAATTTTAAGTAATTATTATTTTTTGTTTAAGATTTTTGTGCTACTTTTTGGTGTACTGGCAGCGGTAGACCTATTTTTGGTAACCTACCCCACTGAATATATTAATGACCAGAATAGTTTGATAGGAACTTCTTTACTGATGGGTCCTTGGTATTTGGTTTCGAAGTATTTTCGAAATGATTTTTTGATTATAATAATGTTTTCCCAACAACATATGAAGTTTACAGCAGGAAAGATTTTGCCTCTGGATGCAAATCGTTTAAGACAGGTAAGTTAATTTTAGAACTTTTTTCTCGTTTTTTGTTTTTTTTTTTGGATTTCCCTTTCTATCACAATTAATTTTTTTGTTTCAGGCAATTACGACAGCATTTTCGTACTATACATTGCTTTCTAGTTTCGATAAGGATTTTACAATATAATATTATGTATGGAAAATTATACTAGCTTAATTTATTTGTTGAAATATATATAACCAGGTTGTTATACACAATTGAAGATACTTGTGAAACGGGTAAGTAGCGTTTTTTAAATTTTATTTTAGAATCACAAGGAAAAGTAAGCTGACATATACAATTTCAAAGTTATTAAACAAAATGTTGGTAAATAATTTTTCCCCAATAATGGTCAATGATGGTATTTTCGATTAGTTCAAAAAAGGGTCTAACTAAGTTTGATTAAATTGCAGAAAGTTTTAAGGATTTAGAAAATTTTAATGGGTAGATATTGTATATTAGAATTTTCAAAAAAAAAAAAAAAAACATTTAAATATTTAAATATTTCAAAACGACTTGTGGCAGAAATTTAAAAAAATTGTTAATGCAAATTTAACAAAAACCTTTACTACCAATTATACATCCCTCTTAATTCTTTCAAATTAATGGAAGCACTCTACCTTAGCTGGTTTGTATTTCGGACTCACTGGTCTGGTCTTGAGAGTCCGCCTCTGTAACATTTGTACGTGATGCAATTTGCGTTTGTCGTTTGTATAGCCGTCTTTTTCTTTTATTGCAATTTTTAGCTGAACCTATTCATTAGCTGTAATCTGTAATGTTAGGAAGTTAAAATTTATTCGCTACATCCGTTCTCGTTTACTACGTCAACTTTTTACTTTAATGACTTTATTGTTGAAGGATCTGAGCGGCAGGAGTTTGCTCAGGTTCTAATATCTTCTTCGTAGTTGTTCCCAATATTGTCTTCTCTGTCGAGAATTTGGAATGAAGTTTAAAACATTAAGATGGGTGATGAAACTTTTTCAAAACTTAAAATAACTAATTGAGTTTATTTTTTGGTTTTGGCAAAAACCTATAACATTTTAACATCCTTGGTGTTAAACAGAGTGATTTGCAGAAGAAACATCAAAACCTAGGACGTTTAAGTTGAGTTGAAAGAAGCAAAATTTTATAGGGAAGAATTTTTCAAAATATACAATGGCGCAAAATTTTAAAGAGTTCTCGTTTAAGCAATAAAACCGGCTTTACTTAACGCACTCATTTAGCTTGAAGATTTTGTCTAACTTTTTCATAATTTTAAACACGTTAGACAACTCTTCGAACTAATGTGGGTTTTACAACAGAGCCTAAGCGAATTTACGTTAAACAACCCTTAATTTGATGTCCGTCAAGTTAGCACTACCACTTCAAAATTTTCAAAATGTAATAATTGGATAATTTGTCGTGAATTTGTCGTAAGCTTGTCGTGAAACAAAAAAATTTGTCGCGCTTGTTTTTTAAAAAATAACCCCTGGTAATGCTAACTTGACAGTCAGGACCGGCCCGAGCTAAATTAGAGCCCTGCGCAAGCTTTATCAGTGGCGCCTCTCATTTGGATTGGATTGGCGGAAAAAGTCATTTCCTCATTACCCAAGGGGTACCCTTTGCAATGCGTTTTTTTAACGAGGGATCCCCAAGAGGCCTATTCCTAGATAATACTTATATTTAATTAAAATAAATATGATTTTTATTAAAAAGTAAGAAATCAAAACTATATCACAAAAATAATAGTCAAAAAATATATCACAAAAATTTAGGAACTGAAAAAAGTATTTTTTGAAGTAAAAAATATTTAAAAACTAATTCAAAAACATAACAACATACAAATAAATAATGAACTCATTAATTGTTGTTCATGTAGGAAATAATAATAAGATTATTATTTTAATAAAAATAAATAGAACCGACTTTATTGCAATAGATTAACTTTTCTGGCTTCTGTTTTAGCCACCTCAGTTACCAGATCATCATAATATAATGACTTGACAAGCTCTTTCTCTATAGCCATGATTGACTAGTCATTAGGGTCCTGAAGTAGTTTTTTATTAATTTTAGTTTCAAAAAACTGTTATTTGAGGAAACTGTGATGGTATTTATAGATTTAGAGCTATGGCTTCAGCTGATTGCACGTTAGTGAATTGTTCTTCTGATCGCATTTCCACTATAGAGTTTTTAGTAGCATATTTAGTAGATAAATTAGCAGACGGAGTTTGTAAATACTTACTAGTTATATTGGCGCAAAATTTTAAACAGCCTATTATTAAGGTATTAGTATGATACTACTTAACAATTTGCTAACTTTATAGTAGTTTACTAACTCATTCTTAATTTTAAACATTTTCTCACTAGTATCGTACTAAAAGAATTTCCTTAATAAATTGCTCTGAACACACCTAAAACAACGACATTTCGTTTAAAAAAATAAGTACGCGAACCTTTTTTGATGTCTGCAAATGTCAAAGTGTCATATGAAGCTAGCGCGATACTAAAAAAATAAAGTAGGTATTCGATGATTTTAACTTTAATAAAAGGGTAGAGAAGTATGATGCTATATTCGAATAAAATTATTGTTTTAACCTAGTATCATACTAAAACAGCTTTAGCATCGTACCAATTCAATTAAAATTTTGCGCCATTATTTTTTTCTAAAATATCAAACTAGATTAATATGCAACATATAAACTTGAAACTAAAATTTTACTTCCTAATGACAGCATGTTTCTATTCTCAACGTTTCCAGCCTCAGATATTTCAATAAGAGCTTCATATTATAGCTTCTAAGATTTTTTTGAATGGTTTTAAAGCTTTTGGGCGATTCCGCTATAGACGATTTTTGACACCAATTTTTGAACTACAATATTTTTTACTTTTTTTTGATAAATATTCAAAGTAAAAATACTATATTTAATAATAAGAACAAAAACTGAGACCTAACTTATAGAGAACATTTTTGTTTGCGCTTGGCAACATTATCATACGAAGAGTCGGTACGAACTGCAATTATTACAACTGGTAACATACGCTCAAAATAGCTATTTCCGACAGTTTTGAGTTATGCTCAATAGACGTATAAAGCAACATGCGATTTAATCGTTTGCATAAAAACATGTACGAATTTGTTATTATATTTTTAGCATTATTGATTGCAAAAAGCCATTGTAAGTTGTTGCACCCGCGATATAAAAGATATAAAAGTTTACTTTTTTGGCAGAAATAAAGTGCTAGCGTTTTGAAACTTTCTAAAAGTAAGAAGAAAACAAAACTAAAATTAAATCAGTCGTTATTAGGAATATATTGTACGTTGAACGAAAAAAAACGTTGATTTAAATTGGTTGCACCCGCGATCCCAATATTAAGATAGCGGATGCAACTTATTGACTACTAACATTATAACGTGATTTATTGTATTTTATTGATAAAATATGTTTTGAATAATAATTTCTGCTGTTTACGTTTTTTTTTTTTAACTATGTAATACTTATAATATTTTGTTCTTTTTTATATAAAAATATATGGTTAAATGGAAATGAAACAAGGAAAAGAGACTGCCTTACAGAAAATTGACAAAAAAATAACAAATATGCTGAGCTTCATGCAGAAAAAGGACATAGAAATTAAATGTGGAGAGATGTATTGAAAGGGAAAATGAAGGCAGATACAAATTTTAAAATTCCGACCAGAATCAGACAAAACGAAAAAATGCAGGCAACACAAAAAAAGGCAGGCACTCAATATATCAGTCCCTGTAGACTGAAAAAGTCGCACAAGTGAAACGTAATCGCCCAAGGAGTCCCACTAACGTAGTTGAAGTGGTAAAAAATGTATTTAAAAAAAACTGATTCCACCAAAGCAATGCCTAAAAAACTGAAGGATGACAGGTGATTTCTATAAAAGGGATAATATTAGCAGACAAGTGCCGGGTATAAAAGATGTGAAATCGATTAAGTCGGAAGTTAAGAATCGAGAAGAGTACAATGACCATGAGCATTCGTGAAGTTAAGTTTTCGATGTTTTTATTGAGTCAGAAGACGAAGCATTAACTTCTAAATCTCCAATAGGGTCTTTTGAGCCCCCTATATTACCAGTAGATCCACGCTCTAAAATACCGTCCTGTTTTTACTGCAGCAGTATTTCCAAAAGTTATTCCCGCAGGTTTGTACCTTCTTGCACCAGGTAGACTGCAATATCACAATATCGTTATGTGGGGTTATCCTTAACCGATATCGATGAAGATGGAGTACTTCCAACATACATATATGTATTTTCGAAAAAATATTGAAGTATTTAAAAAAAAACAAAATTATAATTAATAGAGAAGAGTACTGACTTGTTACATAATATGTGCCTTATTTTATATTTTTCCAGTTTTTTTAAATCAGTTTACTAATTTAAGTTAGACGCGTTGCACCCGCGATAATTTGATGTTGCACCCGCGATTGATTTAAAAGTTAATATTTCGTTGCTTACTTTTGTTTTCTATCTTTATTTTTATTTATTTAGTTAATTGAATCAACGTCGTTCAATATATGTAAGAATATCATGATAAAAGTTTCACAATTAACAGAATTTGTGTTTCTTGTACTATGATCTAGAAAAGTCGGGCCGATTCTGTTGCACCCGCGATCGCACTTTGAAACCATTCTTCTGCCAAATTATTTATTATATTTTAGAATTCTAAATGGAATAAAAATAAATAGGTGAAAATGTATCCCTTCAAGTAATAATGTCATTAAATATTTTGCTTATTTTATTATTAAATGTACTTCAAATGAGTCTAAATGTTGCACCCGCGATAATGGAATCACCCTTTTAGTCTACTCCCATCTGGTTTCAGAAAGGGGTTTTAAGGTCAAACCAGCGAAATTTTTTGTATATATGTATGTATGTCCCAACGCATTGTTGAACCTGATACAAAGTTTTATATGCATTGAGCAATGTCAAAAAACTTAACAGCTTTCAACGAACAGCAAGCTGAATCATTAAAAACCAACAACAACCAAAGGGAATGCAAGCAGCCTGAACAAAATAAGCTCTTGGTTCATGACACTTAATTTTGTTTTGAACACCAGCCTCTTTTCCTTTCATGTTTGAACCATTATCATAACCTTATCCATACTCGTATACACTACTGGAATAGTACCGTAGCAAATTTTATTGTCAATATAGATTCCCTATCCTTTCTTTTGTTTTGAGTTTTTTTTTACCATAATACATAGACAAATAAAGTAATTAGATCAGTCAAAAAATCCCTTTTTAAATTTAAGCAATAACTGGCAAGAACAAAAAATAGAGAAAAGGAGAAATTGAATAAAACAGATTCACTCATTAACGACAAGCCTCAACATTAATCATCGCATCATCATCACTCAAGTATTTCCATATTTCAATTTTCAACCCTTTGTCTTATTCTCGACACACGACAGTGATAAAATTTCACTCATAAACAGAGGCCAGTGCCAAACTAAAACATAGTACAAGAAACACTCAACCGGAAGAGTTTAAATTCCTAGACTCAACTTTTAATTCTGCGCACTGACATGTCAATGAGTATGAATTTTGTACCTCAGAATTTCTGTTTGAGTAACATTGCTGACTTCGATTTCATATAGAAGAATTGGCATCGTGCGCATGTTACGAGTTTTATTAACATGCATACTGTTAATTGTCTGTATTTGCTGTTGAAATTCTGTTTTATGTTACACTGCATTGCATAGAGGAGGGTTATCAAAATAAAATAAATGCCTTCACTCATACACGCGATGGTGAGTGTGAAGAATAACGAAATTGTGCACTTTGTAAAGATTTTGTGATGTAGTGTTTTTTACTGTGGGAATGGGAGTGTGCAAAGGAAATTAAACATCGACTTATTTTTGGAAAAGTAGATATGTATCTAATCTATATATGGTATATACACATGTATATCTGTCTTTAAATTCAGAATTGGCTGTTAGTTATATAATAAATACCAATATTGGAGTGAGCTATAAAAAGAAATGAGACTTAAAAAAGATGGTAGGTAGTGGTTATGAAGTAGTGGCTTTTTTAACGCTTGCCCAAGGCGCCTTTTGAGTTCAGCGCCCTGCGCATTTGCACAGCTTGCACGTATAGCTTGTCCGGCCCTGTTGACAGTCAAGTTAGCACTACCACCCCTCAAAATAGGGTAAAATGAATTCGAAAAAGAAAAAGGTAAGTGTTAATAATTGTCGTGAATTTGTCGTAAATATGTTGTAAAATCAAAAATTTTGTAGCGCAATTTTTTTTAAAAATTACCCCTGGTAATGATAACTTGACAGTCAAGTTAGCACTACCACCCCCCAAAATAGGGTAAAATGAACTCGCAAAAGAAAAAGGACAGCGTAAATAATTGTCGTAAATTTGTCGTAAATATGCTATAAGACCAAAAATTTTGTCGCGGTACGCCTGCGGCTACGAACGTTAATTTAAAAAAAAATGACCCCTGGTAATGCTAACTTGACAGTCAAGTTAGCACTACCACCCCCCAAAATAGGGTAAAATGAACTCGCAAAATAAAAAGGGCAGCGTAAATAATTGTCGTAAATTTGTCGTAAATATATCGTAAAATAAAAAAAATGTTCGCATCATTTTTTCTCAAAAAAATGCCATGAAAATGCAAAAGTCCATAAAAAAGCATTTTTTCATAAAACCTAGCACTACCATACCAAAACTATCTATTAAAACTAATTTTTACTTGCGACTTATAGGTACTATAAGGCAAGTTATGCATTCGTAAAAAATATCGAACTCGAGATTTTGATCAAAGTTGACATTACGATGATAGCGAAGACCAAAAAAGTGGGTCTCGCAATTCTGTCTGTCTGTCTGTCTGTCGGTTCGACTACAGCCTAAACGGCTCGGCCGATTTTCTTCAAACTTGGTATATATTGGTTTTAATTTTTTACCCCCGGACGTTTTTTTCTATTTTTTTTTAAGACCAAAAATAACGGTACCTGCCATACGATTTTTTTTCGAAATTTTATAAATATTTTTTTTTCTCAAAAACTGTCCCACAGAATTTTTTAAAAAAAATTCCAAAAATTTAATTTAGTAAAAACTAGCTAATGGTTGAAAAAAATTTTACAAAAAATTGTTATTTTCGGTAGCCCCCCTGGGTCTATTTTTTTTGTTTTTGATTTTCTCGAAAACGGTACAGCCGATTTTAATAATTTTTTTTATGCCAAAGCTCCTCCAAAGTTTGAATATTATTACATATTCAAATTTTCAATTTTTAATTTTTTGGATTTTAAAAAAAAAATTCAAAATTTTTTTTTGGAATCTCAATATTTCGAAAACTCCATGATCGATTTTTTTCAAACTTGGCAAATAAAATTTTCTTAATATAATCTACAAGATTTGAGAAAAAAAATTTTGTTTTATTTAAAACTAACGGTACCTTCCATACAAATTTTAAAAAATGGTTTTCGAAAATCGCATTTTTCTCGAAAACGGTTCCGAGAATTTTGCTAAAATTTTTTTTCTTTTGATTAATCTTTACAATTTATAATTTAATAAAAAAAAATTTTAAATCTAGGTATTACTGACTGTACCTACCATAGAACGATTTTTTCGAATTTTGAATTTCTCATTATTGACTTAACGGATTTTAATGAAATTTTTTATAAAAAAGCTCCTAAAAAGTTTAAAAAACATTGCATTTAAAAACTTAAGAAAAAATATTTTTTCAATTTTTAGAAAAAAAAGTAATTTTTTTTTTGAAAAATTCGATATCTCAAGAACGGCTTAGTATTTTTTTTGGAAATTAGACTTTTATTCGTACAATAATAAAAACTTAAGGTTGGCGTACCAAAATTTTTTCTTAAAAATTTTTTAAAAATTTTGTACATAAAAGCTTATTTTTTTTAAGGAACCACTACAAAGACTTATAATTTTTGTTCCTGCATAAATTCATATTTGCATATCATTCTGTTTTTATCTCTTACTACTTAAAGAATTAAAAAAAAATTCATTTTATCCTTATGAACAGTTTTCTCTAATAACATTCGTTTTTAAAATTCCTAGTCTATTACATAGGAGCAAGTTCGTGCGACCCAGTCGTGCATTTTATTTACTCTGCAATTTGTTTAAACAATTGTCGTAAAACGTCGCTATTTTAAGGACTTTTGTCATATTTAGGGCATTTTTTTGGGCAAGAAGGGCGTGACAAATTATTTTATGACGGAACTTATTCAAAGACGTCTTACGACAATTGTTTAAACAAATTGCAGAGTAAAGAAATAGTTTTAACAGATAGTTTTGGTATGGTAGTGCTAGGTTTTATGAAAAAATGCTTTTTTATGGACTTTTGCATTTTCATGGCATTTTTTTGAGAAAAAATGATGCGAACATTTTTTTTATTTTACGATATATTTACGACAAATTTACGACAATTATTTACTCTGCCCTTTTTATTTTGCGAGTTCATTTTACCCTATTTTGGGGGGTGGTAGTGCTAACTTGACTGTCAAGTTAGCATTACCAGGGGTCATTTTTTTTTTAAATTTACGTTCGTAGCCGCAGGCTAACTTGACTGTCAAGTTAGCATTACTAGGGGTTATTTTTTAAAAAACAAGCGCGACAAATTTTTTTGTTTCACGACAAATTTACGACAAATTCGCGACAATTAATCCAATTATTACATTTTGAAAATTTTGAAGTGGTAGTGCTAACTTGACGGACATCTTAATTTGACAGATACATAACTCACACAACTACAAAAACCCAAAAAAAAATCAAAAAGAACAGATAACTTTTCGCCGAAAAAAGTACATTTAATAACTACCTCGGTACAGATTTTGATTGTTTATAAGTTATTTACATTATTTTAGATGAAAATAAAGTATAAATCGTAAATTCACAGCATAAAAATTCAATTTGTTGTTGCAAGGTGCAAATTCATTTAGCTATACTCGTCGGTTCTCGTTTTATTCTCAATATTTAGAGTCGACTCCCATTCTAAAATTGATTTTAGAGTAGGTTTTAAATGTTTAAAATTTTGCGCAAATATCTTTTATTTAATCCTGAAATCCGTTCCCTTATTTAATTTTTAATTAATTTTATAGTAAAATCTGGATGCTGGCTGGTATTCGTAGACTATCTAGGCTGGAGCATCGTTGTCTATTCAATCGATGTAGCTAAGATAGAAAGACCGTGTTTTGGCTTTCTGAACATTTTTTCGTGCATTCGGTCATTAAACCGAAAGCTCGGTGCCGTAAATTGGGACTGAATGTATAAGCATATTGTAGAGCTTGCACTTTGCTTTTCGCTCGGAGGGGCTTAAACTTTCTTGTTTCAGCAAACCAATATGGTAATGGTTAGCTAGGGCGTAGGATGTTCAGTAAGTTTTCCTTAATGGAGTTAATAATAACTTTGCGTAAGAAGTAATCCTAAACTTCTTTGAAGTTGTTGCTATCAATAGTGACGTTTTGTAAGTGGATGGCGGGCGTAGCCTATGTTTTTGTCGCCCGGTGCATGAAGAGCTCTGTACACTATTGAAACAGAGTCTAAGGGGCATATTATTCTTTCGATCCATCCAGATTAAAACTTAAATCGGGATGTAAATTATACAAATTCAAAGTAAATACATCCGGAGTAAGTACAATGGTGTAAACTATCTGTTTTCATATGTATTTTACTGAAAAGCGCATACATCCACCCAAAATTTACCGATGTGCTAGTTTCCATAAATATTTTCCAAAAAAAATGGTAAAATTTTCAGTCCTGGACTTTACTCTGATGTAACCCAGAGTTAGTAGATATTTAGTAGATATTCCAAATAAATTTCAGTTTAGAATTTTCAGGTATCAAAAATTTGAATATAAATACTCGTAAGCCTGCAAGTTACATAAAGTATTAATACGTAAGTCAAAATAATTTTTTTTAATATATTTTGTTTGTTTTTTTTTTTAATTTTTTTGTTATTAACAGATTCTTTCTTCGTTTAATAACAATAAAATTCAACTCTAAAGCAATCGTTCAACTTATGGATCGAAAATCTATTCCAAATCGATCCATAAATGATGAGAAATAATGGCGCTGTACACGTTTAACCAGTCTTTAATCTTTTTAATAAAAGTTGAAAATCGAAGCGTTTCTCTTATTGATAAGGGAAATTTATTAAAAATATTTGGAGCTGTGTATGTGAAAAAATGATTGAAATATGTCTTCTAAGCAAAAGGTACATTGACTAAAGTCATACAGCCGTATCTATAAGATTTTCTTAAACTGCATCTTAGAGGTTATTTAGTTAAGCATACTTAAATATTTAATTTGGCTTTAAATGACGAAACCTCAATTCGTATCTATAATCGATTTTTCATTGGTAGATACTTAACTAAACAATGGTTGTGTCACGTAACGTAAAAGAATGTGAAAATCTAGTACAGAAAAAAAAACAAATGCTGCTTCATTTTATACAACACAGCTGTTTTGTGACACCTTCTTTCAGTAAATAATTGGAAGACACATTTTTTTATCTGTGAAATCAAAAAAAAAAAAATGGCTATCTAACACACACCCACACCCGCCGCCACAAATAAAAGAAAAAGATCTGAAAATTGGGATGCCTCCTACAAGGAAACTTTTTTATTTTAGAATTTGCAATAATACACTACAAAACAGAATTATTTTATGCACAGATTGGGCGTTTTCCTAAATGCAGTGTTGCAGCGCATCATGAATTTTGATGCTTTTTTTTATTCACTTGCTGCAATAAAATAATGTTATTAAATACGAATTCTAAATTTTAGAGTTTTTTTTTAATGAATTGTATAAGTAAATTTTAGAGTGAAGAAAAACGTTGCAAGGGCATCAAAATCCACGATGCGCTGCAACACTGCATTTAGGAAAACGCCAATTCTCTTCCAACAACGAGGAAGAAAGTGTCGATACAAACACTTCAAAGGCTAAGAGGGAAGCTTGGACGAAATTTCTTTGCACGTACACATACTTTAATCAATATAAATGTTATGTTTCTTAAATCGTTGCACTTTATAGTTCTAATATAATATCACAACAAACAATACCTACAAACACACAATTTGAAACTTCAAAATTTTAAAGATGACAATCGATATGTCAAAATACATTTTAAAATGCCTTTAAGTGACCCTTAAACGCGGTTGATGGCGTTTAAGTTAAGAGGCCTTTAAGTAACGTTACTTAAATGTGAAAATTGATTATAGATACCGATTTCATACTTAAGAGCTGCTTAGAGGTATTTTAAAGTTAAGTAACCTTTAAGATTTGTTTATAGATTCGCCTGATATTGTTTACACGTAAGTTATACATTTGATAATTCCTACTAGGGATGTTTCCGCTTTGTTTAAAAAATTCTCTTAAGACTTTGAAAACATATAAATGTCTCATTGGAAGAATTTGCAATTCTCTAAATAAAAACAAACTTTCGGCCATCCTATTTTTATTTAAAATAATTCTAACTAAATGTTTTTGTGCTGTTAATAAAGGTATAAAGCTATTAGCATCAGATCCACCCCAACTAGTAATACCGTATTGTAACTTCGAGTTTGCAAGACCAAAATAGATCATTTTCAAAACTTTTTGAGAGCAAAAGGGTTTTATCAAATACATTTTTCGTGTGACCGTTAACAAATAATTTTTGATCATTTGAATATGAGCTTTCCAATTCAGGTTGTTATCAATTATAACTCCTAAGTATTTAAATTGATGAACTACTTCAACTTTAAAACAATTTTTTGAACATTGATATTCTGATTTAAAATTACTTATTACACACTTGTGAATAGGTAAAGAATACTGATTACAATCGTGAGCATGGAACAGTAAGATACTCGTAAAGTCATAAACGCTATTACCAGACACCTCAAAACACATCAATTTAGTTTTTTCACTTATAATTAATTTGTGATAAGTAAACCACTGCCTTAAGATTTCAAGATCGTTTCCAATGTTTGCAATACTTTCAAAGACAGTATTTGAAGAGTATGTGAATACAATATCGTCAGCAAAAGCTGTCGAAATACCATTTAGTTTAAGTTTGAAAATGGAGTTTATATATGAGTTTTTTTCATGAACTGTCATTATTTTAGGTGTGTTCAGAAGCAATTTATTAAAAAAATAGCCTCAGCACAATATTAGTTAGAAAATGTTTAAAATTCAGAAGGAGTTATGTCATTTTCCATTGGTCGTCCAGAAGCGTTTGGAAGCGTCCAGAAGTCTTCTCAAACCATTCATTCCATTGGGAAAAAAAATACTCTTCTGAGAAGAGAATTTCGCTTCTCGATTTCAAGTCAGAATCCAATTAAGAAGCACTAATACACATACCCAAAATGTCAAAAGCAACTATCGCAGATTTTCACCAACACGGCGGCGATTAACTAAAACAAAGGCAAAATTTCAAAGTTGAGTAGAAGAAGTGAGCACTGTTTCATTGGATTTGAGAATGAGTGGATCCTTGAGTGAAACCAATGGAAAACGACATTAGTAATCATCTAAAAAGTCAGCAAATTGCTAAGTAGTAAATTTTGCGCCAATGATGATATTTTTTTCTTTGAAAGTACGATACTAAGGACACGACGAGGAAACGCAGGACGAGGAGAAAGAAGGTTAGTTTTAAGCATACCTTTTAAAAAATTAGTGAAATACATACATACATATGTGTGACTTAACAATAAAATATGAATGTGTACTTAAAAAAAATAAATTGAAAAGTAGTTAAAAAAATGTCATTTAACTTGAAAATTTTGCGAATCACGATTTTAAATCATTTTATTCTTGATTTTAGTATGCAGTTTGAGGATTGCAGATTGCAATAATAAAGTTTAAACAAAAAAGACCCGGGCAACGCTGGGTATTGTCGGCTAGTGTAGATGTAATTTCCTTCGTATTTTGGACATAATTTTCACAATTGAAATAAATTCAACAAACATTAAATAAAATTTGCAAGCTGACAGCTGAAGATGGTTCAGGTATTAATATTGGGAAAACCACAATTTAGGTTAATCTTACACCGAAAAACTGAACCTTATTCAATAATTATTATTTACATAAATTCGTAATTTAAGGTTTATTCACCGTCTGCAAACTGGATCGAAACTATACTAGTTCCTGTTATTGAATGTTTTGATTATTATGTTTGTGTGTAGGCAATCCTTAGCAGAAAACAAACAGATATTGATTTTATTTTCAGAGGGAAAACATAAATCAATATTTATTTTGATTCAAGTTGAATTTGAAGGAAAAATGGAAAATACTATTGTGTGCCAATCATCTTATTTTTGTGATTATTTTCTGAATGATCAACTTTTGAAGAAATCTGAATTGAAGAATGTATGGTGTATGCTTAGCTGGCACATTCAGCCTTATTGTGAGTTTTGCCCGGAAAACATTTCTCCCGAAACATTTTTGTTCCCCCGAAATTTTAAAAGCTATTATGAGTTTCGACCGAATAAAAATTTCACTTCGAATCAGGAGCGACAGTTCCATAAATAGTCACGTTCAGAAAAATGAGGCCCGCAATAAATTCTCCCTTCACTGTGATGGAAACGGAGAATGAAATTCAACCTCCAAATTCTCTGTTAACTAAAATAGTGCTATAATTGGATTTGGGGCATCA
The DNA here is from genome assembly GCA_911387755.1 of Chrysotoxum bicinctum. Classification (NCBI taxonomy): domain Eukaryota; kingdom Metazoa; phylum Arthropoda; class Insecta; order Diptera; family Syrphidae; genus Chrysotoxum; species Chrysotoxum bicinctum. The sequence continues at coordinate 37,457,455 of OU426988.1, forward strand.
GTTATTTGTCGTAATTACTTGCAATAGAGATAAAATTGTGGTTACGCTAGTAGTGCCACTCATTGTGCCTCCCAATTTTTAATTGGATTATCTAAAACTTTACACACCTATTTTTAGACAGCGGATTTATTGCGTTCGGAAAATGAACAGACCTTCTTGTGAATTTGAACAAACATATGTTTGTTTTGACACGTATCTTGTCTGAGGAAGAACAAATGTTTGAGGAGATAGCCATTCGAAGGAATTTGAGGGATCACTCTAATCTTTTGGAGATGCGTGAGTGTGAAAAGGAATTAATCCTTATTTTTTTCCATATGTCAACAGTACTACAGGCAGAGGGCTTCTTTGCATAGGGTGGGTACCAAAAGGAGTTGGCAAAGACCACGATGTTGGTTTGGCACAATCCTCTTTTAGCCTTATTCTTACTTTTTTTTCCACTCAAACTCACTCTTCTGCGGCGGCCAGGGCCGGACCAACCATATGTGCAAATGCACAGGGCGCAGCATTCTGGGGCGCAAAATTCTGTGGGCGCATTACGAGTATCAGGAGCAAGAAAATGTAATTTGATCTTGCGCAAATAAATACTGCTATTTGCATTTTAATCACAAGACTTCTTCAAATAATCCCAATACAACAACGGTACTAAGTTATTTCTTGCATACTAACCAACATCACTTTTATACGGAATCATATGGGTTAGACTGCAGATTTTTTATATCGACGTAGGTACAACAAAATTTTTCAATGTAGGCGCCTATGGTTTTGATATTGAAAGGTGTCGCAATATAATATATGAAATTAGATATTTATATAATCATAGCACAAACTTGATTGCCTTATTTTTTTTTATATATTGTTTGCCAATATTGTTGTACGTTTATTAACATCTCCGATCCCCATAACTCAATGTTTGTTTTTGTTGACAGCTTGTTTAAATTCCTGTATAGGAAATTTATTTCTTTTTTTAGGTTATGTTCGTCTTATGATTTTGTATCAGTGTATGCATGTATGTACATATGTGTGCAAACATTAAAAGGGGCGCTTTCTATAAATCTTGCTCAGGGTGCAAGTTTGGCTGAGGCCGGCCCTGCCAGCGGCCCTGCACTATTTATACAAATATTGAACGATCTCGTACTAATGCTCAATGTTTATATTCAGTTATCAGTTCCCAAACAAGTTGCTGCGATTGTTTGGCTTTTAACACACAATTTTACCACACTCAAGTCGAGATTTTCGTATTTTAAATAATTTTAAAAGGGAGCTTATGTGACTTTTTGAACAACCTACAAATGTACACATCAGATGTACAACGACCGAGCTTGTTATATATGAAGCTGAAGATCGCTGCATCGAAATTTATGTTTTCATTTAGGATAGCAGATCTCGATAAGTATCAAAGATATTGGAATATTTTAAACGCCAAAATGTTGGGCGCAAATTTTCCTAGGGGCGATGTCCGTTACTTTTTTTAAATTGTATCTCGTTATATTTTATTTTAGTGAGTTTTAAAACTTTTAAGACAAAAATATTTTTAGGAGAGGATATAGACCGCAATAATTTTTTTAGAAATAAAATAAATATGACCCAATGTAGAATTTCCAAACTCTAGGGGCGATGTTTCTCCTTTTTTTTATTTTTTTTAATTTTTTTTTTATTAAGCTTATTTAACCATGATTTAACCATGAAATTAACAAAAAAAAAACAAAAAGTTTGGACCCTTATAACTTTGGATTGACTAATCGTAGGTAAAAAATCGGTACATGAAAAAATTAGAATTTCCAAACTCTAGGGGCAATGTTTTTTATTTTTTTTTTGTTTATTAAATTTTTTTAAACATGAAAGTTAAAAAAAAAAAAAGTTTAGACCCTTATAACTTTGGATCAACTAACCGTATGTATAAGAACGGTACACGAAAAAATTAGAATTTCCAAGCTCTAAAGGCGATGTCTTTTCTTTTATTTTCTTTTCTTTTCTTTTCTTTTCTTTTCTTTTCTTTTCTTTTCTTTTCTTTTCTTTTCTTTTCTTTTCTTTTCTTTTCTTTTCTTTTCTTTTCTTTTCTTTTCTTTTCTTTTCTTTTCTTTTCTACAACATTTTTTTCTGCCAGTAAGATTATGAAGGACTGATTGTTGTCTGGCAAGCTCGTCAACTCGACCGGAACTATTATAAGAGTGACCTTGGTGTTAATAATCAGTCTCGCATGCTCATCCCGTCGTTGCTGGACTAATTTAGAGGATGAAGAAACCGAGATAATGGATATAAAAGCCGCGACTGCCTGTCTGTGAAAATGGCACTATTCCGGATCTGATTGGATTTGATGGTTTCCATATTGGTAGTAGTTCAGGTTGAAAGCGACTGTCATTTAAAAACTCAGAGATCATTTCTGAGCTGACATCCCAATCCATCTTTAAACCACCATAAAATGCGACCGTATAATTTACCCAACATTATCAGATTCATTGAGTCTTACGTGCTGCAAGATAGTAGAATTTTAATACGTAGGTAAAAGTGGCAGGATCGTAGAGCCATGACATACGCTTTCTTGAGTACAGCCCGCCACACAATCGAGCCATAATTTGTTAAGGAGATAGACATAAAATTTGCATTTAAGATTCCAGTCCTTTGAAATATGAAATACCTGTAAGTTATTTTTTTTTCAGTGAAATTAAAGTGGATTTACAAACATTCAAAGACAAAAAACAATAAAATTTATTGAATATAAAAAACAAGTGCAAGCAGTGCATAATACAATCTCCAAATACAAATTTAAATGTGCTAGATTAAAATATTCATAAGGTGTTTATAATTTTTTTCTTTCTAAATACGTTTTGAGGAAATGCTTAGCAAAAATAAGCAACATCTTTTTTTTTTTGTTAGATTTTTATTAACACAGAATTTGATATTTTTTTTAAAAAATAACTAATCGATATTCAACTGCCTGAAAGTACCCTCGACACCGAACAGATCATCTTGAGTCTTAGGTGCTCCTGGACGTAAAGATTCATCAGCCTTAGAATTTTCTTGCTCCTTAAACCATGGGGTGTATTCGGCTAGTTTTTGTTTCCACTGTTGGTTTAGCTCAGTTATGCTGCCAATATTGCCACCATATTCATTGGGAAGTAATTCTTTGGGAACAACTTTATATAAACTCTCCATATCACTGTGGAATGTTATCCTGTTGCGAATTTTTTCGGATATAAAAGGTTTCACAAAATTCATTATCGTGTCAATAAGTGGTGAAATATTAATCACATGCACTTCCTTCACTTTAACTGGATAAGCTTCTTGAACAGCGATCAAAAACTTCTTGACAACCGATGGCGAGAATTTAGCAAAATTTGAAGGTGTCGCTACGGCAGCATCTAAAATGAAGATGTCCCCAGCTATACCCACCTTTTCTTCTAACAATCGAATATCACCAATCATCAGGGCTACCTTCATGGCATCGTTAACCTGATTTGGCTGGAAGTCACAATCAATGGCTCGAATGAATGTTATCCGACGACCATTGGGAGTCAGGCCAGGCAGAGTAGGGCAGTGTCTAATGAGAGAACATGAGAATTAATTAAGCAAACATATTGAAAAGGTTTAGGTGCTAAAACTTACACATAGTCTAACACCACAGCTAGATTTTCTTTTGAAATGTCCCGATCGGAGAAGAACTCTGGTACAGCATTCCTCATTGTGTAATACATGTCCAACTTACGTTTTACCTTTTCCAGACTAAATTTGCAACCGCGGAGGAAAGTCCGTAGACGTCCATCATCCATATCTTTGGGCAGATGGGGTTGTGTTTGAAGCCATTCCCGAATAAGACCAACATCTCGTTCGATATCAGCAGGATTTTCGGGCTCACGAAGTTCCTCGCGAATGGAGACGCGTTGAGCTGGAGTCGGTTGGATGAGAATCATCTAAAGCAAAAAATTAAGTTAATAAAACCTAATAATAATGTACATCTCCGATAATTATTCAAATGTCTTCTTCTGAGAGATAGATACAAGTTCAGCTAATGACGATAACTGACATGTAAATATGGATTTGGCTTCATGCACATTGGAAGCTTACATCAAAGTCTACTTTTTGTTGTATGTGATATCTGAATGAGCAATTCTCTGTTTGTGTATTATTTAGGTTATTCAATGTTCAAATAACCGGATAAACTTTCACTTTGATTTGAACTCGCTACGAGCCAGGGATAGCAGTTGAGAAGATAGATGAAGGCATTTGAGTTTATTACGTAACAGTGTTGTTGCTGTTTGCGTTTCAAGACTGGATGCTATTTGTATGAATTAACCAAAGTCTTGCTGTATGAACAAAGTCATTTGTAATGCATTACTCTTCACAAAAAAAAAATAGAATGTGTTGGAAAGATAGTATTGGTCTAAAAAGTAGTCTTAAGCAAATTGGTATTAGATGCACCGGATTTACTTCATCTCTCAGAAGTAGTATGAAAGCTAATTACAGGTACTTAATAAGGTGACTAGGTGTTAAAGGAATCGTAGTAAAATCAAGAGCATAATTAATAAACCACTACTAGAATTAAATATAAAACATTTTATAAACATATTTGTAATAAAAGCTATGTGAACAGCAATTTAAAAAAAAAAAAGTGTACAAAATCGGGTTTTCCAATAAGGAATTGACAATTTTTTTTTTAAATAAGACGAAAACCATTTGAGCTATCCCGAAAATTTTGCTATTGGTTTGAAACACAATCAAGATATATATGTAGGGAATTCGACGTCATTTTACTTTCACAATGAGCACGTTTGCAACGGTCCATTCGTTACACCAAATTTCCGATAACTTAAGAGACACGCTGTCTAATATTATCTCTCAATTTCTTTTAAGACCCTGAATTTTTGGTATAAGAAAATGATTTAACGTAGCCCCATAAAATTAGTTAATAAGTGTTAAATCACACGCCTTAGGCATCCAATCGACAGAACCATATGTAGATATAACTCGTTCATCGAATTGAGTTTTCAATAAGTCGATTGTTACATCAGTTGTTTGGCTTGTGGCAAGGTCTACATATCAAAGAAATAATGTTATAGCATGTCTCTGCAGCGATCTCTATTGACAATAACGTGACGTTTATATGCATCAACGAAGGCAAGTTTTGCACTCGTAATTTCAATTTTTTTTTTATTAAATTAAAGATCGAAAAAAATAATTGAAAGAAAAAAAAATTTTATCAAAATTCTAGGCCCCGTTTTCGAGAAAAATACGATTTTTGAAAACCATTTTTTTAAATTTTTTAGCATTTGTATGGTAGGTACCTTAATTTTTAGGTAAAATAAATTTTTTTTCCTCACATCTTGTAGATTATATTGAGAAACTTTTATTTATCAAGTTTAAAAAAATCTAGCATGGGGTTTTCGAAATATTGAGTTTTGAAAACAAAATTTTGAAGTTTTTTTCAAAAATCCAAATTTTTTTTTTGAAAATTTGAGTGCACAAATCTATTTATGTTCTTGGGAAGCTTTAACAAAAAAAATGTGATAAAAATCGGTTGTACCGTTTTTGAGAAAATCAAAAACAAAAAAATGTTTCCATGGGGGGTACCCTCAATAATCATTTTTCAAAAATTTTTTTTCAATCAATACCTACCCTTAATTGAATGAAATTTTTTTGTATTTTTGTATTTTTTTTTTTTAATCTGTCGAACAGTTTTTGAAAAAAAAAGTTTATAAAATTCCGAAAAAAAATTCGTATGGCAGGTACCGTTATTTTTGGTCTTAAAAAAAAACGAAAAAAACATGTGGGGGGAAAAAAAAATGATATCTACCAAGTTTAAAGAAAATCGGCCGAGCCGTTTGGGCTGTAGTCGAACAGACAGACAAACAGACAGAATTGCAAGACCCACCTTTTTAGTCTTCGCTATCACCGTAATGTCAACTTTGATCAAAATTTCGAGTTCGATTTTTTTACGAATGCATAACTTGCCTTATAGTACCTATAAGTCGCAAGTAAAAAATTATTTAGTTAAAACTAGGTAATGGTTGAAAAATGGTTATTGAGGGTACCCCCTAAAGAACCTTTTTTTGTTTTCGATTTTCTCAAAAACTATACAACCGATTTTGATAATTTTTTTTTTGCTGAAGCTCCCCAATTTTGAATACAATTGTATATTCAAATTTTCAAAAAAATTTGTTTGGATTTAAAAAAAAATGGATGGAAAATTCGATATTTCGAAAACGACTTAATATTTTTTTTTTTAAATTTAATTTTTATTCGAACCATAATAAAAACTTAAGGTTGGCGTACCAAATTTTTTTTCTTAAAAATCTTTTAAACATGTTGTACATATATAAAAGCTTAGTTTTTTAAGAAACCACTTCAACGACCTATAATTTTTGTTCTTGCATAAATTATGTTTACATAGCTTTCTGTTTTTGTCTCTTGCTAATAAAAGAATTTAAAAAAATAATTTTATTCTTATGAACAGTTTTCTCTAATAACATTCGTTTTTAAAATTCCTAATCTATTAAATAGGAGCAAGTTCGTGCAACCCAGTCGTGCATTTTATTTAAGGGTGTATTCACAGTGAAAGGTCAAAGTTGTTAATTCCCAACTTTAAAACTTTTTACTATTATTACCAGCTTAAACATATTTCAAGACAAAACAAACTTATCATACTATTACAACGCACAAACTTGTTGTTATTGGTGAAGTCTGTAAATGAGCTTATTAGCTGAAGATTCAAAGTACTGGATTACGTACAATTATAATCACATTGTGAATCATTTGAGCTCATTCGAAGTATTCCTGTTTTTAAAATTTCAACTTAATGGGTTTTACGTTTGCCGATTAATAAGGAACTTCGGAGGAAATGTTAAGTAAGGTCATAAAGCGCAATATTTTTACTTTGGAAATTGTTTGAAGTGCGATTTTAAATAAGAAATCATTCGGAATTTATTTACAAAAAAAAAAAACTATTAAGTTTAATAAAAATCTAAATAGCAGAACAATTGCCTAATAGATATTTTTGTTTTATGTTCTTTTAAAAATACAATAAAAATGAGCATTTGCTTAGATTGATCTCGTTTTTTTTTTTTAATGTTTAAGTCATTAAATATTTTTTCTTTAATAAAATAGACTTAAATAGATTCATACAAAAACAGTTTGCATATTAAGCATCTGAGCCAGTTTTGATTTGGTTTTATGTGGCAAGTTTTATTTTTGTTTTATTTTTGTATGAGTAAGCGAATCTAAAAGAATCTTAATTGAAATAAGCTTATCTTTAAAAATTTTCTAGTTAGCATTTTATATTTTTAATTTTTTGGCAAACATCTACAAAAGGTGCTTTGAAATAAAATATATGTATATGTATGTAAAAATCTATAGGTGAAATTACTGCAGTCTTATCCTGAGCTTGAAACATCTCCAATGATTTTGTTAAGCAATAGGTAGATGACAGAACTAGTTTGGTGACACCCTTAATTAGAACTTCACTAAACTACTCGTAATAAATTAACTCCAAAAGTAAAAACATTTTTTTTAAGAATTAATTTGATTACATTTTAACAGAACTCGAACCAAAACTATTTTCACTTTAAGCTTAAGAAAATATGGAGGTAAAAGCACTGTAGTACGTACATAATAGCTTCAACAAGCCATTATTAATGTTGCGAGTTCAAAATTTACATCAAGGCATCAAGGTCTCTTATCGAAAATACGTGCATTTGGTATCGATGTTTCTTTTCTTCGTTGGATTAGAATTAACATTACGGACCGTTCACTATAAGTAGTATTGAACGGTTTTAAATCTGGTGTTCCCCAGGGCTCCGTTCTGCCTCCAACACTCTTCCTTATGTTAATAAATGATCTTTTGTCTGTAACTTCTAATCCACTAAATTGTGTCGCTGACAACAAATTCGTTTTTAGATTCACATCCTTGTTTTTCGGATGTGGACTTCCAACGGCAGCGTATGATTAGCTCATTAAATTCTGATCTTGACAAAATTGTCCAATAGGGAATCAAAAACCGTGTAAAATTTAATGCTTCGAAAAATCAATGTTTAATGCCACTATCTATGGGTGCCACTTTTATCGAGGAGACTGATTAGCTTTAGCTCTAGTTATGTGCATCATAGACCATTTTTTGTGGAGTGATCGCATATTCGACTTCGCCAAACATGCTGCTAAGTGTTATATATAAAGCTGTTATTATATAAAGCCTTTATTCTTCTGAAACTCGAGTACAGGTGCTCCAAAAACCCACTTGAGTATCTTGGACAAAATTCTAACGGAATGTCTAACGGAAATATTTGTATCTCTATAGCACCTCCGCAATGTTTCATGCCTATCATTATTTTTACCGCTATTTTCATTAACTCTAGTGAAATAGCCAGTTGCATTCCTCACCTCAAAAATTGAACCATAATACCCATACTTCTAGGAATGCTCATCAGTTTACCCTTGAGCCCAATTTTCGGACATACTGTCAAGTACAGAGATTCATTTTTTAGCCGCACTACACGAATGTGTAATGCTTTACCTGGCTCAATGCTTCCCACTCATTAAAATGTGCACACATTCAAAACCAATATGCATCGATATCTCCTTTCTAATCCCATACTACTTTCCTAATTGCTCGCACTGTGTAGGCACATTATAAGCGTATACATAACCTCTTGAGTGCACGTATAAAATAAAAACAAAAAACTGCGGGGCCAACAGTTACCCAGTCCGAAATTTTCTAAGTACTGTGAGCCTCCTCGATATATGTAGCTCCATAAATAATATTGGAGACCTAACAACCAAGAGTGTTGTGGAACCCCTCAAGATATCCTTGAGCATGCTGTGGGGCCTAACTGCTAAATTTTGAATGAATTAGTCACTGTGGGTTTTTCGGACACCCAACAGAGTGATTAATAGAAGGTTTTTCTGAAAATCTATTTGTATATGTATATACATATTTAAAGTATAGGTTTTAAAATATAAATACGTCCGAAAGTAGTCTTATTTTATGAAAATATTTTACCTTAGAAGAGCTCAAAGTATTTAGGGGCTCTCATACTCTTGAGAAATAATGTTTCGTTGTTAAAGAAAATGACAAAATTTTTAATCAGCCATATTGAGAACTTCTTTTGCGAATTCCAATTGATCTTCCCATTTCGTCTTACACGTTGAAGGTAAATAAAAATGAAAATCTATTTTCTTCATCTTCTTAATAAACAAATGCTTATTGAAAAATAGGAAAAGAATAATTTTCCACAGTGAAAATACAATGCATATAAGAAAAAAGATGGTCAGAATTCAGATACAAATATTTCTAGCTCATTTACATATTTAAATGAATCTCTCCAACTCCATTTTACAACTAGATTTTATGTATTTAATTATCTAATATTTAGTGAACTGAACTGATCGTATTAGCTATTGCTTTTTAAAACTTTATATTAAAATAATTGACTTCTGTCTTAATTTATTTATTTTTGATAGTTACTCTCTCGTTTGACACTTTAAGATGTTTTTAATCGCCATTTAATTTTATATCTCCATTCCTGTGTTTTGTTATCGATACAAAAATATTTGTGCTAAAGTTAAGTTAGATTTTTAATTTAAAGTGTTTAATTTTTATTATTAATGTTTGATAGTTCACCACCTATATTTTTTCGAAGCTTCGTATGATTAAGACTTCATTATAAAATTGATCTCATGGTAAAAATAAATATAAATTGCTCTAGTATGGTTTGAAATAATTTACCAATCATCAATTATAGTCAGTTATGTAATTATTAACTAAAAACCGTCAATATTGGTTCAACCATGAATTGCTCGTAGTTATTATGTCTGTGTTCATTGTATTGATCGATTAAAACACCAGTCAATGTCGGCCAAAGTTTTTGTACAACTTTTTATAAACTAATAGTTCAACTCTACTTAAATGCAGAAGGATAGTTGCTTTTTTATTTGGACTTTATAATCACATTGAAAGTGTTGTTTGAATTAAATTTAAGGGGTCTAATATTTTTACATTATTTGAATATTTCTAACCTTTTCAAGTTGAATTTTAACAATTTTTACAAAGTTTCAGCTAAAAAAAGAATGATGTCTTACTTCCTGATGAAATTTAAAAGGGAGCTGTATTTGTTAAAAGTTGATTATCAAGTTCAAGCTTTTGTAAAATTTATATAAAAATTGTTTACTCTTATTTTAAGTTCTAAATAATGTTCAGATAAAAAATAAAAATTAAAACCAATCAAAAAAGTTTTGAATACATACTCGTATATTTAAACTCAGAAAATATTTTTTTTTTGTAATTTTGATATGGAATTACTTTTTAGAATATTTTTGCATACAAAAATATTTTATTAAGTAATCACTAAGGCTCTGTAACTTTGTTTGATGAAATAAACTAAAGTGCCAATAAACTATCGCCAATGGTGTAACCGATAATGATAAGGATAATAGACCGTTCTTACTCTACTAATTTTTCTGAATACCTTCTCAGCAGGCTCTAAGAACACTTTTTCCTAAATCTCTTAGATAGTGTTAAAAAGACCCGCTAGCGATCAAGTTTTAAAAAAAAATTTATTAAGTCGTTTTCAGAAAACTATAATTTGAATATTTTGTATTGCAGACACGTAAAAAATTTTAAAAAATTGGTAAGAATGTCGCGTATGAAATTGGAAAAAGTAAAAAATGTTACAATGAAAGACTATTTTTCGAAAAAAAAAATTAGAAAAAAGTAGTATTTAATACAATTACAAAAAATACATTTTTGAGAAAAATAAGATTTTACTAAATGGCTAAATAAACGTTGCTATTTATCCTACAAAACTAAAAAAAAATTGTTAAGGACCCATGCATAAATGGTAGGTAACGAGTTTAAAAAAAATCGAACCGAAAAGCCAGAGCGAATTGTGAGATCCACTTTTTTGATCACAATTTTGAGTTAATTTTTTTTTTTTGCAAATCCATTTCATACCAAAATATAGAAATTTAAAGTAATGAAGTAATGAATATGTTAATCGGAAGTAAGAAAATTTCATAGCAACTATAAATCGAGTTATTTAAAATAGTTCTCTTCCAAATTTCAAGTACAGAAAATTTCAAATTTAACCTCAATGCTTTGATTTTTTGCTCAGAATCAAATCTAAGAAATAAAAATAAAAATAAATGTACACACTTATGTATAAATTTTTGGTATAATAAATCCTTTAGCGTTAAAAAACAAAGGTGTTCATTCAACAACAAGTGTTAAATTATAAATTGAAAAAAATGGTATATTGACGAATTGTTTAAAAAAAAAATAGGAGACCATAACGGCTCGTAGAGATCCTAAGCCTAGTGACTAACAACTCTCAACCATTCCTATGCGCATGTTCCCAGGAATGGAGGTGACCTACAATTTTCTGTTGATTCCGAATTGCAAATGAGCAGCACTTCTCATAACAAGAGATACTCTAGGAGGATTTGTCAACTCCTCACAAGAGGCAGTACACCCCTGAAAAACATTTTTGCAGCGGCTGAGAATCGAACTCAAGACCTTCTGCTTGACAGTTCAACGTATTAACCTAAAAATTTAACGTTTATTTAATATTTTATGTTATAGGTAAATTATTAATTTGCAAGATCTCTACGGAATTTAAATAACACTTTAGTTTGAAAAACACGCTATAGCATTTATCTGACATTTATTTTAAGGTTTGATTTATAAACAAAACAGAATTCAGATTACTTGGGTTGAATGAAAACACTTTTAAAGATTTTGCGTAAATTAAGTAAAAACATGTATCAAATAAATAAAAAAAAAACATTATGCAGAAGTGATTGAATTGAAAAAGTTTTATATGTCAATTTCAAATTCATTCAAATTTAAATTTTTTAGTTTCTTGAAAATTCAGTTAATTAAATTTTAGTCACATTTTGTACACCCGATCTTCACTGTTATCATTATGCTTGGAAAGGATTGTAACCTTTTATAGTTTTTATAAGAGAAGCAGTGATCGAGTTGCTTTCAATGATTATTAATAGAAAAAATATAATCATCATGTTTTGCGATTATACAAAAACCACATCAACAAACTATTTTTACTTGCAACAACTTATAGGTACTATAAGGCACGTATGCATTCGTAAAAAAAATTGAACTCGAGATTTTGATCAAAGTGGACATTACGATGATAGCGAAGATAAAAAAAGTGGATCTCGCAATTCTGTCTGTCTGTCTGTCCTTACGACTACAGCCTAAGCTGCTCGGCCGATTTTCTTTAAACTTGGTAGATATCATTCTTAATTTTTCCCCCCACAGGTTTTTTTATTTTTTTTAAGACCAAAAATAACGGTAGGTACCTGCCATATGATTTTTTTCGAAATCTTATAAACATTTTTTGTTTCTCAAAAACTGTCCCACAGAATTAAAAAAAAATAATGGTTGAAAAAACCATTTTAGAGCAATTTTTTTTGTTTTTGATTTTTTCGATTTAATAATTTTTTTATGCTAAAGCTCCTTCAAAGTTTGAATATTATTACATATTCAAATTTTCAATATTTTATTTTTTAGATTTAAAAAAAAAATTCAAAAATTTTTTTTGGAAAGTCAATATTTCGAAAACCCCATGTTCGATTTTTTTCAAACTTGATAAATAAAAGTGTCTTAACAAATAATCTACAAAATTTGAAAAAAAAAAAAAAAAAATGTTTTACCTAAAAATAACGGTACCCACCATACAAATCCAAAAAAATGGTTTTCGAAAATCTTATTTTTCTCAAAAACGGTTCCGAGAATTTTGATATTTTTTTTCCTTTCGTTTGATTTTTACGATCTATAATTTAATAAAAAAAATTAAATTTAATATATTACTGACCTACCATAGAACCATTTTTTCGAATTTTGAATTTCTCATTATCGGCATAACGGATTTTAATGAAATTTCTTATAGAGAAGCTTTAGAAGCTTAAAACTTTAAAAAAATATTCTTTGAATTTTTGAAAAACAAAATCAATTTTTTTTGGTAAATTTAATATCTCAAAAACGACTTAATATTTTTTTTTTGAAGTTTATTTTTTGTTTGTTTAATAATAAAAACTTTGAGTTGGCGTAACAAATTTTTTCCTTAAAAATGTTTTAAGAATTTCGTATATAAAAGCTTATTTTTTTTAAGAAACCACTACAAAGATTTTTGATCTTGCATAAGCCAATATTTGCTTGAATCACATGGCATCGTATGCCAACATAGCTCCAACTACTGACTTCTTAAGTTGTTAAATTCATTTAAAATATTAATTTTATGCTTATGAACAGTTTTTCAGAGCAAGTTCATGCGACTCAGTCGTGCATTATACTTCCTTAGAATTTCTGATGTGATGGGGAACGCCAATGTTTTCTTTTTGAAAATGGTGCTATTATGCAATCAAGGTAGCGGAGCACGAATTTGAAGTGGTGCAATCCTTTAAATACCTTGGGTCAATAGTAGCAGCCGATAACAATATATAAGAAGAAATACGCGGGCGGCTTCTCAAATCCAACAGAGCCTACTATAGTCTGTCAAAGCTCTTCAAATCCAGAAATCTCACCATAACTTCAAAACTGCTGCTGTACAGGACCATGGTCCTGCCAGTACTCACATATGGATCAGAGACTTGGGTGCTTAGCAAAAGGCACTCCGACCTCTTAGCTGCGTTCGAGAGAAAAGTCTTAAGGAGAATTGTTGGCCCCATATGTGAGGAAGGACGATTCCGGAGACGGTACAATCATGAACTGTACGCAATCTACCTAGAAGCAGATATCGTAATAAAAATTAAGCTCGGTAGACTCCGGTGGGCAGGGCACCTAGCTCGCATGAGCGAAGAGGAACCTGCTCGGAAAGTTCTTTGTGGTACATTCTATGGTAGACGACAGCGTGGTAGACCATGCTTGCGCTGGAGAGATGGCGTAGACCAGGACGCCCGAAGCCTTGGGGTGCGCAACTGGATGGCGTCGGCTAGAGACCGGGATAGGTGGAGAGACTTGTTGAAAGAGGCCAGGACCGGAACCCGGTTGTCGAGCCGATGATGATGATTATTTCAAATAATCGAAATCCATTGGCTTATTTTTTCCTGTTACCTACTATTTTTCAATTTCTGATATTTAGGCCTATTCTGCCACATCTGTTATTCTGTTATAGATTTTCTGTTATGAATCATAAAAGATTTCCACCTTAAAAGATCTTTTATGATTGGTATTGAGAGGTTCGAACTTTTATAAAAGTCTGTTATGCTACTTCGAAAACGAGATCGGTTTGAAACTGAACTAAATCTGTTATCATAATCAGCTGTGATTATGTAAAATATTTCATCTGACATAATTAAAATGGCTGACGAACAAAAAAGTAAACTCTTAGGCTAGGCGCGCACATTCAATTTTTAGTTCGCTTAGTTTGTATCAAAACACAAAATTTAAGTTGCTCGAACCAAGCAGTTGCGAAACTAAAAATTGAATGTGCGCGCCTAGCCTCACACACTATTGGTATCCATACAATGGAACACGATTTTACCTCATAATATGTTTCTGGGAATACCACGGCCATTCTCTACTTATATGTTTATATGATAAGTGTTTTAATATATTTTCTTTCATTTGTATCCTTAAAAGAACATTTCATTGACGAAATAAAAGATAAATATTCGTTTTTACTTGATGCACCTGTGTACCTATTGAAATCTTTCATGATAAAAGTCACAGAAGTTTGTCTTTTATTCTTTTATGATTTTTAACAGATTTCATAACAGATTTTGTCATGCTGAATACCAAAAATGCTATTCGTAAAAGATTTTTTCTATGTTCGAACGTTTGACAGTTCATAAAAGTTTTCTTAGCAGATTTTATAGCAGATTTTAGTGTGCTGAATGCCAAAATTAAAATTCATAAAAGATTTGTTGACAGCTCAAACATTTGTATGGAAATTCATAGCAGAATAACAGAATAGAAGAATAAAAGATCTCGCCGAATAGGCCTAATTATCTCCTCAATAGTATGGTAATATGAGTATCAAAAAAAACTTTTTCAGTGGAAATTTTGTTGCTATCAATGCCTTGAAAATACTACTGATTTAGTTAAATCTTTTTAATATAATTTGTTGTAATGCCTTCTATGACTTCAAAATACACTAGCTTCAACATTTCATCTCTCGAAAAATTTCCACAACAATTGAAACAGAAAGACGTTGATGGATTCGTTTGCTATTCTTTTATTTTACCTAAATCTAAAAAGACACGTTTAGGATGTTTGATGATGCTGTATGTCTCTTAGTGATCCTTAGTTGTGGCTCTGTTTGAATGTTAAGAACAAAACTTAGTTTAATTTTTTTTTAAGTGGATGTGCTTTTCTTTTGATCCACAAAAGTACTATTTTTAAAACAATTTTTTTTTTCCGAGGAAAAAAAACGGAACATCCTTTTGATAATTGACCAATTATTTTAACAAAAATGATTACTGTTTTTATTTATATCAAATAATAATTATTTTTTTTTTAATTAACTACATGTATGGATTAGTATTTTATGTAACGGTGTTTAAAATCAATAAACAAACATTGTTTCAACTTCACAAGACTGAGGTATATTTTAGGCAAACTCACTTGAGTAAGTTTCTTACCATCGAAATTCGATCATATATGTAACATGTATGTAAGGCATACATACACTTTGCCATTGCAAAATCAAAAGAGCTGATGCCCAAACTTTGTTATCCTTAAAATTGTATGTTCACTTATTTTGTTGCACAAAATATTGTGGTTCTTTTTTTTAAATTATTAAAACTGTAAATATTTGTGACATATCATGGAAACTCCCGTAAAATATTTTTAAGATAAACACATCACAATAACTCTGTGTATCTGCGAACTCCTTTTTTATTTTTTTTTAAATTGAGTTTTCACTTTTATTTCGTTGGAAATATAAATGTTGAATTCTCAAAAGTGAATATCCTTTAGTTAGCCAACTTACTTTATTTTTTTTTTAAGTTTGCTGCTTAAATTCAAAAACAGGAACAGTAATCCACAAAAATGGGGAACAGGATTCACACGACAAGTAGCACACGTAACAAGTTTTCCTTGTTAAGTTTTATTTTGTTTTCTTTTAAAAGAAGATACTTTTCGCGAACTACAATACAACCTTTTTGAAGATGTATAAATCTGCAACTGAACTTTAATAAACAAGCACAGCCTCAATATATACGAAGAGAGTGTGAGATTAAGTTGGAATTAAAGAGATAGAGAGAGAACCAGAGAACTCAGGTTAAATTTTATTGATCGTGCCACACGAAGAAAATTTTCTTCTTTTTCCATTGGAACGAATTGCCGGATGGTTGGAGTCTTGGAGTTTTGGTCCGCTACTTACATAGATTCGAATATGTAGTTAGATGGAAAGAAAAAATTGTTATTTTTATGTTTTTTTTTCTTTGGAATGCTAAAGCAATTGAAGAGGAAACGCAAAGATAAGTTGAAATTGAGTACAACTATGCTTCACTGACGGCTAGCGTTGCATAGTAGGCTAGGTCAATATAACCTCTGAGATTAAAATAAAATAAAAAACCATTAAAATCTACAAGCAAGTTCCAGTAAGTGTGACTGGGCTTAGGTTTTGTGGAACAGATCTTTGAGGTTGCCTCGAATATGTACTTGAACGTACTTGCTGATGACCTAGGAAAGATAGTTTAGTTAAGGCTTGTCCGAAATGGTTGAGAAAAGACGTTTGCTTGACGTCTTTTTTTTTCAATGTATTAAGTTATTTTGAAACGAAAGCACTATTGAAATATGACAAGCTAGGGATGTCAACACATCATGTTTATATATTTTCTCAAAATATCTAATTATGCAACAAACACGATTCACATGAACAATTTTCATTAAGAAAAAAAAAAAACTAGTATGCAACATTAATAAAGCATAAAGTAGTTCAATATTTGACTTTAACAGGTGTCTTATCTCATCAATACAAATATATGAAATTATGATTACAGACAACAAGATCTTTTGTGTACGTGCTCATATTAAAAATTATATTTTTTTGCGACTAGAAATACATATATTTTTTCAAGTCTCCGAAATGATTCAAATTCGATTGCTTCTTAAATCACAAAGATGCTAATAGCAGGTGCACATTATGATTAAGTTAATGAGAATTATAATAATTATTCATTTTAATTAGATTTTTCTTATGATGATGAGAAATACGAACATAGGACAGAATTGGGTTTGATTGTTTATTTAATGAGTTGCCAAATAAAATTTTAACCTTGATAAAGTTTACTTTCATTGTATTAATTTGTTTGCTATTAAAAGCACGCAAAACTGTGTTTAATTCTCAATTAACTATTTAGTGAATAATGTAAATTTTCAAACAAAATTAAATCCCAATTGTCAAAAATAAACGAAGGGCAACATCAGTAGCTAATTAGTAAAAACAAAAAAAAAAAATATTTGCTAAGAAAATATTTTAAGATATATATGTACTAATATGAATCAAAAAAAGGTGAGTGACATTTTCATTTCGATATAATACTTCAAAGTCTTTTGAATAAAACATTTGTATGCAAATCTCAAATGACCGAATGAGTCAGAAAAATATGCACAGACAGATAGATAGATAGATACTTTTCTTTATTTCATATAAAAATTGATACAATTATTTTATTGATATAGAATACGGACATGGCAATTTTGCCGTCTGCCGGATATGACATTTCGTAAGCAAAAAGAGCAAGTAATAAAAAGAAATGCAATAGGAATAATTTAATTAATTAAAATATGTATATACAAAGTATTTTAAAAAGTTAAGGAAAAAGAAAATAATAACGTTATTGATTTTAAATAAAAATGGATAAGCGAATAAATTGAATAATTATAATTCTTTGCAGCATAATAGAAATTAATTTTGGATGATTTAAAACATAAAAAAAAACAATTTTAGATGATTTGAAACATAAAATGGTGATGTTAACGCAATAACTTGCAGAAATTCTGATGTCTGATTAGAAGCTATTTCGGTACGCCATTGCATGGTTGCAAAATTTATATAAATTAAGCCAGCCCCACAGGCCGTTTAGTATTTCATAAAGATTATTAGTATCCTTCCAATCACTTATATTTGTTTCTGAAATCCTTTCAGAAATATCGTGGGATAGCGCCAACTGGTTCCATTCTTTAAATCGAGAAGAATATTGGAATTTAATAATCGAACCATAATTGATTTTTGTAGACTGTTGCCACTTTTTTACTTGCGACTTATAGGTACTATAAGGCAAGTTAAGTTATGCATTCGTAAAAAAATCGAACTAGAGATTATGATCAAAGTTGACATTACGATGATAGCGAAGACCAAAAAAGTGCGTCTTGCAATTCTGTCTGTCTGTCTGTCGGTTCGACTACAGCCTAAACGGCTCGGCCGATTTTCTTCAAACTTGGTAGATATAGGTTTTAATTTTTCCCCCCGGACGTTTTTTTCTGTTTTTTTTAAGACTAAAAATAACGGTACCTGCCATACGATTTTTTTTCGAAATTTTATAAATATTTTTTTTTCTCAAAAACTGTCCCACAGAATTTAAAAAAAAAAATTTGAAAAATTTAATTTGGTTAAAACTAGCTAATGGTTGAAAAAAAATTTACAAAAAATTGTTATTTTTGGTAGCCCCCCTGGGTCCATTTTTTTTGTTTTTGATTTTCTCGAAAACGGTACAGCCGATTTAAATATTTTTTTTTATGCCAAAGCTCCTCCAAAGTTTGAATACTATTACATATTCAAATTTTCAATTTTTTATTTTTTGGATTTTTAAAAAAAAATTCAAATTTTTTTTTTGGAAACTCAATATTTCGAAAACCCCATGCTCGATTTTTTTCAAACTTGACAAATAAAAGTTTCTTAACATAATCTATAAGATTTTAGTTTTATCTAAAACTAACGGTACCTTCCATACAAAAGTTAAAAAATGGTTTTCGAAAATCGTATTTTTCTCGAAAACTGTTCCGAGAATTTTGCTAAAACTTTTTTTCTTTTGATTAATCTTTACGATCTATAATTTAAAAAAAAAAATTTAAATCTAGATGTTACTGACTGTACCTACCATAGAACGATTTTTTCGAATTTTGAATTTCTCATTATCGGCATAACGGATTTTAACGAAATTTTTTATAAAGAAGCTCCTAAAAAGTTTAAAAAACATTGCATTTAAAAACTTAAGAAAAAATATTTTTTCAATTTTTAGAAAAAAAAAGTTTTTTTTTTTTTTGAAAAATTCGATATCTCAAGAACGGCTTAGTATTTTTTTGGAAATTAGACTTTTATTCGTACAATAATAAAAACTTAAGGTTGGCGTACCAAAATTTTTTCTTAAAAATGTTTCAAAAATTTTGTACATAAAAGCTTATTTTTTAAGAAACCACTACCGACTTATAATTGTTGTTCCTGCATAAATTCATATTTGCATAGCAAACTATTTGTATCTCTTACTACTAAAAGAATTTAAAAAATTCATTTTATCCTTATGAACAGTTTTCTTTAATAACATCCGTTTTTAAAATTCCTAGTCTATTACATAGGAGCAAGTTCGTGCGACCCAGTCGTGCATTTTATTTCGTAACTCTTAGTAAATAATCAGAATGAAATTTCAAGTTTTGTATGTAAATGTGAGGCAGACCAGACTCCACATGAATTGCATATGTCGGTGTTGAGTTGGGTAATCGGAATAGTCGCTTAAAGAAATACCTTTGTACAGCTTCCAATTCATCGAGAGGGCAAACTCCAAACGCATGCACTCCATATCAAAGACAGGTGTTCACAGTAGCATTAAAAACTTTGTACTTAGACCTGAGGTCAATATTTTGATTGGCGAAAAATTTTGGCCACATCATATTGAGAGCCAACTTAGCTTCACAGCCCTTTTCTTTAGCATGCTTATTGAAGCTCAAGTTAGATGACAGTAATAAACCCAGATACTTAAAGTCACGCACTACTTCAATCCGCATGTTATTCAGACGCCAGCATTCTTCCGGTAGCCTTCTCCTCTGTCGATTTTCAAAGATCATAATCTTTGTTTTGCTTATGTTAATGGTAAGATCCCAGGAGTCACAATAAGTCTGTATCTTATTAATTTGCAATTGAAGTGTGAAAGGATTATCCGCAAGCAAGACTAAATCATCAGCGTAGAGAAGAACCTTGATGAGATTCCCAGCAAACGATACTCAACCAGGAAGAATTTCGCATATATCATCGATGAATAAAGCAAATAGAATCGGGCTTAAAATGCATCCTTGCGGTACTCCTGCAGATGTTTCAAACCAATCGGATAATTTAACTCCATCTCAAACAGTTGCTCTAGTTGACGACAGAAAATTTTGATAGAGTTGAAGAAATTTTGTAGATACACCAAGTGAAGTTTATTTATATATCAGAGCTTGCCTTTTAACTTTATCGAAAGCAGCTTTGAAATCCACATACATAACATAAAACATTTTATTTAGATTGGTGAATCTCTTAAGGATGCTAGTCAGAGCAAATATATGGTCTGTTGTTGAAAATCCTGAACGAAAACCCGCTTGAAATATGTTGAGACGATTATGGGCTTCTATCCATTTTGAAATTCTTGCGTAGAGAATCGTAGCGAATATTTTTCTTAGCGATGTAAGGATAGAAATCCCTCTATAGTTATCAGGACAATTAGAGTCTCCTTTTTTAAAAATCACAAGAAATAGAGATTTGGAGAAACTAGAAGATATGCAGTTAGTGTTATACATACGGTTAAAGAACTCTACAATATAATTTTTGAGTTGAACAGTTCCATTTTTAATAAAAACTCCACTGGAATGCCATCACTTCTTGAAGCTTTGTTATTTTTCAAGTTTAATAATGTAGCTTCGAGTTCACTCAGTGATATAACGGAGTCCAATTCTGGTACACAAACACTCTGCATTGCGTAACTAAACCTTTTAAGATTCTCGTTCCTGAAAATTATCGTCACGTTACAGTCAATGGATATCACTTCAGAAACATGTTGTTACGATATTTCTTTGGTCAATTGAATAGCCCATATATTAATGCTATGTGGACCTTACCACACAGCGGATGTAAGAATCGATTTATTGAAACGCAATTCGATGAACATGTTATATTGAGAAATGGTCCTACCAATTAGAAGCCTTAATCTTGTGATTTAACAGATCTAGATTTTTTTATATGGCAACATAAAATCATTGGTCTATCGCAAAATGAATGACCAACTGATCGATCGCTGAAAACGTGCGTGAACGACGCCGACGTCGAATTTTATAGATAAATGTTGGGTTGGGTACGATATCCCGCTTTTCATAATCTCGTTTTTTTAAAATCCCGTTTTTATAATCCCGTTTTTTATAATCCTGTTTCTTATAATCCCACTTTTTTAAAATCCCGTCTTTTATAATCCCATTTTTTATAATCCTCTTTCTTATTACGATGTGGCAGGAGTGAGGTAACCCCCCTGCTTGGGCACACTATAGGATTTGGGGTAGGTGCGAGGTTGGGTGTATGCAAAGTGTCTTTAGCATTTAAAGAATCTGGAAAATAACCAACATAAAATCAATAAGTTTTAGCTACGTATTCTAAAAAATGGGACTAGCGGGATTTGGCGGGATTTTAAAAAGCGGGATTATAATAGATTGGGATTTCGAACAATTGGGATTTTAGAAGACGGGATTTTAAAAAAGCAGTATTTCAGAAGACGGGATTACGCTCCTATAAATGTTTCGATTTTATAGATATTTTAAATGGTCCTTATTGAAAAACCAGATACAATTTTAGGATGCAATATTATTTACATCAGTTGAAAGTTATTTTAAAGTCAATTTTTTCATAGTTTTATTCGAGTCATTAACGATATACAGGGTGTCTCTTAATTCGTGCATAGTATTTCAGCGCGTAATTCTTGGGTATATTCTAAGAAAAAAATTGTTGTTGGCCTATCTCCAACTTTTATATCATATATCGGGGATTTAAGAAAAAGCTTATTTGTGTGTACCCTGACCCACGTTAACGGTAATTGCGCTGTTAGTACTAATAATAGAAACTTCACTTAGGACTTTATAATTTCGTTTTAAAAAAATTGATATTCTTGATATTCTATCTCGGTCTTATGATATCCAGTTTCTTGCAGGTTCCGTTCTTCTTGCCCATACTAATTTTTTGACTTTGGGCATACCGTTTTACAATTTTTTTTTTAATGAAGGTAACAATAATAAAAATAAAACTCAATGATAAGTTTGCGGAAAAACCCATAGATCTTATGTGAAAATGGAGTTTGTGATTTTGGACACGTTTGTAATAGGCCCTTACTGTCGACAATTTTTTTTCCTAAAAATATACCCAAGAACCACGCCTTAAAATATTATGCATGAATCAAAGGACATCCTGTATAATTGATGATCTGGTTTAGAAACTGTTAAAAAAAAGCATATTATTGGAAAAAAAATAAATCGAAAAGTTGTATTAAATATCTCATGCTTGCTGACATGTGGACAATCAGAGAACAGGGGCTTATATGACGTTTCATTTGAAGAAAAACAATGCGCACAGTACTGAGCATGAGATAGCGATGGGCCTGGCTAACCACCGGTCGATAAGTCTTCTTCCGAGTATTCACAGTAAAGTATTCTAAAAATATTTCAATAGAGCTCTGTCTAAATCCAATACGTGATAATAGGCGGGACATGATACAATTCATGCCACTTCTAAACTGACATCTACTAAAAGGTAGTATTATTGTGCTTGTCTGGTTGATTTGGAGAAGGGTTTCGACACCCTATGCTTAAAGGATCTCTATCTTAAGCTGACCAAACTCGGCATAAGTAAACCACTATTATATATGCTATATAACATGCTCAATGTTAGAAAGTTTGTTGTCAAAAGTGCCAATGTGTGCAACTTCTACCGCCATATTCGATATTAAGAATGGTCTTCAGCAGGAAGCGGTAAGCTCGCCAATTCTATTCAGCATTTACACTAGCGATCTCAGTAGTCTAACTCGGGCAATTGTTTATGCCGACGATCTAATAGCGTACAGAACAGCCCCAAAAGCAGAGGTCATCAGAACTTTATTGCAGCGTGACTTCGGAACAGACATATAAGTGGTGGTCTTGCCAGGGCTAGGGGAGACTTTGCCATGACGAAACAGTTGTTTTACAGCAGTTGGCTTGACAGCAGGGTGAATGTGATTTTCTACATGGTTCTCAACCTGCCGATGATTGCCTATAGGTGCCCGGTTTGGTTCAACGTTGCCACATCTTAAATGGAAAAGATTTGGGTGTTTGAGAGGCAGTGTCTTAGACGTTGCCTTGAATTAAACAGAACACCAGAGTCGGAGTATAAACATTATCATTCCAACCAGGTTCTATATACAACGGAGCCAATATTAACAGACTTGATAATTTTTAAAAAAAGCTGATTCGGGGTCACATTGTAAGAGCGATGTCCTTGACCAAAAGCCTAATTTTTTGGGCTTACTACCTTAACGACTGTCGACTTAGACAGTCGAGGGCTCGCCCAGGATAGAATGGCGATCCCGCTAATATACCACGTGCGTCGGCCGTGGAACTGTGGATAGGCGGCTCTTTTATAGTCGAAATATCCTCTCACAAAGTGGAGCAGAGCTCCTTTGGTTCAGTAGAGCTGTGTCCTATCGAGACCGGAGGGACATTGTAAAACAGGAAAACCAATTCTGGTGGATATAATTATAATTGATATAGAAAGTTGTCTAGGATAGTTTTGTGTGTTGGCCGACTTACATAAGCTTAACTGTAATTTTAGGTAGGGATAGTTAAAGTGGCCAAAGAGCCTTAGAATTAAGATATTGTTTACTTAAGAGCTCCTGCATAGGGCCAGTAAATTAATTGTAAGTTCTTTAAAAAACAGACTAAAAAATGGAACTACATCCTCAAATTTATCGCACATAGCTTCATAAATCTCATATTTTTGAGCTAAGGCCGCCATATTGTTGCTTTATCTACCATTGTGCGTTCCATAATTGATCAGTTAAAAAAAAAAGGCTAAAAAGTCTGTCATGAATGCAGACTTACTTTTATTTTTTGTCCTTTTTATTTTAATTAAAAGTTAAAAAAGCTTACTAATTACGAAAAATCCAGCAGACAATTTGGTAAATTTTTTCAACATAACACGTGTGCAACTCAATTAAAAAACACAAATTTGCTAACGGTCTGCCACTCTCTTTCGGTGGTGGGTAATTAGAAATGAAAATCAGTTTAATTAATTATCTTTTCCCACTTTTGAGTTTTGAGTAACGTTAATTTCACGCTACCAGTTATGAGTAATAAACTTTTTTTTTGTTTTATATCAAAGAGTGAAACTATGTTTTGTATATTTTTTTGTTGGTCTTAATTGCTTTCATCTCTCTCTTTTGCTTCTGCCAATTATGATTAAATTCATCAGTAGTAGCAACAAATAAAGGTTGGTATGTATATGTCCAATTAAAGTAGAAAAAGTTTCAACGTCGAATAGTAGAAATTTATTTTACAATATTGCGGTAATTGAACCGAAAACTACAACGTTATATTATTTCTTAAGTAAGTCTGCATGAATGTGTGGCACGATTTCGAGAGGTGGTGTAGTCCAACACTGGCGGATTCGCAATGCAGATAACTCTGCAGTAATGGATTAGGGCGTCATTTGTAGTTGATAAGGCGGGGTCTGGATTTATGTAGAAATAAATATTCTATTTTAGAACAATTAAGTAAAAAAGTCATTTGAAGCATGTTCGACTCTTTTTTAATATACGCAGTTTAAGTCTTTGAAAATGTCTGGCGTTTGAGAAAAACTCCATTAACCTACTTAAGTGGTAATAAACCAAAAACTTAACTGCGAAGAAGGGATAATGCCGTTCGATTCCGCCAGAGGATTGCAAATTTCCCTCTATTCCTGAAGACAACACGTTCATAGAAATGACTGAGAGGTATAAGTCACTTGGTCCTTGTTCTCCACTAGATGGCATGCCATGCTGAATTATTAGTGAATATAATTTGAGAATTTCTGTTTGTATGTTAAATCATTTTCTATATATACATATATAACTATATGATAATTTTATGGAGTCGTTTAAAAAAGTCAAATTGATTGCATCTTTATACAGACTTCTGTAAAGCGTTTAGAAAATATCCACATCGAAATTTTCTTTTAAAGTTAAATAAGATGGGATTAAATGAACATAATTGTAAATTGTAATGTGTTTTCTATCTGAATCGCAGAATTTCTGTGCCGCATGTATCAACACAGGCCAGCAGTTTTGGCAGTTTTCGGCGTTTTCAATAACGAAACTTCAAACGATCCTAACACTATCGCCAACCTTTTTGCCACATTCTTCAAACAATCTTTAGCCGATGACTGCTTTGTTCCTGATTCTGCCTATTTCAATTATCTACAAAGTTTTTCTCTTGGACTGCTTCTCCCTCGTTCCGTCGATCCCCATCTCATCGAATATAAATTGAATCAACTTAACGATGAATTCAATACTGGTCCAGATGGTCTCCCTGCCATACTTCTAAAAAAATGCTCTTCCATCCTTTCTCTCCCTCTGTCAAAAATTTTCAGCCTTTCCCTAAATAAAGGAGAGTTTCCTGAGGTATGGAAATCATCTATCATAACCCCTATTCACAAAAAGGGTCCGAAGAGCGATGTTAACAATTATCGTCCCATTGCCAAACTTTCACACATACCCAAACTCTTTGAAAGTATTTTGTCATACAAGCCTTAATTTTCCACTGCAAATCTCTCATCTCCTCCTCATAGCATAGCTTTCTCAAATACCGGTCTACAACCACTAACCTTGTTGAATTTGTATCCGTCACCCTTTCAGCCTTAGAAAAAGGCTACGAAGTCGATGTTATCTCAACCGATTTCAGCAAGGCCTTCGACAAAATTTCCCATAAGCTTATTCTTTTCAAATTGTCCACTCTCGGCTTTGAAGAACCCCACTTTGTTACAGTGGATTGTTTCTTACCATGAAAACCGTTATTTCAGAGTTCGATTTAGATTTGCCACCTCTTGCATTTTCGTAGCTACCTCCGGTGTCCCCCAAGGCAGCCACATCGGCCCACTTTTATATATTCTTGCTATTAATGATATTGATAGGGTCATCAAACATTCTTCTGTCTCTCTGTACGCCAATGATACCAAGTTTTTCAAGACCATTTTCTCAACACATGATTCTTCTCTTATTCAAAAGGATCTAGACATTTTTTCAGTTTGGTGTCTAAAACATTGCCTGGAGCTTAACGTCGTCAAATGCCAATCAATTACTTTTTCACGCAAACGTAACAAATCTCCTCCCGTCTCTATCTGCTCCATAATCAACCCATACCAACCGTTGATAATATTCGTGAATTTGGCATTTTATGTGACCCAGAGCTTAATTTTCTCGCTCACATAGATGATATCATTCTCAAAGCAAACTCAGTGCTCGGTTTCGTCAAAAGATGGTCCAAAGAATTCTCCTACCCCTATGTAACCCGGTCCTTATACATATCCTTTGTTCGTCCACTTTTAGAATACGCCTCTCAAGTTTGGTCCCCTTACCAGCTTACTCATATTTCCAGAATCGAAAGCATCCAGCGTCGATTCCTACACTTTGCTCTTCGAGGTCTATCATGGAACAATCCTCTGATTCTGCCTCCCTATCTAGATCGACTTAAACTAATCAACCTGAATTCGTTGGAAGAACGAAGAGAAATATGAGACATTCTCTTCATTCATCGACTACTCTCTTGTTCCGTTGACTGCATGTCGTTCTACAACTCCATCTCTTTTAATACTAATCCCCGTAATACACGTAACCCTCGTCTCTTTTATATACCCACCCACCGAACCTGTCTCTAGCATGTTAATTCAAACATATTATGCTTCTTCGACTTTAACCTGAGTGCTCCTTCCTTAAAACTTCGACTACTGAACCGTCCTCCCCCTCACTAACCTTAGCTTAAGTTCTTAGTTTTTTAGTTAGATTAAGAATTAGCTTGTATTAAGCCGAATAAATGGGGGTTTTGCCGCCACCAAAATTGGCACTTAGTTATACCCAGGTGGGTGAAAATTCTGATCTCTCGGAATTCAGCGTACATGGTTATAGATTAGTGTGTTTATTTTTCCTTCACCATGGTCTCCCCAGTGGTCCATGTCCATGTTAGAAAAGTAACTCGACTTCGATGCACTATTAGGCTCTATCCATATAATTGTTTCCAATTATCCGCACAGTGAAATCGTTGTTACGAGCAATTTCAGTATACAGAGTGGGCTATCTAGTGGTTTCTTTTTAAATCATAGGTTATTTTGACACTGACAGTTGTTCCCGCTCGAAATCTTGACAGAAAGTCAATATCATACTTTGGAAAATATTGAAAAATTATTTCCATGGTGAGTACTGTGTAGCCCAAACAGTGCGTTCTTTGAAAAGAAGTTTTAGCCGAAATGAAGCACCCACCACGCCTGCTGTACGCAAGTTTGTGCAAAAGGTTTGTGAGACTGGTATGCTAGTGAACAACACTCATGGTCCCCGTGCGTCGTCGTACGATGCGCACAGACGAGAATGTGGCTGCTGTAGCCGAGAATGTGAGACTCAATTCAAGAACATCAACTCGCCATCGATCTCAACAGCTCAACATTTCATGCACTAACTTGAGGAGATTTTTGCGCAAAGATCTCGGATAATTCGCTCACAAGGTCCAATTGACTCAGCAATTGAAGGCGCACGACAATCCACTTGAACGACGTTGTGTTCCATAATTAATTAATGGGAATGGTTACTGTTACTAATGAAGGCACTTCACTGCTGATATGATTACAAATTTCATTCTTTTCGGAAAAAGAAAACTAATCCCGAATAGAGAAAAATCTATCAAACTGAGAGAGAATTCATGGTTTGATTCGAGCTGTAAAGAGGTTATTAGGGTTAAAGACTTAAGTTTCCGATGTGATAAACCTATACTGAAGAAAACCGATATATACAAATCCACTGGCCCGGATAGTATCCTTACCATTGTTCTGAAGAGGTGTTCTTCAAAGTTGGCAAGACAATTGCGTAAGCTTTTCCATCTGTCCTACTCTATTGGTGTCTCTTTCCGAGTGGATGGAAAACAGCATTTTGTCAAGCCTGTCCTTAAAAAAGTCGAATCTTCTTCACCTCTATCTAATTCCAATTGCATTTAAGTCATGGAAACGCCGATAGCTTATCAGCTCAAGAAATATGTATCTTCTTGAAGAACGAAAGCTTCTAAATTACCGACAGTTCGACTTTCGCAGCAATAATGCATTAAATTATTTTCCTGACGACAGTACTCTAAGCTTATCACATTCGTTTCCCGATGCACGTTCTTTTTCTTCGGATGTGAATTTGGAAACGCGACGTATGATAAGCTGATTAAATTCTGACCTTTAAAGCATTGTCAAATAAGTATCAAAAAACCATGTAGATATGAATGCTTCAAAGACTCAAGAGCTTCAGGGAATGCCCATCAGTTTACGCTTGAACCAAACTTCGGATGTTCTGTTAAATTTGGAGATTATTTCTTTAGCCACACTACAAATCTATGTTTAAGTATTCAAGCTGTCTCATTTAGGTATGTGCATGATGTTACAGTCTTCGAAAAAATTTCAAAAACTCGTGATTGTGAAGAGTTTCAGTCTGGTTTTAATTCAGAGCTTTCAGTTATTAATTTCAATTATATATTGGACGGTGTATCAAAGGGCACGAATTTGCGGCACTACACTTTTTTTACAGGCACAAACTCAGTCGTCTTTTGACCCTCTTTTTACTTTAGTACCAAAACAGTTAAAAACTTCAAATTCAAAGTATTTGCTGAGCTGTTGAAACACAATATCACCCAATTTCAATTCTTTGGTTTCTGAGACATAGGACTTCGAAAATTTCTGGGACCATAACTGACTGATTCACTCACTCACTGACAATGAAGCACTTCATTGGTACTGAACATAGGGAGAGTTCAAAAATGGCCTGAGTTTGTTCCTGTAAAATGGGTGTAGTGCCAGAACATGGCTGGGCACTACCGTGCCCTTTGATCTTGCCAGGACAAGAAGAAACAATTGAAGCGCAAATCAAAACATACAATAACAAAAAGAAAATATACCAAACGAAATAGGAAGCTATAAACTAAGTTGATTTTAGTAGGTAGAGTCCAACCCTTATCTCTTTCCGTATCTTTCGAGATTTTGACATGGCAAAATATTACAATCTTTGCAAAAAAGAGTGAGATCAGACCAAACACATAAATGTTAAAAAAAAGAGCCAAGTTCTTCTATACAAAAACCTTTGTGTAACAAGTCAGCCATGAAAAGTACTGAGATCTAAAAGTACGCTAAGTTTTTATTTCATGAAGGTTTAATACCGAATATTTAAAGTAGAATAATATTGAAACACCTACAATGTAATTGAGAAATTTTATTATTTAATGATTACTCACTAAATTTTGATGGGCTTACTTGGCAAGTTTTTACTTGCGACTTATAGGTACTATAAGGCAAGTTATACATTCATAAAAAAAATCGAACTCGAGATTTTGATCAAAGTTTACATTACGATGATAGCGAAGACTAAAAAAGTGCGTCTTGCAATTCGGTCCGGTCTGTCTGTCTGTCTGTTCGACTACAGCTTAAACGGCTCGGCCGATCTTTTTCAAGCTTGGTAGATATCATTTTTAATTTTTTCCCCTCACATGTTTTTAACTTGCGATATAGGTAACGGGTGATTTTTTTGAGGTTAGGATTTTCATGCATTAGTATTTGACAGATCACGCGGGATTTCAGACATGGTGTCAAAGAGAAAGATGCTCAGTATGCTTTGACATTTCATCATGAATAGACTTACTAACGAGCAACGCTTGCAAATCATTGAATTTTATTACCAAAATCAGTGTTCGGTTCGAAATGTGTTTCGCGCTTTACGTCCGATTTATGGTCTACATAATCGACCAAGTGAGCAAACAATTAATGCGATTGTGACCAAGTTTCGCACTCAGTTTACTTTATTGGACATTAAAGCAACCACACGAATGCGTACAGTGCGTACAGAAGAGAATATTGCGTCTGTTTCTGAGAGTGTTGCTGAAGACCGTGAAATGTCGATTCGTCGCCGTTCGCAGCAATTGGGTTTGTGTTATTGTTGCCAAAAATGGAAGAACTGAACTTGGTTGACATGTGGTTTCAACAAGATGGCGCTACATGCCACACAGCTCGCGATTCTATGGCCATTTTGAGGGAAAACTTCGGAGAACAATTCATCTCAAGGAATGGACCGGTAAGTTGGCCACCAAGATCATGCGATTTGACGCCTTTAGACTATTTTTTGTGGGGCTACGTCAAGTCTAAAGTCTACACAAATAAGCCAGCAACTATTCCAGCTTTGGAAGACAACATTTCCGAAGAAATTCGGGCTATTCCGGCCGAAATGCTCGAAAAAGTTACCCAAAATTGGACTTTCCGAATGGACCACCTAAGACGCAGCCGCGGTCAACATTTAAATGAAATTATCTTCTAAAAGTAAATGTCATGGACCAATCTAACGTTTCAAATAAAGAATCGATGAGATTTTGCAAATTTTATGCGTTTTTTTTTTAAAAAAAGTTCTCAAGCTCTTAAAAAATCACCCTTTACTATAGGGCAAGTTCTGCATTTGGAAAAAAATCGAACTCGAGATTTTGATCAAAGTTGACATTACGATGATAGCGAAGTCGAAAAAACTGGGTCCGACAATTCCGTCTGTTTGTATGTCTGTACCTCGAACTACAGCCTAAACTACTGGAGGTATTTTCTTCAAACTCGGTAGTTAAGGGTCTTCGGTGATTCCCTAGAGGAGAAATTGAATTTTGTTTTTTAGCGCCAAAACTAACGGTACCCCCCGTACACCCGTAATGCAAAATCTTATTTATCTCGAAAACGGCTCTAACGATTTTGATAAAAAAAATTAGGTGTGATATTATGAACATAAGCTACATTTTGGTCAAACAAAATTTTGGGGAAAAATGTTATTAGGGGTACCTGCCATAGACCCGTTTTTTTGCTTTTCGACTTTCTCATTAACGGCTCTAAGGATTTTAACCCAAGCATTTGAACATTATTATCTCATTAAATTCATGTTTTATATTTATAAAATGTATCTTAAATTCCAAAGTACTCTCACATAAGAGCAAGTTCGTGCGATCCAGTCGTGCATTTTATTTCTTTTTTTCTTAAGACCAAAAATAACGGTACCTGCCATATGAATTTTTTCGAAATTTTTTAAATATTTTTTTTCTCAAAAACTGTTCGACAGATTTAAAAAAAAAAGATACAAAAAAAAATTCATTTAGTTTCTGATTGAGAAAAAAATTTCCGAAAAATGGTATTGAAGGTAACTCCCAAGGAACAATTTTTTTGTTTTTGATTTCGGTACGACCGATTTTGATAATTTTTTTTTTGCTAAATTGAATTATGTATTCAAATTTTCCAAAAAATATTTTTTGGATTTTTTAGAAAAATTTCAATTTTTTTTTTCAAAACTCAATATTTCGAATAAACCTTATGCTAAATTTTTTTTAAACTTGATAAATAAAAGTTTCTCAACATAATCTACAAGATGTATGAAAAAAAGTTTTATTTTACTTAAAAATAAAGTTACCCACCATACAAAAATGTTAAAAAATGGTTTTCAAAAATCGTATTTTTCTCGAAAACGGCGCCTAGAATTTTGATATTTTTTACTTGCGATATAGGTACTATATCGAACTCGAGATTTTGATCAAAGTTGACATTACGATGATAGCGAAGACGAAAAAAGTGGGTCCGACAATTCTGTCTGTGTTTTTGGTCTGTTAAAAATAACAAAATTTTCCCTCATAATTTACCCCTATAACTAAGCCAATTCAATTCTTGGTTGAAATATGAGTCTAAGACAATTTTCTGATTCTTTTGTTATAAAACTGCTTTTTGAGATTCTTGAGAACTGTGCTCAGATCTACCAAGTACAACTTATTGAAATACTAGCCTTGAAAGCAAGCGCTCTTATTTATGTTTTGCCTTCATTGTAGAATTTATAAATGGAAATATAAGCTCTTTACATCTTCTGTCCCGTACAGCGTTGCCACAAAGTGCCCGATCGGGCCATTTGGCCCCGTGTTTTACATTTTGGCTCTTTGCCCGGGCCAATTAGAAATGGCCCCCAAATCTAAATTTTAGAAAATTTAACATCACATCATACTAGTGTTTAATAATAATTGAAAAGCTTTATAAAATTAAATATAAACCATCGCCATGCATCGCCACTACAATGTGTTTCCACCACATACAAATAACCATACTTAAAATGGCATTGACTTATTATACATAATATATAATACGTCAATGTAAAATGGAACTGAATTCATCCATTTATCTCGTTTAATGATTTTACTTTTTTCACGTCAATTTCGTCCAGCGTGTTGACTTTTCTCACGTCATTTACTTTCGTCATCTACCAAAGCGTTTATGTAACTTAAATAACAAAAAAAATAAATTTTACAAATTATGTATATCGTAAATTTCCCAATAATGAAGATCTTCTGATAAAATATTTGCGTTTGCAAAAAGAAATTGATTTGATAAATAAATTTTTATGTAAGGACTACTCAATTCGAACTGAATCGAGTCTAAAACTTAACAGTAAATTTTTGTTGGTCATTTATCAATGATAAAAAATGTTCAAATGGTATCCCCAATTGCATGCAATATTCTGGAAATACATCTACTAACATTTCAACAATTTGCAACTTTTTTGCAGACTTTTTTCACTCCGTTTATAATCCCCAAAGTATTCCTTCTAACCTTTCTGCAATTTCATATATAAATTCAATCAATATCGGTCACTTAAACTTAAGTAACAAAGATGTTGAATTAGCCTTGATTGGACTAAATGATGATAAACAACCAGGATCCGATGGTATTCCTCCGATCATTTTGAAAAACTGGGCAGCTGCTCTATTGGGAACATTCACTTTATTGTTTAATAGTTCTCTTGAAAAGAGTTATTTTCTTGATGATTGGAAAATCTCTTACGTTATTCCTTTTCATAAATCAGAATCTAAGCAAGATGTTTCTAACTATCGCCCCATAAGCAAATTATCAACGATACCAAAAATTGTCGAAAAAATTGTCTTTGATAAGCTTACTTTTGTTTTTAAAGAAATTATTTCCCCATTTCAACATGTTGCTGG
The DNA here is from genome assembly GCA_911387755.1 of Chrysotoxum bicinctum. NCBI lineage: Eukaryota > Metazoa > Arthropoda > Insecta > Diptera > Syrphidae > Chrysotoxum > Chrysotoxum bicinctum. The sequence goes on from OU426988.1 coordinate 37,490,651, forward strand.
AAGGTCAACAACAACCAACCTCGCAATATTTGGTAATCAGATTATTAGTAATTTTGAAAATGGTTTCCAAACAGATGTCATATATACCGACTTTGCTAAGGCGTTCGATGGAGTAAACCATTATATACTAATACAAAAATTGGAACCATTGGCTTCACTCAAATATTTTAAAGTGGTTTGAATCCTACCTAAAAGGAAGAAAACAGTTTGTGCGTAGGTATTAATGACGTACTATCAGATGTAATTGAGGTCACATCAGGAGTACCACAAGAAAGTCACTTGGGCCCTCTTCTATTCTTGCTGCAGTTCAATGATTTCCTGATTTCTTAAAAAATGCTTCTTGTTTGATGTTTGCGGATTACATTAAAATAATAAGCCCTGTTACGTCAATTAATGATTGTCATTTACTCCAATCTGATCTTCATCGCTTGTTTGAATGGTGTTTAGCTAATCATGTTTTCTTGAACTTATCAAAGTGTCAATCTTTATCATTTTTTAGGAGCCTATCATCTATTCCTTTTCGGTATTCTATAGAAAGTACAGAACTCTCAATACTTAAAAGAGCACGGTATCATCTTTGATTCGAAACTCTGCTTTAATTCCCTTATAGACTTTGTGGTTGCTATGGCTAACTCTATGTTAGGATTCATTAATCGGAACTCTTATGAGTTCACTGATCCTTTTACTCTTCGATCTCTTTTCTTTGAATATGTAAGATCATCGTTGGAATATTGCTGTGTAATTTGGGATCGATTTTATCAAGTTAATTCTAATATAGGATTGAAACCATACAAACATACAATATTCATACCCCAACTTATAAAACTCGGTGTCAACTTCTTGGCCTTCTTAAAATATGGAAAAGTAATATAAATATTTTAATAATATTACTGGTGTGATTCACTCGTATATCTTATGAATTGTATATTTTTTAAGATATTTTAAGATGATTCCCAAGAAATCGAATCAGCCGACAGAGTCAAGATCTGCTTCTGCTGCCTACTACATACATTTAAGAAATGCGTTAAATAAATAATGTATTAAATAAATAAAAAAGAATAAATACAAATATTAATAAATTGTAGTTTAATGTTTTAAGGACGAATTTGTAAGTAAAATATTTGGCCCCAACTTTTGTCAAATGGCCCTCAAAAAACTTCGAAATGGCCCTCTCTGCTTTTTCCTTCGCGGCAACGCTGGTCCCGTATTATTTGAATATTCCCAAGAAGAAACTTGAGGAATTCGCCCGAATGTATGTATACCTTCTTAAACCGATTGGCGGTTTTTTACAAGTTTATGACTTGGTTTATGGGTTATATAATATATTTTGACCTATTTAGAGTATATCCTTCTAGATGCTTTCCAAAAGCCCTAAAATCGCAATTTTCCTGAACAAACAAAAAATTCAAAAAGTTTGATTTTTCGGTGAAAAAATTAAGATTTTTCAGAGGTTTTTTAAATCAATTGACATTTGAGATTTTTTGTACGTCTTTTACGAAATAGACATGAAGCTTTATTTCCAAATGTCTTGACATAATAAAAATCTCTGAGAAAAAAAGATGCATTCCAGAACACATCCCAGTACCAAGCAAATGTTTTTCGATTTAAGCGCCATCTACATCTCAATATATTTCCAATTTTTATTCATTCTATATTCACTCTGATTGCTGACCAAATTATATTCACTCTTGATGTTTTTATTGTTTTGCATGTAAAATTTTGCTAACTTGGCTATTCACTCTTTCAAAAACCACGGCTAATATTAATTTCTATTACATAATTTATATGTTATTCTGAAAAAGAATAGAAATTGAAAATTAAAAAAAAAACTATTCCAACAATATGCATTTAACTATTTCAATCGAGAATTCAAGGCGATTAATTTATAGATCCACACCTTGTGCTACCGGTCGATTATGGTAGCCAGTGTGGCTATATCGAAATGATTCATTATGACTCATTGACTCAGCATGGTTGTAACTAAATAAATGCAAGTGTGAAATAACGCTATGAGATTGTTGCTCCCCGAAGTTGAAGACTTCTGTTACTGGTGCTGTTGAGCTTGAATTGCATGCTACTTGGAAGTTCACTACTTTTTGTGCAAAGTGGCGCTAGGGAAAATATTGTACATGTTCATTTGTGTACCAATTACAACCATGGAATCATGGTTATGGTAACGTGTGTGGTTTTATACTTTTAATTAAGATTGCACAAAACTTTTTTGTTTGCTTACAGGAAGTGCAAAATTTATATTAAGCAAACAAATCTTATTCTTCATAAAAGTCGTTGTTTGACACGAGCTCTTTAAGCTTAAGTCAAGTGTCTATTTGCACACACATATGTATTTTTATAGATATACAAACAGAGCTTGTGTTTTCTGTAATGCGTGGCGAATTTGTACAATGTGAATTTAGAGCAAAAATATACGTAATCCTACTTACGAGTAACTGCCTAATGGATAGAAGCGCATAAAGTAATTAAAAATAAAAGAAAATATTTAGTTTTCTTAAGGGGATTTTGTTGTGAAGGCAATGTTGCGTTATGGATGATTTGTTTTAAATTGACAGGGAATGAGATGTTATTTAATAAAAAAATATATTTTTTTCTGTGAAAGTTTTATTTTAGGCACATGCGATTTCAATCGCGCGTTTTTTTTAGTCGGAAAAATATAACTATTAAGTTTAAATGAGAATGAAGTTACTTGATACCAAAAACTCGTGATGATTTAAGGCTAGGAACGTACTTGCGATTTCAGCCGCTCGGTTTTTAAGTCGCAAAAAAAAAGAACATGAATTTAAATGAGAATGAACGCACTTGATACCAACAAATCGTGACAATTTAAAGATCGCATTTTGTTTCATTTTTCTTGCGATGCGATTGCCGTAAGTTTATGTCATAAGTTTAAATAAAACAAATGTACTCAAATGGATATACTCACACTTACGATTTAAATTACTACGACTGAAAAATCGTAGTCGGAATGAGAAGTGGGTATGTACGCACTTGTGATTTTTAATCGCACGATTTTTTAGCCGCGAGAAATAAGACCGTGGCGTTAAATGTGAGTGCACTCACATGCGACTTAAAAATCGTAGCATTTATAAAAATGGAACAAGTTTTATTTTTTCAAGCGATTTTTTTTGTCGCAAAATTAAATAGATCAAATGGATTTAAATACGCCTGCACGCACTTGCGACTTTTTAAAAAAAATTCTTGTCAGTATTCAAATGGGTTTCATTATATTGACTTGTTACGTTTAAATTCTACTCAAAAATGTACAAAAAAGCATTGGGTGCATCCGGTTATAAGTGGCAGGTTACTTAAAGGTCAGTTTCATAAGATCGATACGATAGTTTAAAAGAACAGCAACAGAAATTTGTGCAATGGATATTGAATGCTTCAGGGAACTGCCACTAATTGGATTCAGAATTGTGTACAAAAACACAAAATTGGGAAACTCAAGATCATTTGAAGGACGATTTATCTGTGACATTAAGGGCCATTTGCTGATACGAAACTTAAATATTTATGTTCAACTTAAGCGCTTATGTTCTACTTTTTCCTCTACGTAAACTGTCACATAAGAGTTTATGTGGAACATAAGTATTTATGTTCCGTATCAGCAAATGGGCCTAAATTAAATAAAAATAATTATCTTTTTATCATTTTCTATTGTATAGTATCATATCAAAGCGTCAAGTATGAAACTTGCTATTTATTTGAAGCAAATACGAGCACTCACAATAAAAGTAGTGTGTTTTATTTTTTTCCTAAAAATATTCGCTCGGCAAAGAAAACATAAGTGAGTGCATGATAATAATTTATGGCGACCGCAATTTCTTAATTGCTTCGAAAAAAAATCGCAAGTGCGTTCCTTGCTTTACTTGTTACTCTTGCCTATGAACTAAATTAAAATAAATTTGGTGGTGCAACAGCCCGTAGAGAAGCAGGAGCTAGTGCCTTACAACTATCAACCATTCCTGTGTGCGTGTTTCCAGGAAGGGAGGAGCCTACAATTTTCAGTTATTCCAAAGGGCTGGATGAGTAGCACTTTTCATGAAAAGAGATAGGTTAGGTTAGGTTAAAGTGGCTGTCATTAAAGCGTCTGACACACTTAGACCATTGGAGGTCCATTGTGATACCACGATCTAATAGGGAACAAAAATAAGAAGGTTTCCTATTAGTTAAAACCATTTGGAGCTTCTGATGAAGCGAAGGAGACTTTTAATGTCTTTGTCTATGAGATCGCTTGGTTCATTATAGAAATGTTCTCCTAGATGAAGTTTGCGTCTGTAAGAGAGAGCAGGGCATGTACAAAGAAGGTGTGGGATTGTCTCCTCTTCCTCTTCGTCCAAGCAACTCCTGCAGAAATCGTTTGATAGCACACCGAGACGTGCGGCGTGTCTACCTATGAGACAGTGTCCAGTTATGACACCTATGACGGAGCTGATCTGAGATCTACTGAGGGACAATAGACATTTTGACCGTTTCAGATCCAGTTTAGGCCAGATCCGCTTGGTCGCCATACAAGTGGTAGTATTAAGCCATCTTGTATTCGATTGTTCCAGAGCGATTCGTTTCAGCATAAGTTTACTTGTAGCTATGGGCATACCTATATTTGCCTTTTCGGGTAAGATAGGCATTTCCGTTCCAATTCTGGCGAGTTCGTCGGCTTTACAATTCCCCGGAATGTCCCTGTGACCCGGCACCCAGAATAGGTGAATGTTAAACTGTTTGGCCATCTCCATTAGAGACGAACGACAGTCTTGGGCTGTAATGGAGTTTACAGAGACTGATGCTAGGGATTTCAAAGCAGCCTGACTGTCTGAGAAGATACGGATATCCGTGTTAGATATCACGTTTTCTTTAAGCCAGGACAATACTTCCTTTATCGCCAGAATTTCCGCTTGGAATACGCTACAATGGTTTGGTAGGCGGAAGGAGAGACTAAGATTTAGTCCATCTGAGTACACTCCACCACCCACTCCGTTTTCAGTCTTCGATCCATCTGTAAAAAAGTTTACTGATTTGTTATCTGCCAAAGTCCCTTCCTCCCAAGCTGACCTTGAGGGAATGGTGACTTCAAAGTTTTTATCGAAGACCAAAGAGGGAGTGATGTAGTCAGAGTGACTTGGTAGAGTTCCGAATAAATTCAGAATGGTGGTGTGGCCAATAGAGTTATTGGTCCATTGAGAGATGGCTTTGAGACGTATGGCTGTGCTCGCGGCTATTTGTTTACTGTAAATATCTAGGGGTGTCAGGTTGAGTAGTATGTCTAGTGCAGCGGAAGGTGTCGAACGGAGAGCTCCGCTGATGCACATACACGCTGAACGTTGAACTCTGCCTAGTTTATCGCGATTAGTCGCTTTATCTAAGGCCTTCCACCATACGGTCACCCCGTAAGTAAGTATCGGTCTGATGACCGCAGTGTATAGCCAGTGAGTAATTTGTGGAGACAAGCCCCACTTGTTCCCTACGGCTTTTTTGCAAGAAAAGAGAGCTACCGTGGCTTTCTTTACTCTTTCCTGTATATTAGGTTTCCAACTTAACTTTTTGTCTAAAATAAGACCCAGGTATTTGGCTTGATCTGAGAAAGTGAGTGGAACACCTTTAATCGATGGAGGGTCTAGTTGAGGAATTTTGTATTTCCTTGTGAAGAGGACTAGTTCAGTCTTGTGGGGGTTAACACCTAAGCCACATCGATCTGTCCATTTTAGTAGCTTGTTGAGAGCGGTTTGTATAAGTTCTGTTAAAACTTGAGGGTGCTTTCCTGATACGGCAATGGCAATATCGTCAGCGTATGCAATCACTTTGAATCCCTCTTCTTCTAGGTCTATTAGCAGATCATTAACTACCATGTTCCATAGAAGTGGGGATAGGACTCCACCTTGTGGGGTTCCTCTACTGACTGACCTTCTTGTAGTAAAGCTACCTAGTTCCGCATTTATAATTCTGCTTTTCAGCATGAAATTTATGAGGTTACCAAGTGAGCTATCCACATTGAGATTCTGCAGTGTCTTCGCTATTGCGGCGCTGTCGACATTGTTGAAGGCGCCTTCTATATCTAGAAATGCAACTAGAGTGTATTCTTTGTGATCTAGGGAGTATTCGATTGCGCGTACCAAGGTGTGTAGCGCAGTTTCTACTGATTTTCCCTTGCAGTAAGCGTGTTGTGCTGTAGAAAAAAGGTTTGGTTTTATAGCACTACGCAGATGAATGTCAATCAATCGTTCCAGTGTCTTGAGAAGAAATGACGATAGACTGATAGGTCTTAGGTCCTTGGGCGTAACGTGGGAGAAAAAAGAGAAAAGAGATACTCTTGGAGGATTTTTTAGTTCTTCAAAAATGGCAGCACACCGTCGATTTTTTTGCAGCCGCTGAAAATCGTACCCTGTTATGTGCTTTTTGCTTTTCAGTCGAGATTATGCTCGCTGGTCTCGCAAGGGTCGTCCTGAAGAGAAAAAAGTCTTCAAACATTATTACAAAATATTCATTAAAAAAAACTCTTATATCTATAACACACAATATTCTGTTACTAGTATTTCTATTAATTCTGGCAATCGAATGATTCAGGGGTATCACCTTTCTGGTATATAGTCTTGCTGTCTCGTATCGGTTATACTGGTTGCTGATGATTCGGATCTTGGTTTGATATTCTGGTACTTGGTTTCGGGTAATCTGGCTTCTAGTAATTCGGCTTTTAAAAACGGGTCCTATTATTCTGACGTGCGTCGGGCTTATGACGGGATCGGACGGTATTACGCACCTGGTGGTAAGACAGCAGGCTGAAACGCTCTGGTACATCGGCAGGTACAACTTAAACACTTAAACAGCAGCCTAGAACACTCTGGTACGTCAGCAGGTACAACGCCCCTGGTGGCACTAAAACAGCATGCTAGGCCGCTCTGGTAGATCAATTCGTACCAAAGCCCCTGGTGGCACTAAAACAGCTTGGTAAGCGCTCTGGTAGATCAACAGGTACCAACGCCTGTGGTGGCAATTTGGACGTTTAACTTCGAACTAAGACCCTTACCACTGATGGGGGGAAGCCTCAGTAAGAAATAGCTGGACAATTTCTCCTACCTAACTTGTCTTTCTACGAAACCCCTTACCACTGGTGGGAGAAAGCTCCGAGAAAGCAAGGAAAGGTAAAATGACCAAATTGCCTACACTTGTCTACGACTGGATTTCAAATGATCAATATAACAAATTTAATAAGTTGCCTGACTTTGTGTATGATCGAAGGGGTACTTTTTGTTCATCCAAGTAAGTCCTCATGATGCTTTTTCAGTAAAGATTGAATGTGAACTGTGTAAGTGGTGAACGAAAAATAATAATGTGGTACAATTTTACTAGTAAGATCGAACTAACATAAAGTGGAGTAACATGGAACGCTTCGTTACAAACCATAAACTAATATTAAAACAAAATTGGGGTAGAAAAGCACTTGAGATTTTTTGTCGAGGCGATTAAAAAATCGCGTCCGCCACAAATTATTATAATGCACTCACTTGTGATTTTGTGGTGACATTGAATTTCTCCATTTTGTATTTTTATATTATATTATATTTTGTTTATATATATATAAACTAACTTAGGACTAGATAAAACCTTACGAACATATTTGACAAAAGTTGATTTATAAGAGGATTGTCAGAGAATAAACTTCTATCAAAAAAATTGTTTGCTAGAGAGTTAAATTTGTCTAAGACAAAATCAACTTGGGTTGGGTCGTTACAGGAAAAAAAAACAAACAGGTAAAGTTATGAAAGTAATAGTAGGTATATTGAATGAAAAATCATGAATATGAATCAAAACAATATTAAATGGAAGTAAACAATGTTGTATAGTTGTATATTACCTACATTAAAGTTGATGGAACTCAAAGAAACATGACTTTGTAGTTGATTTGCAGAGGCTCAATTTACACTTGGTGCAAAATACCTGTATTTCTGACTTACATCTCGACTTTCTGCCTTTGCGGTCGTGAAAAACGCACCAATGGCAATATGAATTTTTTGACTTGCGAGTCGGTGTTACTGGAAATGACATTGGGCGACCTCTCGGTTTCCGCAACTTCATAGCAAAAATTTGGCAACTTAATTTTGACGACCTTATAATAAACTTATTAAAAAGAATGTAGGCATGTTGACCATTGCCACATCCAACAGGTGGAAAAATATGCGGTTTGTCCATTTTTGGGTTTTCATATGTAGATATATGATAACGACCAAGAAGACCATCTATTAGACCGACACTTTACTCTTTTATCATAAATGGGCAATCAACTTCTATGTGTTGCTTTTTTTTCTGTCCCATTGTAAAGATTTAGAGGGTGGTGGAATAAGCTCTCGAGGCATAAATAGTTTGATACCGACAAAAGTTGAAAAAAGTCGAAAACTTTTGTTGTCCATCCATAAAACGATAGTCATATCTATGCCGCAAGCGTAAGCGACATATTCCTCGGAATATCCGCTAGACAATTTAATGTTTGGCTCTCGGCTCCTAAGGTATGTTAGCAAGGTCAAATATGTGTACAAATTCTCAAAATATACAATATGATTAAAATTTTTTGGAATTTTACTGGACAAACGAACAACGACATTCGATGAAGCTCCAAGATAAAATAAGGCTCAAATATACTAGCGGAACTTGATGCCGCATTAGCTCTGGCGTTTGATTCCGAAGCAGCAACAGAAGCAACGGACGTTGAAAGAATTGATGCTAAGGCAATTATTATTAAGCAATATTTAAGCTATATGTCAAGCTTACAAGACTGGACAAGAGATCATACCTTTACATGTAAATACCTGTAAGCTTTACCCCGCCTTGGGGCGGTTGTAGGCATTAAAGGGTTAAACGTAACAAAAGAGACACCTACACAACAGTTCATAAAAAAACCAATTTTAATACTGAAACGAATTTTAAAACTACTAACATAAATAAACAAAATAAAGGAAACACAATTTGACCTAAGTCAAATAGTCCATATGTCACTACACTACAAATAGTCCATATGTCACTACATTCTTTCCTCATTTTAAAGCTCATTAAATCAAGTTAAAGTGAGCGAGTCTTGGGTAGCCGACTGCGAAAAATAATTAGGCGCTCTGATGACCAGTGCGGGTTTGTCGGGGTCAAGTCAACCACGGATGCAATCCAGAGTATAAGAATAATTATGGAAAAACATCGGGATTCTTTGAAGGATTTGCATGTCGTATTAGTTGATTTTGAAAAAGCATTCGATCGGCAACCACGAGATCTAATATGGGTGGCCCTCAGGCAACGAGGAGTTCCAGAAACCTATGTGCGGATAATTATGGACATGTATGATAGAGCAGTTACTAAAGTAAAGTAAGATGCGCAGCTGGAGTCACCGAAGAATTCGAAATCACAGTAGGTGTACACCAGGGAAGTGTCTTGAGTCCCCTGCTCTTTATTACAGTTCTTGATTACCTGCTTGGAGGCAAAGTGACGGATCCAAAAGTACATCAGTTATTCTTTGCTGACGATGGAGCCATCATAAGTGAAGACCCGATATCCCTACAACGAGCACTTGACGTATGGGTGGATGTTCTAGAAGGAAGTGGTTACCGCATAAGCGCGAAAAAGACAGAATACCTATGCTGCCCTTTTTCTGATCCACACAGGCCTATTCCAGACATTTATTTGAATGGAGTAGTGCTTCCCAAGTGTGAAAAGTTTAAATATCTGGGGTCTATGATAAATAACGAAGCTACTTGTGATGACGATATCAATCATCGCGTAAGCGTAGGGTGGATGAAGTGGCGGGAAAATTCTGCTATCTTCTGTGACCGAAAAATGCCCCCTAAGCTGAAAGGAAAGCTCTACACTTCAGTTGTGCGTCCAGCACTCACATACGGTTCACAATGTTGGACAATGTACAAAAAGTATGAGAGTAAGCTAACGGCAGCTGAGATGAAGATGCTTCGTATGACAGCAGGAGTTACAAAGCTTGATCGAATTAGAAGTACGAAGATCCGAGGAAGCCTTCATGTTAAGAATACCATTTCCCAAAAAATTGAACACGACCGACTCAGTTGGTATTGCCATGTTCAAAGGAGAGATCCTGAGAACCCCGTCAAAAAGGCAATATCATACAACGTTCCAATTCGGAATAAAAAGAAAGGTAGGCCTAAACACTCCTGGTACAAACAAATGCAAAAACACCAGCATTCAGTTGGCCTCAGAAATGGAACAACACAAAACCGGGAGGCTTGCCGCCGATTTCTGAGGTCAACCCGGCGAACCCCACAGGCGGATCACTAGTGTGAAGCAGATACGTGGGAGAGTTATGATCCCCTCGACATCGAGATCATAACAGCGCCGAATCAAAGGAAGAAGAAGAAGAAGAAATCAAGTTAAAGTTTATATATTTAAAATAATTTTGAAAAAAAAACTGGGCTTTAGTCCTTTAAAAGAGTATTGGTTATCTCCGTTTATGAAAAAAGACTAATAATGAATAATAAAAGACTTATCTAAGACAGTTTCTCTATCCGAGTCCTTGCAATTATTGATTCGTGATGCAAACTTTATAAATTGCTCTTATGTAAAATTACTTTGGAATTTAATATACTTACATTTTATAAATATAAAATATGGTTTTTTTTAAATGAGATAATAATGTTCAAATGCATAAAATTGCCGTCGGATTTCTAGAAAAGTATGAATTTATGCAAACGAACTTTAAATAATCGTTTTATTATTTAATACATTTTTTATATAAGAAATTTCTTTAAAAATTTTCAAGAATAAAATTTGGGATGCGAATTTTAAGTATTTAATAATATTGATTTTAGGAAATAATTTAAAAATTTTAAATTCAAAAGATCTTTCAAAAAAAAATTTTTTTTTCAAAAAACTCCAAAATTATTTTTTCGAATATTTATATAGACAATATTATTTTAAACTTAAGGGGGCTCCTGCTGAAGATTTATTTTTGGTTAAAATCGTTAGAGCCGTTAATGAGAAAGTCAAAAACCAAAACACGGTTAACAGGTACCGTTAATAACATTTTGCCCCAAAATTTTTTTTATCAAAATGTAGTCCATGTCCATAATATCACACCAAATTTTTTTTTGTTTCAAAATCATTAGAGCCGTTTTCGAGATAAATAAGATTATGCATTACGGGTGTATGGGAGGTACCGTTAGTTTTGGAGCTAGAAAAAAAATTCACTGAAGACCCATAAGTACCGAGTTTGAAGAAAATGCCTCCAGTAGCTTAGGCTGTAGATCGAGGTACAGACATACAGACATTCAGACAGACGGAATTTTCGGACCCACTTTATTCGTCGTGGCTGTCATAGTAATGTAAACTTTGATCAAAAATCTCCAAATGCAGAACTTGCCCCTATCGCAAGTAAAAACAACTCCAAACTGCTTAGAAATCGAAACACGCAGTTATGTTCTAAAGACTGAAAGATATAGAACTACTTTTCTTTTGTAGATTTCCAAGATAAATCTCTCTCAACCATATTCCTGTCAGATGCTAGAGTCGTTTTCATTCCGAAGGATGGTATGCAGGGCATGATTTTTAAAAGAATTTTTCATAAAGTTGGGGTTAATTCTAAATACCTATATTAGACAAAATCCAGTTAAACCTGTCCTTGCAAACTCTCAACACGCATATACGAATGTCTAAATGGTAAAGCTTAAAATTGAGAAAAAAAAACGAAAATTACTTTTAGGAATTCAAATTTGCTAGCTCTATTTTTAGAAATAGAATGCCCCTTCACCTGATCCTTAAATTCTTAGCTGACTTTCGAGTAAAGGACTTTATTAGGGGAGTGTATATTACGAGTATCCATGCAGACGAACATAAATATTCAAGACCACAATCAGTTATTCTAAATTAATAAATCAATAGTATAGTATATATAAGTACATTTAAATCATATAACACTTCCTGCTGTTTAAGTAGTACAGAAACAGTCTCAATGCCATAGAAATCCCCATTTGAATTTTCCCCTTAATTATGCCAAACTAAAATTAAAACTATTGCAAATGTGCAAACATTTAATGAATATTCAAAAGAAAATATCGGTTCATTAAGTTTAGATAAATATTGTCACATTGTAATATAAACGAAAATTAAGTTATTCAATTGATTAACATACCATAATTTGCTTGCGAATTAAAATCAAATCTATAACTATATCAAAAATGAAAAATTGAAGAAGGGAATAGAAAATTTCATATTCAATACAAAAATTAAAAGGATGAAATCAGCTTAGATTTAATAAGAAAATCTATGTAGGTATAAATTTTAATTAACAGAAAAAGAAATTATCAATAATAGATGAGCCCGCTTAATTTCTACGATCTATAATAGTTCAAATTTTAAATAAATTCAAATTTGGCTTTCTCATCTTGGGCTTAGTCGATATAAATATTTTGTTTTACACAAAAAAAATCATAAGGTAAAAAACATTGCATTTTAAAACTTTGAAAAAATATGTGTTGCATTTAAGAAAAAAAAATTAAATTAATCAATTTCAATTAAGGAAAAAAAAATCTTTTTTTATTTGAAATTCGACATTTCAAAAAACGGGTCAACTTTTTCTTAAATTTTCATTTGCATAATAATAAAAAGTTAAAATTGGCTTACCAAAATATTTTCTTAAAAAACTATTTTTTTTAAAACCTCTAGAACTTATGTATTGTAAAAACAGAATGCTATGTGATTCAAGCACATATTAGTTTATGCAAGAACAAAAATTATAAGTCGTAGTGTTTTTTTTTAAATAAGCATTTATATAATTCCAGTTTGTATTATTGTACCAATAAAAATTAAATTCAGATATAGAATTTTCCAAATATAAAATAGATTATTTTTTAATTCCAAAAATATTTTTTTTTTAAGTTTTTTTTTAAAACTTTTTAGAAGCTTTTCTAAATAGAATTTCATTAAAATCCGTTATACCGATAGTGAGAAATTCAAAATTTGAAAAAAATGTTCTATGAGGCACAGTCAGTAATATCTTAATTTCAAATTTGTTTGTATAAAATTCTAAGCGCCGTTTTCGACAAATATACGATTTTCGGAAACCATTTTTAACATTTGTATGGTGTGTACCTTTATTTATAGGTAAAATAATTTTCTTTCTCACATCTTGTAGATTGTATTAAGGAACTTATATTTTTCTAGTTTAAAAAACTTTTGAAAAAAAAAATATTTTTTTTAAATCCAAAAGAACAACTTTTGAAAATTTGAACACATAATAATATTTCAACTTTAGTATACAAAAGATGATCAAATCGGTAGTTCCACGAGGGGTACCATTAATAAAAATTTTCACCCATTACCTAAATGAAGTTTTTTTAATTATTCTTAAAAAAATCTGTCAAACTGTTTTTGAAAAAAATTATTATTTACAAAATTTAAAAAAAAATCGTATGCAGGTACCTTTATTTTTAGTCTTAAAAAAAGCCAACAAATATGAGGGGAGGATTTTAAAAAGATATCTGCCACGAAAATCGTGAAGCCGATTAGGCTGTAGTCGAACAGACTAGACAGACAGATTTGCGAGACCCACTTTTTTCGTCTTCGCCATCATCGTAATGTCAACTTCGATCAACATCTCTAGTTCGCTTTTGTTTACGAATGCATAACTCTTCTTATAGTACTTATAAGTCGCAAGTAAAAAGTTGGTCTTGCAATTCTGTATGTTTTACTACAGCCTAACCGGGTTTGCCGACTTTCTTCAAACTTTTTTTTTCCAAAGACTGTTCCACAAGTCTTTATAAAAGAGAATTCAAATGATGTATGTAATTTAGTAAAAAACTGCGATGCCTGCTTATCGAAATATGGCCATCCAAAATGATTTTACTGAAAATTGACCCAAATCTAAAAAAGTCATCGGATGCGGATGGAGATATTTCCGCAACCAAGGCTCGTAACGGGTTGCAGTTTTCAATTCTGAATAGGGAATTAACACACCTTTCCATGGATGTGCGAAACTCAAAAATTTATGTTTTTGTTAATTTTGGGAAAAATCGTGGACTACACTTGTCTTTAAAAACCATTATTTTTTCGAAGTTCACCAATCCCACCGAGATATAGTACATCAAACGAAAGGTCTATTCAATACCTACACGCACATGTAAGCTAAATCATCCTGCGTGGCCTGATTTTTGAAATATGGCCACCCAAATTGATTTCACTGATTCCACAGATTTTTGAGCTTTAACTACCTAACAACGTGTTTGGGTGGCGAATTTTCCGAAACCAGGCCTTGTAAAAGTTTGCGGTTTTCAAAATGTCTGGTCAATTTTGTAAGAGCTATTCACGGGTGAAAACCAGAAGGTTCTGCGAGGCCTGGTTATCGAAATATGGCCACCCAAAGTGATTTTACTGAAAATTGACCCAAATCTAAAAAAGTCATCGGATAGTTTATAAATTTCAGACAAAAGATCATTGATGAATATCAGGAAGAGAGTCGGAGAAGAAATGGAGCCCTGTGGCATACCGCAGCATTTATTTCATAAATTTTAGACTTAAAACCCTCCAAGCAACTTGTATTGAGCAGTTTGAAAGGTAGTTTCTAATCCATCAAATTCACGTATTTTCAATAAAAGAGCCTGATGCCAAACTTGGTGAGACCATCAAATCATAATCAACTCCTTAATATTGCTGTTGCCATTAGGTAAGGCCTTGTCCATAGAGGCATCCGAGGTACAAGCACCTGTCACAAGAAATGCTGTCTACAAGTCTGACAAACCAAACCAGAACAAAAGTCCACCGTCATCACCTTCGTCATAAGTCCAAAAGTTAGAACAGCAAATTTCCACGATGTGGAAGACCTGCACATCGAAACTGTCCAGCAGTCAACTGGGAATGCTTTGTACTGCAATAAAAAAGGCCACATCTCTACCATGTGTCGAGCTAGAGAGAGTACGAGCATAAAAGTCATCAACAGTGTCAATGCTGTCAGTCAACCTCAGCAATGTGATCATCTGATTAGTGAAGGAATTTTAGTCAAAGTCTCGGTCAGTTGTTGGGCTAGTCTCATTGTCATTGTGGCAAAAAAGGATGGCGCAATTCGAATTTGTGTAGACTGCAAAGTCACACTAAACAAATGCATATATATGTACACTATGCACCATTCATTTCCAAAAATCCAGGAAATTTGTTCCGAGCTATCAGTGTTTTCACTTCTGTGTGATTGATTTTACAGGAGCATAACTGCAAGTGAAAGTCAGTGACTCTTCTAGAGAATTATTAGTCATCAACACTTTTTTAGGTCTATTTGCATACACTCGTCTTGTCTTTGGCATAAGTAGTGCGCCAGGCATTTTCCAGTCAATTATGGACAGGATCTTGAGGGGGTTAAAAAGAGTTAAGTGCTATGTCGATGACATTTTGGTCGGAGCGTCATCAGTTGATTAATGCAAAGAAACCTTATTTGAAGTTCTTGGCAGGCTTTCATTGCATTATGTCAGCATTAATTTGCAAAAATGCAAATTCCTGAAACCGTCTGTAAATTTTTTAGGGCACAACATTTCTGGAGAAGGGTTAAGACCGAACCAAGAAAAGGTGAAAGCCATTCTTGAAGCACCTGCTCCAAATAATATTCAACAGTTTGAGTCGTTTATTATGGTTGTTAAATTTTTATAATCAATTTCTTCCTAACTTTTGTATGGATAGTTATCGGTTAAATTGCCTCTAGCGTAAAGGTAAACAATTCAACTGATGCCAGCACAGTTGGGGTCGGAGAAATCTTAGCACATGTCTTGCAAGGGGCAGAAGAGCCAGTGTTAGAAGAAGATCTTCGAACGTTGTTCTTGAAAAGGGATCAGCTTTGTTTAGAAGACCAGTGTATTTTTTATAGTCATCGGTTAGTCATTCCTACAAAATTGCGACACTCTGTTCTTGAAATCTTACATAATGGTCATGTATATAGGCATCGTTCGTATGAAGATGTTGAGTAGATCGTACGTGGTGGCCTAGTGTCGATAAAGACATAGAAATATATGTTGGGTCGTGTAATGCATGTAAGATGACGGAAAATGTTCCAAAAGAAAAGTGTCTTACATCGTGTCCTAAGGTGTTTCAGCCTTTTGAGAGAATCCATCTTGAATTTTTCATTTATTTGGCAAAACGTGTCTCATAATGGTTGATGCTTATAGCAAGTTTTTTGTAGTCAAAGTAATGAATTCAACCACATTGTCTTCGTTACTTATAAAACTTAAAGATATTTTTGTTATTTTTGGTTATCCAAAATGTATGGTCACCGATAATGGTCCACCCTTTAACGCATCTCCTTTTAAGATATGTATGGTATACTGTCAAGAAAATTAGATCGGATTCAAGGACTCTCTTGCATGGATTATTGTTGTATATTTGCACGATGTGGCTCACACAATCTTAAAGTGTTTTGATTTTCTGGACTAAGGTAGGTGCGGGTAATAAGGCCTGTCGGTTAATAAGGCCTAAATTTAAAAAAAGTAAGTTATAGCAGTAGTAGGCACTAACGGTCAGCCTAATATGTAGCTTACAGCCGTAAATGACTCATCAGAATTGCCGCTACCTGTTCGCTCGGTAATCGTCGTCTTTGTTGTGTCATTTATTACCAGAGGCGATTTTACGGTCCAAATAATAAGAAATCCAATTATTGAATCGTAAGTAATTTTTCTAAAATTACACTAATGTTTATAAATTTGAGCTTATGTTTTCCATTATTAAATATTTTGTTTATTTTGTACGTTTTAAAAATGTATTATAATTTTAATATTTATTTTTTTAATTTTCTATTACAAATAGTGTATGGGGTTATTAAGGCCTATCAAATTTGACGGTAGGCCTTATTATCCTCCTTTCCCACAATAATCAGAATTACAGAGGAACTCCAGTCACCAAAGATCTATTTGACAAAGTAAAGAATGCAATAAAATATATCTACGGTAACCCCCAAAGTTAAGAGTAGTGGTAAAACAATCCAGATGAGTTGGTACTGTCACGGCTGTGAGGTAGACCAAATTGCGGATATGAGGCAGTGTTATGCATACATATATTCGCTAGGTGGTATCACGAAGAGTGCGTTGTCTTATCAGCGGATGATAAAGACAATTTTGACTGTCCTGATGGCTGTTAGACAAAGAAATAATGTCTTGTATTTAAAGCTTAAAGCAATATTAATTAATTTATATTTTTTTTATCTCAACTTTGGTTTATTGGGTAATTTCAAAAACTTAGGCCTTATTACCCGACTATAGTTTAATAAAGCCTATTGACAAGGTTTTGAAAAATGTTGAATATTGTTTTTGTTTAAGGCAGAATTTGCCATGTTTTGTTCTTTTTTTATAGTAATATATCTAAAACATTAATTAACAATAAAATGTGTCCGTTCTGATAAATAGTTTTTGTTTAATTTCAAGTCTCCCTTAGCTAGGCCTTATTACCCGCACCTACCTTACATCCACATTTTGTGAGAGCTCATACAGATCGCAGTTGTATGTTGGCATACATTTGTGCTCCTAACACATAGTGACAAATAGCCGTGGGAGAATGTCCTGTCAGTATAAGGGAACGACATATACAGGTTGACGCAAAAATTCTCTTACCCAATCGGAAGATGGTATCATTTTTTAAAATCCTGGCAATGATCAAGAATTCTACGTTGACATTTATAAAGTCATTGAAGCCATGAACCACTATATTTCTCAATTCAGCTTGAATTTCGGCGCAGATTTTCATGTCTTCCGATACCAGGTGGGCAAAATACTACCATATGTAGCCACTCATTTAAAAGAGTATGGAAAAACACGAGATGCTATGCAGCATGGCCGGCAGCGAACAGCCGTTTAGCTGAGAATATCGTATAGTTGAGGCTAAAAATGTTGCAGAGGATCCCGTTGTACTGACGTGCCATCAGTTGGTAAGATACTTGAAGATGTTCCCATGCAGTTCATCAGCTGTTATCTTTTGACAGCTGTAATCTGCACTCAAGCTATTCTCGGCTACGAGGGAGACAACTTTTTTCCTCAAGAAATTATAATAAGCGACGAGGTCCATTTCCATCTCTGAGGACACGTGAAGTAGTAAAATTATGGCCTAGCCTCACGCCATCAAGAAAGCATAGTGACCAGTTAAATATTCGAAAAAAGCTTAACTGGTAGGATTTGATTCGAAACATTGGCTGATATTACCAATACCTTTATGCTTATACTTACCAGGGTGAGAGGTAAGAACATTTGAACTAAATTTGAAGCCATGACGGCTCATAATGATTTATAACTCTCAACCATTTCTTTGTGTGTGTGTGTTTGGAGGAAGTGGAGGGCACCTACCTACAGTTTAATGCCGATTCCGAACGGCTTATTGGCAGCACTTTTCATAACAAGAGATACTCTTGGAGGATTTTTCAATTCCTCGCAAGAAATAGTACACCTCTGAAAAACTTGTTTGCAGAGGGTCAGAATCAAACCCAAGACCTTCTGCATGAGAGTCAAACGCACTAACCATAATGCCTAAGGGTACTACAAAGTTAAGACACTGAGAGGTCAATCATATTACTTTTTAATGTGGATATTAACATGGTTACTCTTGACATATCATCGGTAATAAAAAACGTCCCATTTTTTCATATCTCTTTCTATCTTTAGAGTATATCTCGCGAGAACAGACTCAGGTTTTTAAGTGGCTTCTGGGATGTCGAATGTCTTCAAGTTACGAATATAACTCTCTAGTTGTCAATCTTAAGGTTAGCATTTCACAGGATTACTTGTCTTTTTCATAACTCTCATAACTAACTAAGACTCCCAGTCTTTGGATATAGAAATATTTTTAGAACCAGACTTCACAGAAGCTCTTTTGGCTTACAAGTGTGGATTGAGCTTGGAAAGTTAATAAATACACATTTTCAAAACCGAAACCTTTTCCTAGGCTTGTTATTGAAAATATAGCTATCCTAGTATTTTTTTGGGTATGTTCAGTATAATCGGTTTGAAAAAAAAATATGTATTTCGAGAACAAGACTTCGCGCTTTTAGTTTTCAAGTGTGCATACTGCATATCTTAGTTTTGAACACTTAAAAGATTTATTCTTTTCAAATACAGTCGACTCCCTCTAAGTCGAACTCCCTCTAAGTCGAAGTTCCCTCTAACTCGAACACATTCTCTTGATTATTGACCTATTTTCTTTCCTCTAAGTCGAATTTTTTTCTTTTGCCGAAAAAAAAAATCAAAAAAAATCTCTCAAATCGCAACTCGTTATTGTTTGTAATTCTTATTAAAAGCACACACTCGAACTCTGTGTCAGTGTGCTGCGCTGCTATACCTGCAATTTACAATATTGTCAAACACGAAAATCTCTTCCTAAAAAGATATTCATAAAAAAAATTGCAAGGCAATAAAAAAAGCATTTGTTGGTTGGGTCCATTCCAACTTCAAAACATTTTGTGCTTTATTTGAAAGCAGTAAAACAATAGATCTCAGAGGTCGTCGGAAAAGCTAAAGCTTCTGGTTATAGGGAAAAGCAAAAATCCTCGTTGTTTCAATAAAATTAAAACTTTGCCGGTGGACTATGTAGCAAACCATCGTTCTTGGATGACATCAGACATTTTCACAAGTTGGCTTTTGAAACTTGATTCTAAATTTGGAAGATCAAAGCGCAAAGTATTACCTTTTCATTATCGATAACTGCCCAACTCACCTAAAACAAATTAAGGATAAATTAAAGTTTATAAAGTTTGAGTATTTACCCCCCCCCCCCCCCCCCCAATATGATTATAATAGTTCAGCCAATGGACATGGGTATAATACAAAATTTGAAAGTATATTATATTCGCCGTTTTCTCACCAAGATCTTAAGGGTTTGGGAAACCAAAAAAGAGCAATATAAAATATCACTTCTCGATTGTGTGCGCGAAATCCTAAAGGCATGGGGACGTTACTCCATCGACAATTGAAAATTGTTTCAAAAATGCCGAATTTAAGTCTGAGACGTGGGATGACGAAGAAATCGAGATAATCTGGGAAAGGCTAACAGAAGCTCATTATAATGTTGAAGGCGTACATTAATTGGAAGGACTATGTTGAAGTCCATGACGGCATCGTAGCCACTGAAATACTTGATAAGGAGTCAATTTTGGAAGCAGATGCTGATGATACTAATGACGGTCTATAAAATCTGTAAATGATATTATTCTAAGACTCGAAATAATTATTTAATTTAAGTATTTTAAATCTAGCCTAAGGCCCTGGTAGCTAGTGCTAAAACTTGTAAAATTATTGATCTTGTAATTTAATTATTTGTCAATAAAGTTTAATAATAATAATAATACTAATAACGGTGAAAATGGAGCTGAAGAAGAAGATGAAGAAGAAAATTAAATTAAAAATGCAATTGGTACATTGCAATCTGCAATTATTGAAATGAAAGAAGAAATTAAAAATTGCTTATTTAAAATAGAATCTTTTTTTAAAAAGGCAATCACTGATGACACGGCGACTGTGACACAAGTAGCACAAAATGGTATAATTTCGGTATCACATTTCTTAATTCATACTTTATTCCTTCTTTATTAGGTATGTCAATTTATGCCTACTTAATTCCATCTTAATATGATATTTATTAGGTATTGTTTTAAAGAACTTAACTTGGTGTGTTTACTTCTATTTAAAGAATTCTTAAATACTTCTTAAATTGGCATTTCTTAAATCGGTTTTTTTTGTTACTTAATTCCTTCTTTAATCCTTCTAGAATGTGATGTGCTTTTTGCTTTCCAGCCGAGGTTTTGCTCGCCGGATCTCCAGGGTCGCTCTGAAGAAAAACACGAAACTTCAGTAGGAAGGTCTTTAAAACCTTTTACAAAATCTTTATTAAAAACAAATCTTAAATTCATATAACAACTTAAATATTCTTGATTTCAATTAATTACACCCTGCCTGGTGTATCTGGTAAACATAGGTTATTCTCCTTGTATCGGGGTCCTGCTGGTTTCCTTTAAAAAGCTTTATTCTGGCATCTGGTTTCTTCTTTAATTGGCATTCGGTATCGGGCTACTCTTTTATAAATACGGACTACGGACTTCGCCCTTGGCGCTTACAAGATCAACAGATTTAAGGCCTCTGGTAGACACAAGATCAACAAGTTTAAGGCCTCTGGTAGGCACTAGATCAACAGGTTTTAGGCCTCTGGTAGGCAGAGCCAATGTATAAACACCGACAGATCAACAGGTACCAAAGCCCCTGGTGGCAATTAGGACGTTTTATTCTTCGAACCAAACTGATGGAACGAAATAGCTGGACAATTTCAGATGACTTGTAAACTAAAATCTAGCTCGTCAGCTTCGACCGTAGCAAACAAGTGACTTTCCTTCCCAAAAGGAGGTCCTCTTGTTATATTTTTCGGAAAAACTGTGTGTGAACTATATACTGGTCGAATGAAAATCACCCAATGTGTTCAACCAACTGTGACGTCATGATCTTATAGTGACTGCATATTGTATTAAGACAAGGTATAAAATCCCTTTATCTTGGCGAGGTAACTGGTGTCGTTGGTAGCTGCAGCGTTGTATGGTGTCGTCGGTCGGTGCTGCGGCGGCGGCTGCTTAGTCATGGTAAATTAAATCACCCAATGTGTTCGTGTTCAGTATTGGTAGAAGCATGGAACGCTTCGTTACAAGAAACATAACTTTTTTGTTTTGGTCTTAAATCGGTATTTTTCAGATTCTTTAATACATATTTAAGTCTCCTTAAAGAGTATAATATTAAAAACACGAGAGAGTTATTTGAGTAGCACTTTGAGACAAGATATTTTATGTGTCACAGTGGCACAATAGGTAGAGCACAAGCACGACAAGCGAGAGGACTCGGGTTCGAATCTCAGTGGAAACACAGAGGTAAATTAAAAGAAATAACTTTTAAAATTCTTTCATTCCAGCAAAAAGTCACATGAAGACTCGAATATAATCAACAATAATAAAAAAAAAACAAACAGTTAATAAAAAAAATTATTTTTATTGTTTCTAATAATTTTTTTAAGAATTGCCGTAGCTCTTTAAGAAGGAGTTAAGAAGTATTTAAGAAGAATGATATCCCGATTTAAGATCATTTTAAGACTCAATTTATCTTCTTATTTCCTTCTATCGGAACGCCCACTTGCGCCTTTTCTCTACTTAATAGGAACTTAAATCCGTCTTATAGAAGATGTCAGATACCGATTTAGAATTCTTAAAGACTTCGTTAAGTAATTCTGTGCTACTTGTGGATGACTATGATGTCTAAAATTACAATTTTTTTTAAATAATTGAGTTAAAAAATTTTTTTTTATAATAAATAATTATAGATTAATGAGCGATAAAAGCAAGAAGCTTAGGTTTATTTATTTATTTAACTTGTTATTAAATGCAATAAATCATTAAAAAAAACTCTCTCTAACTCGAATTTTTCTAAAACTCCCTCTAACTCGAACTAGTTTTGATATCCCGTGAAAGTTCGACTTAGAGGGAGTCGACTGTATTTTAATTTTAAGCAGCCCGTGTTCTTTATTTCTGAAAGCTGGCTTAGACAAAAGATTTCTATGTATGAACTAAGTTGAAAAATTCGAGAATATTCTGGAAGTTCAGAGCAAAATGGATTATTTCATTTTTCGATATTATTGATTAATTAGCCTATGTCCTAAGAGTTTTTCTTATAATATAGGTTTGAAAGGGCTGATGATATACAAGCTGTCGGAGAGCTCAAGTCCCCCAAATCCCCCTTATGACCGCATCTGAGCCTTAATTTATTAGCTCAGCACATAAATTTATTCTCCTTTCAGTAATATAAATATCAACCCATTTTTTTTTTTTAATTTTATATTTTATTCACTTATACATATATTTTTCAATTATATTTATGTTTTTTGTTTTGTGTGCTAACTTAACAAAAATATAGTCATACGTACACTCAAAAACGTCCTTCAGAGGACCAAGGAAAAAATCAACAATAGGAAAGAAGACATTCTTTCCAAAATTTCTTTGACTTCACTTCTTCTTTGTTGGATATCTACTTCAATTGCACCAACACCATGAAATAAGTAACGACAGCACCCAGAACCTGAAAATATATATTGGAAAGGGATGAGAGAATATTTTCTGAATTTAAAAAAAAATTATTCCCACCGAAACACTCCGTATGACTTGATAGAGGTCGCAGTGATATACATGGATTTAACAAGGTGCAACTTATGCGCTCGCTATCATATTTCACAGACTATTACACATTTGCTAATTAGAATTAAAAGTTAACAGATGTAGGTATATGGGTTTTCAATTGAGACTCGCCAACTTTGAACTTTCACTATGAACGCACCCTTAAACCAATGACCACATTGTCAATGTCAAAACATTAAGAAAAACAATATTTTCAGAATGGTGAAGTTTGTGAATGAAAAATGCTTACAAATAAATAAAATATCTTTCAAAAATTGCGTCAGAAATATGCATAATTGGTCAGGTGAAAACCATCATATGCTTCAAAAACACACCACTTCATCCACAACAAATATCTGTATGGTGTGGTTTTCTTGCCGGGGGTGTCATTGGGAGGTTTTTGTCAATTCGATGAACATGTGCTGTTGATTGTTAGATCGTAACACCCCCAGACATTTTAGACATTTTTGCAATGGGGCTACGTTACGGGTTGGGTACGAAATCCCGCATCACAAAATTCCGCATCACAAATTCCCAAATCACGAAATCCCGCCGTTTCAATACTATATTGAGAGCACAGTATGGATTTTCATTTCCATAGTAATGGTGACTCGAATCAATCAGAAGCAACGAGAACGAAGTTCCCTACTACTGTACTGGAATATTCAATACGAAGAAGACCGCTCTGAAGACAAGTAAAGTATGAAGTTTTGAAAGTATCTTGAGTCAAAAAAATAAGAAAATTACAAAAAAAATATCCAAAAAAGCAAAAAAAAATCATGTGATACATCACTCCCTACATCACGAACATACAATTTTTTACTCGCTAAGATGCCTAGTTTAGCCAGAAATCACGTTTAAAAGTACATTGGGTGGCCCGCTCCGCGGGACTTAAGCATCTTAACTCCCTTTTTCAGGGACACACCCGCTCACGCGATTCCTTCGCTCCGCTTAGGGTATGGTAATGTAAACAATTTTTTTGATTAAAAGTACATTGGGTGGCAAATTTTTGTCAAGAAATATTTTTGAAAAAAAATGTCCAGAGAAAAATGTATGAAAAATCGAAATTTCTTCAAAAACAAATTGTTAAAAAAAAAAAATTTGTTGAAAAAAAGTTTGTTAAAAAAATATTTTTGCCAAAATGTCCAAAAATATTTTTGGCAAAAGTCCAAAAATATTTTTGGCAAAAGTCCAAAAATATTTTGGTCGAATGTCCAAAAATAATTGGCCAAAACATTGAAAATCATCTTTCTAAAGATGGAGGAGGTTTACCTCTTCGGAGTTCTAACAAGAGCTGAAACTTTCCCGAACCAACAGTACCTTAAATACTTTCCATTTGTTTAAAAATATCTCAAAATAAAATATTTAATTAATAGTACTAAAATAGTACTGAAAATCCCGCCAAATATTTCCAAAAATATCTGTCAGGGGGATTTTTATTTTCATTTTCGGCGGGATTTCGTGATTCTGGAATTTGTGCGGCGAGATTTCGTTACTCTCCCCTACGTTACATCATTGGTCTAATTCAGCGTTGTCTCAGATCCAATTTTGAACAAGAGATAGCGCCCACTTCCTTCAAATTGTGTGGCCGAGTTATCGAAAACTATGTTCAACCAATCGACCGGCTGCAAACGTACCCGTATTGAAAATATGAGCGACGCGACGTGGAAATCCTCACATCAATGTTTTTAGTGTTCTTCAAACTAATGACACAATTTTCGCATATCTCAAATGGTTTGCATTTTAGTTTTAAAAAAAGTCATCAAGTTCTAATTGGAAAACCCGAAATAAGTGATATAGCTAACTCGCTGTTGTTTTCCCTTTAATAGTTTTGAGCTAGCAACTCTATATATATTTCTGAAACCTTTCCATTGCACTTTAGCTTAAATTATTAAAAAATTTCCGATAAAAATTGTTAAAATTATTGAAACAAAAAATACGACCTCAATCAGGTTAGGCGGAGTGTTTTGCTGTTCATACAGAAGCAAACAAATCCAGTGACACAGTGAAGAATTTTGCACCCGAGATGGTCATGGCCTTCTGGCACTGCTGACAGACAATCTGTACAAATGTCTTTGCCTCTTCGGAGCCATCGTACCAATGGCATGAGTAGGCGGCTTCCATAACCGATGAGCTCTGTTTTCGAAAATAAATAAATTTCATTAAATGTTATTGGTGTGTTCCGATCTTTATAAAGAGAATACGCTTTGTCGTGTGGATAATGGGAAAATGGATGCCAATATGTCCTTGTCGTCCACATACCACAACAAACCACGTACTGAAGTTGAACCTGAACCATTAGAAGACCGTTTTGTATACGAACCTCTTCAATTAATCGATTGCCAAAAATGCAAAAGTGGAAAACTTGTGCCAAAGAATAGCTCAAGTATCCAATCACTGTAAAAGCGTAGACATTAACTCCGTTTATTTTGGTAGCTTGGTAGGCGAGAAGGGTGAGCTTGATGGTGGATGTCAACATGTGGAGTAGAAGGGCAGCTCCATAGGTATCTCCAATAGCAGCCACAAGTCTGAAAGTTGAAAAATGTTTTTTGTTTTTTTTTGTTTCTTTAAGTTTTCTTCTGTTAACAATTTTCTAATAAGATTCCTATAGAGATAAGAAAGGATAGGTAGATAGGTACTCTTGCAAATCGTGTCACGTAGTCGATTCGTTAGTGTGGTCGTCTCATTTTTGTTCTTGTCGATAGAAGCATAAGGCTGGTTAGATTGGTAATGGTAACTACATACGTAAGCATGGAGGGATTCTGGCCGAGGTTAAAAAGATGCGGATATACTTCCCATCGATTTAAAGCTTATA
The DNA here is from genome assembly GCA_911387755.1 of Chrysotoxum bicinctum. Taxonomy (NCBI): domain Eukaryota; kingdom Metazoa; phylum Arthropoda; class Insecta; order Diptera; family Syrphidae; genus Chrysotoxum; species Chrysotoxum bicinctum. Next base: position 37,516,624 of record OU426988.1, read on the forward strand.
TAACGTGTACAGGTTTATAATAAGAAAGAAAATACTCAACGATGTTCTGCCTCAAGTAAATTGTACTAATAAGACTATCTGGGGAGTTTCTGAGTATGAAACGCAAGTTAAAGAATCATATTGAACTGAAACTTGAAGCACTTCGGAGAAAGTATTTTGTATTAATATACAGTGTTATCTCTATTCCTGACCAAACGCTTACGTAAACATTTTGTCATACGTTTGTGTGAACTTTAAAAGATGGTTGTTTATCAAGGTTTTGTTCTAATATTTCAATTCTTCTTTGAACTATGTTCTCCTACAAAAAAGTTTGGATCAATATATTATTTCATTTTCCGATTTTATTCCCACATTAAAGGAACTCGAACCGATAAGGACTTTAAAACTAAAATCTATAAAAACAACATTTTCGGCTTATTTAAGACAGCCTGCACAAAATGAAAATAGATAACGGCATTCGTAATAAGTTGATAAGTGGAATAGGATTTCGGAGACTAAGGATCCATGTAGCAACCTTGCGCCAACCAAATAAATAATGTTCTTGTCGAAGCAAGGCATGCATCTTACATCTATTATTGCATTTATTATTGCAGAAAAATTCAAGGTTGAACCGTCTCATTATTGCGATATCATCAAAGAAATCACCATATTGTTTATTGTTTTTCAAATATATTATGATGGTCTGTCATTTTTCCAAAGACTAACCATCTTTATCTTGATGATCCGATTAATAGAACTCAAGACATAAGCTTGTAAAGAGATCTAGCTACAATCACCTTTTTGAGATTTTATAAAAAGCAAAAGTCAACATAAAAAAGGTTAAAAAAAAAAACGATAAGGTTCTCTTAAGAAGTTCATATCTTGATATCTATGAATCGGATCGTCAAGACGGACACTTTGGAAAAATAGTAGATTATCATTTCCTGTTTTTAATAGACATATTTAAGCTGATATACCCCTGACGTAAAAATAAGAAAAATTGTAAGTTTTCAAAAAAACCAAGAGAAATCTGCAAGAAACGGCGGCATTTTTAATTTGTGTACAATATCAGTACTGCTTAGTATTTTGTCAATATTTTAATTTCATTACCCATCGATTTTTTTTTACATTTAGATACTGGTAAATATGAACCTGTCACAATCATCATTTAGCATGGTGTCATGGTAAGTGACGTAAATGTACATTAAAAACACTACAACCGTCCATGTCGAAAATATCATAGTTCTTATGCACTTAATGTTTCATACGAGTCAGTGGCTCATTGAGATCATAATTAGTAAGATAATAGTTAAAAAGGAAAATATCAGGGTTTCGAGTGCTTTGATTTCTTATGAAAAAAAAAATCTCCTAAGAGGGACGATGAATCAATTAAACTAACCAGGAGTATGTGTAAAAACTACAACATATAATCGGTTACTTTTTGGAGTGGAGATAGCTGACCCATTCTCCATCTACCATCTACAACTATCACCCCCCGCTCAATCTAAATTTTTATCATGATTTATCAACCGTCTGTGACCACAAATATATAAATGTATATTTTCTCATGACTTTCATGAAGCTAAATTTTCTTAAATTAATGAATATATCAACAGAGTTTCCTTTAACTTTAACAACCTTACTGCAAATCATACAATAGACGTAATTTATAGAGAAATATTTGATTCTTTCGTCTTCTTTCTCACCTTGGCACAATCACAGGCTACGATTGTTGCGCAACAAGTGGAATAAGTTTTGGACAATTTTCCCTCGATCTCCAACTGACAGCTCTAATTATCTTGGTGCATATGTTCACTTTACAGAACTTTACAACTCTCTCTATCAAATCTATTTAACCCAAACCCAAAGCAATCTTATTAAAGACCCTAAATCCTTCTTCCAATTTGTCAACTTTAAACGAAAATACGATTGTTATCCTCCGTCTCTCTCTTTCAACAACGAAATTTCAAACGACCCACAAATGATCGCCAAATTTCTTGATAGTTTTTTAAAACATTCATTTACCTACGAATCCCTTATACCTGATTGAAATTATTTCAATTATATCCCTGGCTCATTTCTAGCCAATGGGCCGAGGGACCAATTTCCCATCAAAACTGAACCAACTCAATTATGAGTATATTCCTGCCCCAGATGGTATCCCTATCATATTTTTCGAAAACTGCTCTGCAACACTCTTTCTCTCCTTTCTCAAAAATCTTCGGTTTATCTCTATCTCAAGGAGAGTTCCCTCTTTCATAACCCCAACACATAAAAAGGGCCTAAAATGTGAAGTTACAAACTATCATCCAATTGCTAAACTTTCACATATTCCCAAAATCTTTGAAAGCATTTTGCATGATATTTTAAGTTTTCGTTGTAAGTCTGTCATTTCCCCTAGACAACACGGCTTTGCCAAGGGTAGGTCTATAACGACTAAACTTGCTGAATTCGTATTCTTTATAGCCTCTCTCGAAAAAGAAGTCGAGGTTTTCTCAATCGATTTCAGTAAGACATTTGACAAAATCTCACATACGCTTATTCTATTCAAACTGTCCACCCTTGGGCTTGAACCTATCTTCTTAAGATGGATTTCTTCTAACCTAAAAACCCGTGACTAAACAAACTTTTTAGTCAGATTTACCTTCTCTGAAGATTTCTTACCTACTTCTAGGGTTCCACAAGGCAGCCACTTAGGATCTCTCCTCTTTATTCTTACTATTAACGATACTGAAATGGTCATTAAATATTCCCATATTTCATTCTACGCCGCGCGCCGATGATACAAAGTTCTTCAAGACCATTTCTTCCACACATGATGCCACTCTTCTAAAACTTGATCTCTACAGTTTCTCCGTCTGGCGCCTGAAAAATTGCTTGGAACTTAATATTTCCAAATGTCATTCAATCACTTTTTCACGAAAACGCATCCAATCTACTCCTCGTCGATACCTTCTCCATTATCAACCCATATCCACCGCTCAAATTTCTCATACATATTGACGAGATTATACTCAAAGCAAATTCTTTGTAAAACGTTGGTCCAGAGAATTCTCTGACCCGTACGTGACCCAATTTTAATACAAAACCTTTGTTCGCCCCCTGCTTGAATACGCCTGTCAAGTATTGTCCCTTTATCAACAAACTCATATATCCAGAATCTAGAGCATTCAACGTCGTTTCTTACGTTTCGTCATGAAATAACGAATAACCCTTTTATTTTGCCTCCGTATCGAGACCGACTTCTGTTAATTAACTTGAATACGCTGGAAGAACGGAGAGCAATAGCGAAATTCTCTTCATTCATCGACTACCTTCAGGGTCTATTGTCTGCACAACTCTCTACAATTCCACCTCTTTCAACATCATCGTCTGTTCTATCTGCTAACCCACTGTACCTCTTACGAACCACTGTAACATATTAAAGGGCACGGTAGTGCCCAGCCAAGTTCTGGCACTACACCCTTTTTACAGGAACAAACTCAGGCGATTTTTGACCCCTCCCTATCTTCAGTACCAATGAAGTCGGAAACTTAAAATTCCGAATATTTGCTAAGCTAGTCAGGCACAGGCGCCTCACTAAATTTCGATTTTCTAGCATAAGCGGTTCCTGAGATATAAGGCCTCAAAAATCACAAAAACCGTAACTGACTGACTGACTGACAGATCATCAAAATTATGGAGCACTTCCCGACATCGTTGAATCTTGTAATTTTGCACAACGGTAGGTATTGGCATGCAAGTAGAGGAAAAAATCGAAAATTTGAGGTTTTATCATTCAAAGGGCGTGGTATCCGCCCACTTTCTCCGAAGTGGTGTTGGTTGAATGGAGCACTTCTGACTGCTGTAAAACGATGAAAATTGGTGAACCGGTAGGGCTTAAATTGCATATAAAGGATCAAAAATAAATACTGAGGTTTTTCATTCAGGGGCGTGGTATCCGCCCACTTCCTTAGAACTAATGTAAATTATATGGCACACTTTCGAGTGCAGTAGAACAATGAAATTTGGTAGAACGGTAGGGCTCAAATTGCATATAAAGGACCAAAAATAAAAATCGAGGTTTTCCATTCAGGGGGCGTGGTATCCGCCCATTTTCTGAGAAAATGTTTAATTTATACGAAACAAACTTCCAATTGCTGTTATTAAGGTAGGTATGTTAGTGTTAGGTATCTTGCCAGGACAAGAAGAAACAATTGAAGCGCAAATCAAAACTACCAATAACAAAAAGATAATATACCAAAAGAAATAGGAAGCTATAAACTAAGTTGATTTTAGTAGGTAGGTCCACCTTTCTATCTTTCCGTATCTTTCGAAAAATGGAAAAATATTAAAATCTTTGCAAAAAGGAGTGAGATCAGACCAAAAACATAAATGTTAAAAAAGAGCCAAGTTCTCCTAAACAAAAACCTTTGTGTAACAAGTCAGCCGTGAAAAGTACTGATATCTAAAAGTACGCCAAGTTCTTACTTCATGAAGGTTTAATAACGAATATTTAAAGTAGAATAATATTGAAACAGCTGCAATTTAATAGAAAAATTTTATTATTTAATGATTACTGACTAAAATTTTATGTGTTCACTGGTCAAGTTTTTAAAATCTTTCGAATTGGGCATAAAAAAACTTGCCAAGTAAACCTATCAAATTTTAATCAGTAATCATTAAACAATGAAATTTCTCTATTACATTGTAGCTGTTTCAATATTATTCTACTTTAAATATTCGGTATTAAATCTTCATAAAGTAAGAACTTGGCGTACTTTTAGATATCAGTACTTTTCACGGCTGACTTGTTACACAAAGGTTTTTGTTTAGGAGAACTTGGCTCTTTTTTAACATTTATGTTTTTGGTCTGATCTCACTCCTTTTTGCAAAGATTTTAATATTTTTCCATTTTTCGAAAGATACGGAAAGATAGAAAGGTGGACCTACCTACTAAAATCAACTTAGTTTATAGCTTCCTATTTCTTTTGGTATATTATCTTTTTGTTATTAGTAGTTTTGATTTGCGCTTCAATTGTTTCTTCTTGTCCTGGCAAGATACCTAACACTAACATACCTACCTTAATTATAAATACCAGTAACTACATTCTCTCAAAGTAATAAAAAAGCAATAATTGTTGAGGATGCGATGATGTTTTCGTTACAATTTTAACTCATTTTTTTGAATGACGGTAGCTCACCAATTAATAGCCTAATTAGTGGTTTGATTATAGTTTACATCACAGTTAAGAGTTTTTACTTCCGACTTATAGGCAAGTTATGCATTCGTAAAAAAAATCGAACTCGACATTTTGATCAAATTTGACATTACGATGATAGCGAAGACTAAAAAAGTAGGTCTCGCAGTTCTGTCTGTCTGTCTGTCTGTTTGTCAGTCTGTTCGACTACAGCCTAAACGGCTCCGCTTATTTTCTTTAAACTTGGTAGATATCACTTTTAATTTTTTCCCCCACACGTTTTTTTCTTCTTTTTTTTTAAGACCAAAAATAACGGTACCTGCCATACGAATTTTTTTCGAAATTTTATAAATATTTTTTTCTCAAAACTTATTCGACAGATTTTAAAAATAAAAATACAAAAAAATTTCATTTAGTTAAACCTAGGTAATGGTTAAAAAAATTTTTCCGAAAAATGGATATTTAGGGTACCCCCCATGGAACCATTTTTTTTGCTTTTGATTTTCTCAAAAACGGTACAACCGATTTTGATCAGTTTTTTTTTTTTTGCTAAAGCTCCCCAAAAATATAAATAGAATTGTTTACTCAAATTTTCAAAAAAAATTTTTGGATTTTAAAAAAAAACTTCAATTTTTTTTTTCAAAACTCATCATTTCGAAAACCTCATGCTAGATTTTTTTTAAACTTGATAAATAAAAGTTTCTCAATTTAATAAACAAGATGTGAGAAAAAAAAAAATATTTTACTAAAAAATAAAGGTACCTACCATACAAATGCTAAAAAAATTTAAAAAAAAATGGTTTTCAAAAATCGTATTTTTATCGAAAACGGCACCTAGAATTTTGATAAATTTTTTTTCTTTCAATTAATTTTTACGATCTTTAATTTAATAAGAAAAATTGAAATTAAGATATTACAGCTTGTACCTACCATAGAACCATTTTTTCGAATTTTGGATTTCTGTTTATCCACATAACGGATCTTAATGAAATTTTTTTAGAGAAGGTTCTAAAACACATTGCATTTTAGAAATTTAAAAAAATTTGTTTTGAGTTTTTGAAAAAAAAAAAATATTTTTGCTTTTTATGAAAATTCGATATCTCCGAAACTGCTCAATATTTTTTTTGCAAATTTAATTTTTATTCGAACAATAATAAACACTTTAAATTGGCGTACCAAAATTTTTTCTTAAAAGCTTTTTTAGGAAACCACTACAACGACTTATAATTTTTTTTCTTGCATAAATTCATATTTGCATAGCATTCTGTTTTTGTCCCTTACTTTTAAAAGAATTTAAATTAATTTTATGAACAGTTTTCGCTAATAACATTCGTTTTTAAAATTCCTAGTCTATTACATAGGAGCAAGTTCGTGCAAATAAGTCGTGCATTTTATTTTTTTATGTAAGCTCATAATTTTTCCAAGTGTGCAAATGTTTTCCTTTTTTCATTCATGTAAGAATAACTTAGAATACCAAATCGAGCACTCTAATTCTAAGAAAAGTCATGAATTTTCAAAATGCATGTATAGTTTCAAAATGACAATAAAAAGACACTTCGAATGAAAAATCTTAGATTTTCTATTTTTCGCTTTGAATGTACATTAAGCTCTACCACTCTACCAAATTTCATCATTCTGCGGCAATCGGAAAAGCTCCATATAAATTAAACATTTTCTCAGAAAGTGGGCGGATGCCACGCCCCTGAATGGAAAACTACAAATTTTCGATTTTTTCCGTTTTGCAAAATTACAAGATTCTACGATGTCGGGAAGTGCTCCATAATTTTGATGATCTGTCAGTCAGTCAGTCAGTTACGGTTTTTGTGATTTTTGAGGCCTTATATCTCAGGAACCACTTCCGCTAGAAAATTGAAATTTGGTGAGGCGCCTGTGCCTGACTAGCTTAGCAAATGTTCGGACTTTTAAGTTTCTGACGTCATTGGTACTGAAGATAGGGAAGGGTCAAAAATCGGGTTTTTCAAAAGCCGAGTTTGTTCTTGTAAAAAGGGTGTAGTGCCAGAACTTGGCTGTGATAATAGTATCGCTATCGATCAACGAAATCAAGCATCGTTGAGAGTGGTTAGTACGAAGATAGAGTCCGTGAAGGTTCAAAACCAACCGTGTGCTCTCTTTTTTTTAGATTTCTTGCTCTCTGGTTGCGTTGCTAGTTTTGCGTTTTCTATTAAAATTTGTTAAACAAACACTTTAGCATTTAGTAAAGGGTGATTTTTTTGAGGTTAGGATTTTCATGCATTAGTATTTGACAGATCACGCGGGATTTCAGACATGGTGTCAAAGAGAAAGATGCTCAGTATGCTTTGACATTTCATCATGAATAGACTTACTAACGAGCAACGCTTGCAAATCATTGAATTTTATTACCAAAATCAGTGTTCGGTTCGAAATGTGTTTCGCGCTTTACGTCCGATTTATGGTCTACATAATCGACCAAGTGAGCAAACAATTAATGCGATTGTGACCAAGTTTCGCACTCAGTTTACTTTATTGGACATTAAACCAACCACACGAATGCGTACAGTGCGTACAGAAGAGAATATTGCGTCTGTTTCTGAGAGTGTTGCTGAAGACCGTGAAATGTCGATTCGTCGCCGTTCGCAGCAATTGGGTTTGTGTTATTCGACCACATGGAAGATTTTACGCAAAGATCTTGGTGTAAAACCGTATAAAATACAGCTCGTGCAAGAACTGAAGCCGAACGATCTGCCACAACGTCGAATTTTCAGTGAATGGGCCCTAGAAAAGTTGGCAGAAAATCCGCTTTTTTATCGACAAATTTTGTTCAGCGATGAGGCTCATTTCTGGTTGAATGGCTACGTAAATAAGCAAAATTGCCGCATTTGGAGTGAAGAGCAACCGGAAGCCGTTCAAGAACTGCCCATGCATTCCGAAAAATGCACTGTTTGGTGTGGTTTGTACGCTGGTGGAATCATTGGACCGTATTTTTTCAAAGATGCTGTTGGACGCAACGTTACGGTGAATGGCGATCGCTATCGTTCAATGCTAACAAACTTTTTGTTGCCAAAAATGGAAGAACTGAACTTGGTTGACATGTGGTTTCAACAAGATGGCGCTACATGCCACACAGCTCGCGATTCTATGGCCATTTTGAGGGAAAACTTCGGAGAACAATTCATCTCAAGGAATGGACCGGTAAGTTGGCCACCAAGATCATGCGATTTGACGCCTTTAGACTATTTTTTGTGGGGCTACGTCAAGTCTAAAGTCTACACAAATAAGCCAGCAACTATTCCAGCTTTGGAAGACAACATTTCCGAAGAAATTCGGGCTATTCCGGCCGAAATGCTCGAAAAAGTTACCCAAAATTGGACTTTCCGAATGGACCACCTAAGACGCAGCCGCGGTCAACATTTAAATGAAATTATCTTCAAAAAGTAAATGTCATGGACCTAACGTTTCAAATAAAGAATCGATGAGATTTTGCAAATTTTATGCGTTTTTTTTTTAAAAAAAGTTCTCAAGCTCTTAAAAAATCACCCGTTATTATAAGCTTTTGACTTACATTTTTGTACTATGATAGAAATTGTATGGAGTGCGAATGGATTGCAAATTCTGTAATACCATATAAGTTGAACAAAATGTAAGTGGTGCAGGCATTGTTACCGACATTCGTTCAACTTTCATTCGTCGGATTGAGTAATAGCAAAAGTTTGGAAATTAATTGAAACTGTCACTTTAGCTCATTCGCCAAATTCTGTAATAGGGTGATTATTTATTTAAAAGTCACCGAAAACTAATTCACCGGAACAATATGAAAAAGAAAATTTGTGTCTTACTTCGAAAGTTTAAAAAAATAAATAAACAAAAGCCCATGGTGGATCATTGGAGAAATGGAGGGGACCTAGAATTTTTTGCTGATTCCTACCGGCTAATGAGCAGCTCTACAACCCTGAAAAACTTTTTGCAGCAGGAAATACAAAGTTAAAAAGTAATTTACACTATTTCTATATTTTAGTCTAAATTATTTGAATATAAAAAGCTATAAATAGGTACTCACTTACCTAACAACGTGCTTATGACGTTCAACCCAGTATTTAATTGCACTCCGAACCATCATTTCCTGCTTCTTTGTAAGACCGTTAGGATTACCCATACCGTTTGTTCCATTGAATGTTTGCAAAGTTGATGGTGCACGAAACTGTGCACCCCAATCGGCTTTGGTGCTGTAAACACCGGACATGTCCATTGTGTCGATTGGCTCCTTTTCTGTAATCAAAATTCTTACATTATTATTCAATTTATCACAATCAATGCAACAACCGACACATATAACAAGGCTTCCGTTCTTACCTTCGTTTATAATAAGCTCTGACTTTGAATTGGCTGACAGTGACCGAAACAACGCAGCTGAATTGGGACGGTAAGTGTCTAGTGAGGCTGACAGCTCCATCAACGGCTTCATAATACCCTTTAGATGTTGCAACTGTTCACAGGCAAATATCAACCAGGAGCAAAAAAGCACATCACACAAATTGGATTGTGTCGTCGAAAACAGGAGGAAGTACACCTGATACACAAATGAGATCATGTAAAACATTCCATGGCTGGCATCCCATGGGTAGAAGGCTTTTATTGGTAACCTTGGTATTTCGACGGTAATGGTTTCGTTAGTGCTCATGTCCCGGGCAAACTTGACACTCTCCCCAAAGAATGTGATTGTTGTCCAGGCTGTAAGGTGCCAATAAGAAAAATCAATCCCTACAAAAAGTCAACTCCTCCAAAAAGACTCACCGACAACCGAAAGGACTGTCGTCAACATAACCAACACAAATAGCTTTCGCATTTTGGCCAAAGCAATTGAATGGTAACGGGCATCCGATTCAGCAAATAAGGGATGCGAATTGACTTGATTCCAGATGTTGAGGGTTCTGAAAATACACTGGCACAAATTATAACTGGGAACATTTTCCTATTAGAGTTGACTTATTTTGTCTTCTTCACCTGTAGAATTGTTTTTGATTGATAGCGAAAAATACAAATTTCGTAATGCAGTGAGTGAAAAAGAGCGCTGTGATTGTATTTCCAGATAATTCATTGACTTCATCCGCATTGAGGGCCAAGTTGACAAGAATTGAAAAGAATTGTAAAATTATCAGCGTGAAATGAAAGCAAGAGTAGACCTTTTTGAAGAAACTCGATCCACTTGTGTAGTTGTGCATGAAGAGACCGGAGTACTTCATGAGCTTGATGTTGGGCATCAAGTCGGCTACAAGGCCGACATATTTTGTTTGCTGTTGCATCTCGCTATTTGGTATGAATAAAAAAAAAAATAATACATATATTTACTTTGTTACTTACACGATATGTATTAGACCATTCCCAAATTTATTTTACCTAAGCACACATAGATTTAATCTAAACGTATTACATTTACGTTAGTACGAGTGCCGAATTTTTTGAATTGAATTTCACTGAAAATCATAAATTAATGGCGTATTAGCTTGTGACTTTGAATATATTCAAATCAGGCCACTAGTTTTTCCTCAATTTGTCCTAAAATAGCGTAACAGATACAGTAATTGGCACACCTAAGGAATTTTTCATCTTAAAATGTGAATAACTTTTGCATTAAAAGAGCGGTTGATATAAATTTTGTACATCAAATTAAAATTTGGGCGGTCAGCCATCAGACGAATAGGGGGAACAACATGTAGCATACGAAAACATGCACGTGCCGTAACTATTCGGGACTGGTGGAAGTGTGATCATAGCCTCTCCGCGGCGGCCGCTAGAAACAAGCCTTTTAAAAAAGGTTTGGCTAATATGATCAGGCTGGTTCCTCAGGTTGGCGACAGGTTAATTCCCTGTACGGTAAAACCAAAAGAATTACAAGACCGACAACAAGCCTCGGAAACGGACTGATCACACGACGACAACCCACGCAAAGAAAACGGAAAAACGATTTACGAATTTTCTTATGGAACGTACGATCGCTCTATAGAGCTCGAGCTGCTCAGCAGCTAGCCGATTCCCTGTCAAAATATAAAGCTGACATAACAGCTCTCCAAGAAATCAGATGGACAGGGAATAGTGTTTTACAGAAGAAAGAATATGACGTATATTACAGCTGCCATACAAAACACCATGTGCTCGGGGTAGGCTTCCTAGTCAGCGAAAAAATGAAGTCTACTATCATCGGCTTTAACGGTATAAGCGAAAGGCTATGCACCTTTCGCCTGCGAGGCAAATTTACGAACATCAGCCTCATTAACGTTCACGGATCTACGGAGGAGTCCTCAGACGAAGAAAAAGAGACTTACTACGAACAAGTCGAGAGGGCCCTCAATGCCTGTCCAAGGTATGATGTTAAAATCATCCTTGGGGATTTGAACGCAAAAATAGGTCGGGAGCCGGTATTCAGGCACTATTCATGATATTATAGTACACGTATGGTAGCAGGAAGAAATGCCAGAAGACTGGCGAAAAGGTTTAATATGCCCCATACATAAGAAGGGAGATGTCACAACGTGCAGCAATTATAGAGGTATCACGTTGTTGAGTACCGCCTATAAGATACTCTCCTCTATCCTACAAGACCGGATAACCCCATACGCTAAAACCGTCATGGGACAATATCAGTGTGGTTTCATTCCAGGCAAATCAACAACTGATCAGATCTTTACCCTTAGGCAGGCGATGGAAAAATGTCTAGAATTCAACATCCCAACATACCATCTGTTTATAGACTTTAAGGCCGCCTATGATAGCATAGCCAGGGTAGAACTTTACAAATCCATGAGAGAATTCGGCATCCCAAATAAATTGACACGACTATGTAGGTTGACCATGACCAACGTAACAAGCCAAGTAAAAATAGCCGGATTGCTATCCAGACCAATCAACATCTTTAATGGACTCCGACAAGGGGACGGTTTGGCCTGCCTCCTCTTCAACCTGGCGTTGGAGAAAGCAATCCGTGACTCTGGCACGGCAACAAGAAGGACCATCGTCAACAGGTCAAGCCAGTTACTGGCTTACGCAGACGACATTGACATCATCGGAAGAACCGAACAATCTGTACACGATTCCTTCATCCAGATCGAGCAGGTGAGGCGGCACAAAATCTGGGGCTGCACATTAGTGAAGGTAAAACAAAGTACATGGTGGCGTCGAATGCGAGAGGAACAGTTGGTCAAACGTGGTGCAATTCTTTAAATACCTTGGGTCAATAGTAGCAGCCGATAACAATATAGAAGAAGAAATACGCGGGCGGCTTCTCAAATCCAACAGAGCCTACTATAGTCTGTCAAAGCTCTTCAAATCCAGAAATCTCACCATAACTTCAAATACAGGACCATGGTCCTGCCAGTACTCACATATGGATCCGAGACTTAGCACTCCGACCTCTTAGCTGCGTTCGAGAGAAAAGTCTTAAGGAGAATTGTTGGCCCCATATGTGAGGAAGAACGATTCCGGAGACGGTATAATCATGAACTCTACACAATCTATCTTGAAGCAGATATCGTGACAAAAATTAAGCTCGGTAGACTCCGGTGGGCAGGGCACCTAGCTCGCATGAGCGAAGAGGAACCTGCTCGGAAAGTTCTTTGTGGTACATTCTATGGTAGACGACAGCGTGATAGACCATGCTTGCGCTGGAGAGATGGCGTAGACCAGGACGCCCGAAGCCTTGGGGTGCGCAACTGGATGGCGTCGGCTAGAGACCGGGATAGGTGGAGAGACTTATTGAAAGAGGCCAGGACCGGAACCCGGTTGTCGAGCCGATGATGATGATGAAATTAAAATTAAAAATTTTTTTTTTTAACTTTAACTTAATATTGCGTTTTTTTTTAAATAAAATTTTAAAAAAGGTAAATTAGAAAAAGCTTTCTTAAAACTACAATTATTGGCACCCAGGGCGGACGCAGAAAATAATTTCAGGAGGGGGGGGGGGGTTGATTAAAAAAAATGAGATTTTCATAAATATATTATTTTATTATTGTATTGTAGGTACTTGTTAATTACATATTCTTTATTGTAATTAACATAAATATGTTATAACTAAATAATATTTGCTCTTAAGGATAGGACCTATCGGAACAATTTCATACAGATAATCGCAAAAACAAATAAAGATGTTGCAACGGATACCTTTTTGGCAAATTTGAATAATGTTACCAAAAGTTGGAAAATATTCACTACGAGGGCGTTTTTGGTGCTTCCCATTTGGGCATTTTTATTCCGGAGTTTATTCTTGGACATCGCCTAGTGGTCCAAATCAGCAAAACTAAATCCAGCATACATATATTAATACGTGAAGTTATAACTTGTACTTTTGCGAAAAAGAGTTATACGAAAACATAAGGACACCAGCAACACTCAATTGGTACCTACGTTAGTCGTTAACTATACTACATAATTATAACCAAAACGCTCTCAGAGGGTGCTATGTGCTACTCATTTGTAACTGTAACTTTCACACAAACGAAATGAGTGAGTTTTTCTATTGCTGTAGTTCAACTCACTCCGATCTTAGAGCCATCAATAACTCAAACTTGTATAAATCGAAGATTAATACGGATATCTGTATCGGTATACTTGCTCCGTTAGTCCGTTTTCTGCACTATACATAATGTTAATTATCAAAAACGCAATTACATTACATTACATTTTACACTACTCCGTAGATAAATCTACGAAGTAGAAACACAGAAAAGCACTGGCAACTGAGGCCATCGGCTTTAGACAATACAACAGAGAGAGACACACAGATAGAAAGAACAACAGAAGAAACACATGTCAACAGCACACAGTTAGTATTTGAACGGTCCCCCATCCAAGTACTAACCGCGCGCAATGATGCTTGATTTCGCTGATCGATGGGAAGCGATGCTTTCATCAAAGCCAAGGCCGTTGCTGTAGTTTAACTCACTCCGATCTTAGAGCCATCAATAACTCAAACTTGTATAAATCGAAGATTAATACGGATATCTGTATCGGTATACTTGCTCCGTTAGTCCGTTTTCTGCACTATACATAATGTTAATTATCAAAAACGCAATTACATTACATTACATTTTACACTACTCCGTAGATAAATCTACGAAGTAGAAACACAGAAAAGCACTGGCAACTGAGGCCATCGGCTTTAGACAATACAACAGAGAGAGACACACAGATAGAAAGAACAACAGAAGAAACACATGTCAACAGCACACAGTTAGTATTTGAACGGTCCCCCATCCAAGTACTAACCGCGCGCAATGATGCTTGATTTCGCTGATCGATGGGAAGCGATGCTTTCATCAAAGCCAAGGCCATTGCTGTAGTTTAACTCACTCCGATCTTAGAGCCATCAATAACTCAAACTTGTATAAATCGAAGATTAATACGGATATCTGTATCGGTATACTTGCTCCGTTAGTCCGTTTTCTGCACTATACATAATGTTAATTATCAAAAAACGCAATTGCTGTTCGATTCGTCTCTGTTTTTTAATCTCAATTCAAATTAAGACAGTTGCGTTATAATGGGCCGTACCAACAATCAAATTAAGAGACGACTTTAATATTTGAGCGAAATGGACCATTATTTAAAAAGCTCTATAAAGTTAGCCATACATGTTATGAACTTAATATTTATGTGAACTCTAAATTATGAACCATTTATTGTACGACACCTAAAAAATAAAATGCTGCATATATGGTCAGTTATATAGAGTCTATTAAATAATGCTTCAATTCACTCAATTATTAAAGTCGTCTCTTAATTTGATTGTTGGTAAGGCCCAATACGAAGACACATAAAATAAAATGTATCACTAGGTCTCACAAACTTGCTCTTACGTAAAAGACTAAGAATTTCAAAAATTAATATTATTAGAGAAAAAGCATAAAATTCATTTTTTAAATGACTAAAACTCCTTTAGTAGTTGGAGCTAAACACAGGATGCCATGTGTTTTGAGCAAATATTAGTTTATGCAAGAACAAAATTGTAATTCGTTTTAGTGGTTTGTTACAAAAATAAGCTATTGTATACAAAATTTTTAAACCATTTGTAAGAAAAAATTTTGGTACGCATATTTAAACTTTTTATTATTGTTCGAATAAAAATTTTATTTACAAAAAAAATATTGAGCAGGTTTTGAGATATCGAATTTTCAAAAAAAAAAAATAGATTTTTTTGTTTCAAAAATTCAAAAATATTTTTTTAAAGTCTTAAATCCAATGTTTTTTTTAACTTTTTAGAAGCTTCTCTAAAAGTAAAGATTGATCGAAAAAAAAACTATCAAAATTCTCGGAGGCGTTTTTGAGAAAAATACGATTTTCGAAAAATATTTTTTAACAATTGTATTGTGGGTAGGTACTTTTATTTTTAAAACAATTTTTTTTCCTCAGATCTTGTATATTTCATGATTATATTAAGAAACTTTTATTTATCAAGTTTAAAAAAAATCGAGCATGGGGTTTTCGAAATATTGAGTTTCCAGAAAAAAATTTTGAAATTTTTTTTAAGGAATCAAAAAATAAAACTTTTCAAATTTGTATACGCAATAATATTTAAGCCCTGGAGGGGCTTCATAATGATTAAAATCGGTTGTACTGTTTTCGAGAAAATCAAAAACCAAAAAAATGTTTCCAAGGGGGCTTCCAAGAATAATCATTTTTGGAAAACATTTTTCAACCATTACCTAAAATGACGAAATGAAATTTTATGAATTTTTTTTCAAAATTCTGTGGGACAGTTTTTGAGAAAAAAATATTTATAAGATTTCGAAAAAAAAAATCGTATGGCAGGCACCGTTATTTTTGGTCTCAAAAAGTAACGGAAGAAAAAACGTTTGAGGGAAAAAATTCAAAACGATATCTACGTGGCAGAATTTTGGGACCCACATTTTTCGTCTTCGCTATCATCGTAATGTCAACTTTGATAAAAATCTTGAGTTCAATTTTTTTTACGAAAGCATTACATACTTGCCTTATAGTACCTATAAGTCGTAAGAAAAAACAACACTAGCAGAAGAATTTATGGCACGAAAATAACACTTTGTTTTTTTTTCTTTAACAAAATGAACCCTTATTTTTCTGTCGTTTCGAGGGGGGGTTTGAACCCCTAAAACCCCTACCTGCATTCGCCCCTGTTGGCACCCAAGGGTACAATTATTGGCACCCCAAAAATTAATGAAAGAATATATCTTTCATAGCAAATTTATAATTTTAATGTAGATCTAGGAATTTTTAACTATTTGAAGCCCAAGTTTTTGGATATTCGTCCATATTTTATGTGGAGACGAGCTTGCTGAATATCATTTTCGTTGTACTTCTGTGTTTTTCGTGGCATTTTTTGAAACTGAAAACTGTCAGTTGATACAGTTATTGGCACTCTCAAAAGTTTACATAATTATTGGCAGTGCCAATAATTGAAACTCCATAGAATGAATAATTGTCAACCCCATGCCAATAACTGATCCCTACTGTTTCGTGAAACCAAATAAGTGCTTCCCCTGCAAAGCCGGGGCGCTTCGCTATCGCTAGTTTGAATTAAATGCAAAATAATTTTTATTTAAAAAAAACATTAACATTTTTATTTTATAAGTCGGAGAGAAGTGAACATTTACTTTCTCCGAAGACATTTGATCATTCAGAAGATTGCCTTTTTACTAAGCGCGGATTTTTGTTTTGATTAAGTCATAGCTTTTATCCGAGGTTGTATTCTGTACATGATTTATATAAACCATTTCCTAAAAACTTCGTTGATTTCATATAGAAATACCATATTGTATAAAATGACAAAAATGCTTTCCATTCTAAACTGCTTTTTTGCTCTATTTAAAATTTAAAAGACGTCTGTTGTATCCGTATAAAGTCAAGTTTTATTCACTTGACTAGACACTTCTCTTTACGGTATATATTGCCACCTTTGAGATTAGATAAATTATTAACTTTATTAACCTTTAAGTCACATAGAAATATTAAAAAATTATCCAAGTTATCCATTGTCAAAATTTTACACTGATATTCAAGATTATGTAATTTCAGAATTATCTATACCTTCACTAAAAATGTATTCCGATTGTACGAGATGCGCTTATTGATGCCAAAAATAGAGGTGTTAATGCAAATGTTTCTATTTTATAAAATTAAATCCCAAAAATTGTTTTATATTAAATGAGTCTGTTTTTTTTTCTCATTGGTGTACTTGAACCCGGATATGATTGGACAAAATTCAATGCTAATAAATCTTATTGTCTTCCGAATTTGATGCGTTCTCAATAACCGTCGATGTCAAACTATTTCCTTTGTGTTCTTTTTAAAATCAATTTATTTTAAAATTCATTTAATTAAAAAAAAAATATATAATCCACAGTTTTGTTGACGTGGCCTAGACATCCTTAAAATTTCTCACGAGTGAGGTACATTTAATAGTGGGTTCACATATTGATATGAGACACACGTAGGTATTATTTCAATTTAGGGCTGGGGTAAATTTAGTATTACAAGAAGACGGTAGATTCATAGGGATCCATAGACATCTATATCACTCTGTTTCAACACGCATAAAAAGAGGACACAGATCGTCTGTTTCCCACAATTAATACATTGTTTCTGTTCTAGTTTGTATTTTAAGTTTAAATTTAATATAGTTTCATTTTGTTGATAAGACTTGAATTTTTATATGCGGAGGGAGATATGCTTTTGAAGGACATTTGCGTAGACTGAGCGTGGAATTTTTAAGTAGATGAGAACAACTTTTTATTGATTTCAAAATGTAAGTTGTAAACATATTGATTTTGAAAATATCTTGTTAACTTTAACAATGATTGATACATTTAGCTTTTTTTCCGAAGATAGAATGAACTGGTAAATACTCAACAAATAAATAATTTACTTAACTCTTTGCATGTAAAACTAATTGTGTGTAATTATTACTTGCGACGACGGTACGATAAGGCAAGTTATGCATTCGAAAAAAAATCAAACTCGAGATTTTGATCAAAGTTTACATTATGATGATAGCGAAGACCAAGAAAGTGGGTCTCAAAATTGTGTCTGTCTGTCTGTTTGTCTGTTCGACTATAGCTAAACGGCTCGGCCGATTTTCTTCAAACTTGGTAGATATGGGTTTTAATTTTTTCCCCCAGATGTTTTTTTCTTTTTTTTTTTTTTTTGAGACGAAAAATAACGGTGCCTGCTATACGAATTTTTTTTCGAAATCTTATAAATATTTTTTTTTCTTAAGAACTGCCCCACAGATTTAAAAAAAAAAATCATAAGATTTCATTTATTTAACCCTAGGTAATGGTTGAAAAAAAAAATCCAAAAAATAATTTTTTTTGGTACCTCCCTTGGAACCATTTTTTTGTTTTTAAGTTTCTCAAAAACGGTACGACCGATTTTGATAATTTTTTTACGTTAAGGCTCCCCAGCAGTTTCAATATTTTTGTGTATCAAATTTTCAAAACATTTTTTTTTTGGATTTAAAAAAAAAATCCAATTTTTTTTTTGAAAACTCAATATTTCGATAACCTCATGCTTGATTTTTTTTAAACTTGCTAAATAATAAGATATGAGCAAAAAAATTTATTTTACCTAAAAATAACGGTACCCTCCATACAAATATTAAAAAATGGTTTTTGAAAATCTTATTTTTCTCGAAAATGGTTTCGAGAATTTTGCTTAAATTTTTTTTCTTTCTATTAATTTATAAGATCTATAATTTAAAAAAAATTGAAAACAAGATATCACTGACTGTACCTACAATAGAACGATTTTTAAAATTTTGAATATCTCATTATCGGCATAACGGAATTTAATGAAATTTTTTAGAGAGAAGCTTCTAAAAAGTTTAAAAAAACATTACATTTCATAACTTTTAGAACATTTTTTTTTTAATTTAAAAAAAAATCTATTTTTGGTTTTGGAAAATTCAATATCTCGAAAACGGCTCAATATTTTTTCTTGTAAATTTAATTTTTTGTTTTCGTTGGTAGGTGAAGAATCTTCATAGACTCTATGAGCTCATAGTAGTGTGAGATTTTTACTCTCTTAAAAACACCTCCCTTTTGTTCTTGCGACTACAACTAAGTTACTTATCAAGTAGTTTTAAATTCATAACATAATCACGTTTGACAGGTAGCTCCGCAGTGAGAGGACCTGTGGATAACGCATTTGAAAGCGGATACTCCTTATGGCGCTAGGTCGAACGGTCTCGTTCTTTGAAGTCGGCGCACAAGGTTTGTCTCATCAATTGTTTGTCGAATAATTCTATTACTATGGTTATTTAAGTGAGTTCGTAGCTACCCAGCGAAAACTGATATTTTATCTTCAACAGTTGGTAATCGTAAGTCTCTGTGTATATCACTGTTTCTAATGTACCACGGAACATTAACGATTTCTCTGAGAACTTTGCTCTGAAAAGATCGTAATATTTGTCTATTGCTTGGTTTAGTACAACCCCAAAGTTGTATACCGTACGTCCATACTGGTTTTATGGCTTGCTTATAGATAAGCAATTTATTGTAGATGCTGAGTTTGAAATATCTTGCAATAAGCCAATTCATTTCACGTAATTTATTTTCAAGTTGATCTCTTTTCTTTTTAACGTAGTTTTCCATTTAAGCTTAGCGTCTAATGTCATTCCTATAGGTACTTTGCTTCATTAGCATATGGGCAGATTGGTAATTTTTGTGTAAGTAAAATTAATATGTGTTGATTTGGACATATTAAGAACAATTCGCCATTTCTTAGTCCATACCGAAATTTTATCTAGAGCTCGTTGGAGCTTCTCGGTTGCAGATTCAACTGAATCGGATATTGCAAGTAGGTATAGCCGTATCGTCTGCAAAAGTACCTATTATGGTATCGTCTTCTTGAATATCGCTAGTGAATAGTACGAACAGAATCGGACCGAGAACACTTCCGTGGGGAACACCAGCATTGATTTCCTTAAAATCCGAATATTCCCTCCCTTTTTTAACTCGAAATAGCCTTTTTTCGAGGAAGAACTCAAGGATGTAATATATTTGATCGGGAAAGACCTGTCGCAGTTTAAACTTAAGGCCATCGTATCAGACCTTGTCGAAGGCTTGAGAGACGTCTAGAAATGCGCTTGAACATACATTTTTTCCTTTAGTGATTCCTCAATTTCATTAGTTATCCTGTACACCTGATTAATTGTTGAGTAGCTTTCTCCGGAAACCAAATTGATGGTCAGGAATAAGCCGCTTTTCTTCGATAATAGGAAGCAGTCGCTTTAATAAGATTATTTTTATTTTTATTTATTATTAATTCATTATTCAAAATATACAATTATAAAATCTTATATCTATACATTATGAATAAGTAGTGATATATATAATCAAAAAAAAAATTTTTTTTTATTTAGCTAGAATATCACTTCAAAAATAATCAAAAACAATCCATTATACATATTTTTTGTTTTTTTTGTACACTGAGATTTTGTAGTGGGGTGAACAGTTATTTTTATTTCAATTATGCTTATATTCATTTTATTATCTTTAAATTGAAAATTCAGTAATCTAACGCTTTATGATGTATACGCCAGTAAATTTTTAATTTCATTATGATTGTAATTCAGAAGCCAAAGTTTAACTTGCTTTAAGAAAGAAGATGTATTATTCATCAGGAGCCTTAAATTCGAAGGCAGTGTATTGAACAGTTTATGAGCGACGATAGTGAAAGAGTTCCTAAAATGATGAGTCCGAAATGAAGGTATATTGACGATAGAAGCCGAAGTGCTTCGTAACCGTCGTCGTGAGTCTGTTATAGGACTCTGCAAATATCCACTTTTTATAAAAAAGACTTTTAATACTTTAAAATAAAACAAATGCTTTACCGGGAGAATATTCATGTTTCTAAATAGCGTCATAGAGGGACTAAAACGATTTGCATTACCTATGAAACGAACTGCTTTTTTTTGCAATACTAGCAAATTTTGGATGTAAGACGAAAAGGTACCTCCCCAACAAGAAATTCCATATTGTAGTCTTGAATGAAATAAAGCAAAATAGACTGATCTTAACGTGCTAATGCTTAAGTATTTCTTTAAAAGGAATAAGTGCCGAAGAGAAACTCGAAAATACTGCTTCAAGTACGAAATATGCTCTAGCCAATTCAAATTGTGATCAATGAAAACTCCTAAATATTTAAATTTGTTTACAATTTCGATTGCAAAACAACCTGGTCCACACCGTAAGTCATTATTGAATGAACTATCGTTAAATCCCTGACAGCTACAGTCCAAAGTAAATTTTTTGCAATTACCTGAGTGATACTAAAAATCTATGTCAGGAGGCTCTCTGTTTTGAATGCTAAAAAACATTAATTTAGTTTTATTACTGATCACTAACTTATGAGTGAGCAACCAAACACTCAATATACACACGTCGTGATTTATATCAGCAAGTAGATTAAGAGCGCTCGATGAATCATAAGCAATCCCAAGGTCATCCGCAAAGGCTGTTGGTTTTCCTCTGAACTGCTGGGAGAACAAAGAATTAATGAAAATTAGAAAGAAAATTGGTCCAAGTACTGAGCCTTGAGGCACTCCTTTATTGATAGACACAGAATCACTAAGGCGAGTGTTTATTCTCACTATTTGAGTTCTATTTTTGAGGTAGGAAGAAAGCCAACATAATATAAAGCCTCGAAAACCAGCAAGGTATAGTTTTTCTATGAGGATGTCATGATCCACCATGTCAAATGCTTTGGTTATATCAACGAAGAGTCCAGCACAGTATTTTTTTTCGTCTAATCCCTTGAAAATAATCGAACTAAAGGATAATAGAGCATCTTCAGTAGAAAGACCCTCCCTAAAACCAAACTGAGCGGCGTTGAAAAAATGTATCTTTTTAAGAAAGTTTATCATTCTGTGTTTTATAGCTTTTTCAAAAATTTTGGATATAGATGAGAGTAGTGAAATAGGCCTGTAGTTGTTCTTATCCTTTTTGTTTCCTTTCTTGAAAAGAGGTAAAACATAAGCACATTTTAATTGATCTGGAAAAATTCCTTCATAAACGCTCAAATTAAAAAGATGAACCAGTATATTAACGAGATTTAATGCAATTTTTTTCAAAATAAAATTAGAAATTCCATCGTAGCTACTAGAATTGGAATTATCTAAACTGTTAATGATTTTCAATATTTCTGAACCCGAGATTGGTTCGAAAAAAAAGCTCCCAGGTAAATTAGTGCAATCAGTTAAGACAGAGCTGGAGCAATGTGGGCAAAAGTAGTTATTAGTAATTGTCGAGGGATTATCACCAACGGATACAAAGAATTTATTAAAAATATTAGCTACTAGAGATGGATCAGCAATATCTTGGCCATCAATACATAAGGTAAGGCAATTTTCCTTATCTTTAGATTTTCGATTGGTGATAGAATTTATTACCTGCCACTCTTTTCTAGGATTATGCTGAGCACTTCGAAATTTAATATGAAAATAGCTTTCGCGACTAGTTTTAATTTGAAATTTTACTTTTTTGCATAATGCTCTAAATCGTTTTTTTAAGCTTTGATTTAACGGATGCTTTCGACACTTTTTAGATAATTTGTTTTTTAATTTAATAAGTTTGAGCACATAAGAAGAGATCCAAGGTTTTAATTTAATATCAGATTTTCTTTGTAAATGTGAGCTGGTGCAAGCTTCCAAATAGCCCTGCAAAGTATTCGAAAATAAATTGTAAGCCTCATTTATATTACCCAGAGTGTACACTGTACACCTCACACCAATCTTCAAGTAAAAGTTTGTTGTTTAGTTTTTCAAAATTAATTTTCTTAACGGAGGTTTCAGTTACAATACGTTTCGGAATAAAATCTTTCGAGTCACACAGCACAATACCAGTCATACAGTGATCAGTAATTCTCAAGTCAAAATTAACACCTACACATCTATCAGCCGATAACTTCGTTAATCTTCCAAAAAACATGATCTAAACAAGAACCAGAATCTGGTCTAGTCGGTTCATTTATAAAACTTAAAAGACCATTTTCAGCCGTTAAGTTTAAATAGGATTCTGATAAAAATGAAGATATTAAAATGTCAATATTGAGGTCACCGATAAGTATTAAATTGAAACCCTTTTCAGCATTCAACAAACGTGAAAACTCCTCCAGAAAGACAGCTGAATCAACAGAGTGAAGTCTGTAAAAGCATAAGAAGTGGATATATTCGTTTTTAATTTTGCATGAAACAAACACCTTTGAGATCAGTGGCCAGAGGGAAATCGGTCTATAAGATTTCTTTTCGTTCGGAGACTTTCCCGGTTTTGGAACCATTAAAACTTCTGCAACTTTCTATTGGCGTGGAACGTATGAAAGCCTTAACGCCGCATTCTTAAGGTGCTGAAGTTTAATTACTGCATTTCTGGATAGCTTTTTTAACACGCGAGCATTTATTAGGTCGTACCTAGGAGCTTTATTATTTTCAACATTTTTAATAGGTTGATAAAGTTCTGATAACGTGATATTCCGAATAAGAAAGTTTTCAGATGACCATTGGATATCACCATGTTCATTTATCAACGCCTGATCGTCAAAAGGTTTAAAAGTTTCCTCTATATGTTCAGAAAATAAATCGGCTTTATCTCTATCGGATTTAGCCCATCCACCATTATTTTGTCTGATTGGTGCTGAATGTATTTGCGGCTTTTTAATATCTTTTATAGCTTTCCACAATGAATAGTTCGTATTTTTAATTTTTTTTTATAAAAAGCTTCTTTTCTTAAGAAACCACTACAATGACTTAAAATTTTTGTTCTTGCATAAACCTATATTTACTTGAATCTCATGGCATCCTATTTTTACCTCCAACTACTAAAGAAGTCATTTAAAAATTTTATTTTATGCTTATGAACAGTTTTTCTCTAATAACATTCGTTTTTAAAATTCCTAGTCTATTACATAGGAGCAAGTTCGTGCGACCCAGTCGTGCATTTTATTTGTTTCTCCCATAAGTAAAAAAGTTTTATGGGGCGAACGGCTTTCTTCCACACTAGGAGAAGAAAACTATGTGAAAACTGCAATGAGTGGGAAACATTGAGCCGGGTAAAGCATTTCAGATTCGTGTAGTGTGGATAAAAAAGGAATCTCTGTAATTGACAGTACGTCCGAAATCGATCTTAAAGGTAAAATAATGAGCATTTCTAGTATTTCTAGGGCAGGAATGCTATTGGCTTTTTCACTAGAGCACTGTTTATGATCATGATAGACATGAAACATTGCGTCGGCGCGGTCGGCGGTGCTCGAGATACAAATGTTTCCGTTAGACAACGGTCGCCTATCATTTCTATTTATCTCTCTTTTGAATTATGTTCAAGAGACTCAAGTGGGTTTTTGGAGATATAGAAAATGTGCTGGAGTTTTGAAAAGATAAAGGCTTTATAACAGTCAGATCAGAAGGGGTAAAAAAATTCTTGCATCGGCGGAGAAATCCTGAACACTTAGCAGCGTTTTTGGCGACGTCAAATATGTAATCACTCCACTAAAGATGGTCTGTGATGCACATAATGTACGTAGAACTGAATGCTATTCAGTCTTCTCGATGAAAGTGCCACCCATGGATAGTGGCATTAAGAGAGGTTTACGCTTAAGCGACAGCAGATGGCATTGATTTTTCAAAACATTAAATTCTACACGGTTTTTAATTTCCCATTGGACAATGGATAATGCTGTCAAGATCAGAATTTTATGACCTTATCATACACTACCGTTGGAAGCCCACATCCGAACGACAAGTACGTGAATCTAAAAACGAAACAATTTAGTGGATTAGAAGTTTCAGACAAAAGATCATTTATGAACATAAGGAAGAGTGTCCGAGACAAAACGGAGCCCTGGGGCACACCAGCATTTATTTTGTGGATATCAGATTTGAAACCCTTCCAATACTGCTTATAGTGAACGGTCCGAAAGGTAATTTCTAATCCAACGAAGAAGAGATGCACGCATTTTCGATAAGAGAACTTGATTTCAAACTCTATCAAATGCATTTGAAATATCAAGTGCAATAATCTTACTTTCTCCAAAACGATGTAAACATTTGTGCCACTGTTCGGTGAGATATACCATCGAATCACCAGTGGATCTATATTGCTTCGAATGTCATACTGCCGGTCATTAAGAATCTTTCGTTCCACAAGATATTTCTTAAGCTGAAAATTGATCACCGTGTCCATGACCTTTTAAAGAAGGCACGTAATTGCAATTGGGCGAAAGTAAGAGGGGGAGGAGTATCCGCCTTTTTTAGGAACAGGTTGGACAAATGCTGTTTTCCATCCACTCGGAAAGATACCTGTAGAGGAGGATAGATGGAAAAACTTACGCAGTGGTTTTGCCAGCATAGAAGAATACCTCTTCAGAACAATACGAGGGATACTAAGCGGGCCAGCGGATTTGTGAGGTTCAAGATTTTTTAGTACTCTTGTAACTGCACGAGTGCGAAAGAAGATTCATCCCATAAAATCGTTGACGCCCTCAAGTTGGAACTGAGGATTTCGTAGTGTTTCGTAAGTTTTTTACAAAAGACCAAACATTTGTACTATCTTTGGGACAAGGCAGTATTTTTTGCCGTAATTTTTGGTCAAGTAAAAATTTAGTTAGTCGGATATGAAAGTTACAGGTCTTTCTAATTTGTTTGTAATTATTCCGGTTTTCCTCAGTAGGGTTAGCTTTAAAACTACGGAAACTAAATTTTCTTAACCTGGTAGCGTGTTGAGAGATCCGCAAATCATCAGCGTAAATCTGGATGTCTGGATGTGTTATCTTTGGGACAAGGCAGTATTTTTTGCCGTAATTTTTGGTCAAGTAAAAATTTAGTTAGTCGGATATGAAAGTTACAGGTCTTTCTAATTTGTTTGTAATTATTCCGGTTTTCCTCAGTAGGGTTAGCTTTAAAACTACGGAAACTAAATTTTCTTAACCTGGTAGCGTGTTGAGAGATCCGCAAATCATCAGCGTAAATCTGGATGTCAAATTTAAACATCATTAACAGTTAAGTCCGATGTGACGCAAGAATTCTAAAGTGAATTTAGATTCCAGACAAATCTTCAAATTTGTAGATCAGAACGTAATTCACTAGTTACGATTAAAAACAAATGTATGAAGGTTAATGTGATGAGTAAGAAGAAGACATTAATTAAACGTTTCTACAACTACTATAACATGGCTGTAAAAGAATATTTTAACTATCACTCTGATTTGAATACTGCATTTTAAAACTTCCTTATAGATCAGAAATGTTCACTGTGTTTTCGTCAGGAAATCAAAAGCTATGTGTATAGAGGAAATTATAAGCATGCATTTTAATTGAGAGCCAGGCTAACACCAAACTGTAAGCACCGCAGCACTTTAATTTATTAAGTATCCTAATCCTAGTTTCGGGGTTAAGCAGACATTTGCTGGTGAAAGATATTTTTACGTCAGCCAAGATCCAGAGTTAACTCAACATGTCTGTACTTGCCATCATTTCCATTTCTATTCCATTCTAACTTGCGATATATGTATGTAGAAAAAAAATCAAACTCGAGATTTTGATCAAAGTTGACATTACGATGATATAGGTCTGGCAATTCCGTTTGTCTGACAAATAAAATGCACGACTGGATCGCACGAACTTGCTCTTATGTAAAAGTACTTTGGAATTTAAGATAAATATAAAACATGGATTTAATGAGATAATAATGTTCAAATGCATAAAATTGCCGTCTGGTTTCCGGAAAAGTATGAATTTATGCAAATAAACCTTAAAAAATCGTTTTATTATTAAATAAATTTTTTATATAAGAAATGTGTCTAAAATTTTTCAAGAAAAAAATGTGGGATGCGAATTTTAAGTATTTAATAATCTTGGTTTTAGGAAATAATTTCAAAAAATAATCGTTCATAGGTTTTAAAGATATTGATTTAATTTTTTTTTTTTTAAACCCAATAAATATTTTTTCGAATATTTTTATATACAATATTATTTTGAACTTAAGGGGACTCCTGCTAAAAATTTTGGGTTAAAATCCTTAGAGCCGTTAATGAGAAAGTCGAAAATCAAAAAAACGGGTCTATGGCAGGTACCCCTAATAACATTTTGCCCCAACATTTTTTTTGACCAAAATGTAGTCCATGTCCATAATATCACACTTAATTTTTTTTATCAAAATCGTTAGAGCCGTTTTCGAGATAAATAAGATTTTGCAGTACGGGTGTATAGGGGGTACCCTTTGTTTTGGAGCTAAAAAAAATTTTCAATTTCTCCTCTAGAGAATCACCGAAGACCCTTAACTACCGAGATTGAAAGAAATAGGTCCAGGAGTTTAGGCTGTAGTGAGAGGTACAGACATACAGATACACTGAAACATGTTTTTTGTGTAGATACTAAATTTTCCTTAAAATTTTTATAAAAAAAATTGATATGCAAATTGTTATTATTTAATAAAAATACATTTTTAAACGTAATTTAAAAATTTAGTCGTGTATCGGTTTTCAAGATATTGAATTTTCAAAAAAAAAATTGTATTATTTTTTTAAAAATCCAAAAACTATCTTTTCGAAAAAAAAAAATTAGTTTATATTTTTTCAAATGCAAAGCAGCTCCTGCATAAAAATTTTGGTTAAAATCGTTAGAGCCGTTGGCGAGAAATTCGAAAATCAAAAAACCGTTCTATGACAGGTACCCCTAATAACATTTCCCCCCAAATTTTTTTTTCACCAAAATATATTCCATGTCCATAATATCACACTTAATTTTTTTATCAAAATCGTTAGAGCCGTTTTCGAGATAAATAAGATTTTGCATTACGGGTGTATGGGGGGTACCCTTAGTTTTGGAGCTAAAAAAAAAATTTCAATTTTTCCTCTAGGGAATCACCGAAGACCCTTAACTACCGAGTTTGAAGAAAATGCCTCCGGTAGTTTAGGCTGTAGTTCGAGGTACAGACATACAGACATACAGACATATAGACAGACAGACGGAATTGTCGGACCCACTTTTTTCGTCTTCGCTATCATCGTAATGTCAACTTTGATCAAAATCTCGAGTTCGATTTTTTTTCCAAATGCAGAACTTGCCCTATAGTACCTATATATCGCAAGTAAAAATCATATAAAACTAGCCTGCTTATCAAATTACTTTAAACTAACTTACGGGCGCTCAAGCTAAACTATATCTTAATTCTAATACCTTTCGGCCTGAAAACTATTTTTATCTTAAACTATATCACTTTATTTTCGGGCCGGATAAAGCCGCTTAGACGTACACTCTCATAATAATCGTCGTTTGGGTATAGTAAGCCCCAAAAATTAGGCTGTTGGTCAAGGACATCACCCTTGCAATGTGACCCCGAATCAGCTTTAACAAAAAATTATCAATTCTGTTTATGTTGGTTCTGTTGTATAGAACCTGGTTGGAAGAATAATGTTTGTCCTCCGACTCTGGTGTTCGTATGTATGTCGTCTGGTGTATATCTGTACCTCGACCTACAGCCTAAGCTACTGAAGATCTTCGTGATTCTCTAGAAAAGAAATTGAGATTTGTGTTTAGCTCCAAAACTACCGGTACCTGTCATACAGCAGTTATGCAAAACCGTTTTTATCTCAAAAACGGCTCTAGAGATTTTTAAATGAATTTTAATTATTTTATTTTAATTTATTTAAATTTGTTATACAAAAATCAATTTAATAATAAAACGATTTTTAAGCTTTGTAAGCATAAATTCATACTTTTCTAGAAATCAGACGGCCCTTTAATGCATTTGAACATTTTTATCTCATTAAATCCATGTTTATTCATGAACAATTTTGAAATTAAAAAGTAGATAAGAGCAAATACGTGCGCTTCAGACGTGCATTTTATTTTAAGTTTTAATTCTTCAGTTCAATGTTATAAAAACACTCTCTCCTTTTGTAAGGAAATTCGAAAACTCATTCACCTGAATTAAAACTTTTCTAACAAATCAAAATTCTTCCACACACAACCTTTTTATGTAAAATTGTTTTTTTTTTTTTGCCAAATATCCTAACCTTTTTTCGACGTTTTTAAAAATGCGATTCAGATGAACACACAAAATTTGTATATCAAAGGCATTAAATGTCAAGAACATTAAATAAATTTAATATTGCCAAGGTAAGAATTCAAAAATTCTGAAAAGGTGCATGCTTTGACGTGATATTTGAAGAAGCTCTTCACATTTACTATCATGTAAATATAATATTCCTTAATCTCGATACCCTGTGTCCTTTTTATTTTAAACAAAAGTGAGAAGAGAATGACGGCATAGGTACTCCCACAAATTTATTCTGAACAGATGATACATCATATTCTATTTTCAAATACATTATTTTCCTACCTAATACTTTACTGATTTTTTTAAAGGCTAAAATAGCTATGCATTAGAAAAAAATAAAATTGATTTTGACTTTTAAATTTACAAATACCTATGTATGTCATAATAATTACATATGTTAGAAACACCGAATTTATTTGTGATTTGATTTTAAAATTATTTTTTTTGATTTAGAATATTGTATTATACATTTTTTTTAAGTTATCTAATTTTTTTCTTCTGGTAAATATTTTTTTATTTTATATTTTGTGTTAATTTAAAATAAAATGTACCACTGGTTCGCACGAACTTGCTCTTATGTAAAAAATTAAGAATCTTACAAATGATTGTTACTAGAGAAAAATATTCATAATAAAAAAATTCATTTTCTGTTGTCGTTAACTTATAATAAAATTTTTAAAACAATTTCAAGAAAAAAAATGTTGGTAGTCCAATTTAAAGATTTTATTACTGTACAAATAAATTATAAAATATTGACCGGTGTCACAGTGCGGCCGAAGGCATCTTTGTGTGGCCAAAAGTCCAAAATAAAAGCTTTGAGTTAGGGGTTTTTTTATCAGGCTGCCTAAAGGAGACCCCTAGGAGACGAAAAATCGCCGCCTGAGTACTTAAATGCCCCACTGACCACTTTTTCGGGAAATTGAGTTAAAGATGCAGTTATACTAATTCGAATATTCTCTATCGTTTGGCGCTATCCCCGTTGCTCTATCTTCATTATTAACGAAGTTACATAAAGCCAGTTTGCTCCATAGACCACTAATTTGTGGGTCCTTTTAGTGCTTATTTGCCGCATATTCAAAATTTGTACTAAGTGGGGCAATCTTTGTAGAAGAGTTCTTAAAACATTCATTTAATGCATAAGTGCCCCATATCCACAGAAAATGGGATATATTGCATTTGAGCTCTCATATACATTTTCAGTGCTTATGTGCTCTATATCCTCTATGTCTCTATATGCTTTATATCTTTTTACATGCAAGAACAACATGTGGTCCAGGTTTCCATCGGAGGTTATTTCAATAACGCAAAAGTAAGATTTCGCTTTGACGATGGTAAGGAAAAAAGACATCATTAAAGTTGAAAAACAATTAACCATGGGGTAAATAGAGATGGGTGCATTAAATGCAGTCTTGTAGAGTTTTTTAACGATTTAATTTAAGCATTTTTTTTTTTACTAAAATGGATAAAATCCAAAAAGGTATAAACAAAAAGTTTAAATTTAAAAAAAAAATGAAAATAAATAACTTAATAGAATGAAATGTTGACGAATTTTTATAAACTATTCCGAATTTAAAAAGACGTCTTTTTCTGGAAAATTTTAAGGACCAAAGTTAGTTTTAAGTATTCTTCATAATTTAGTATTAAAATACTTAAGCATATTCTTACTTATTTTGTTGACTTAGAAATAGTCCAATATGAGATTTAGTAAGGTATACACACTAAATTTATAATATTTTTTGTTTTATGTTCTTATCAATAAAAATAAAATTATAAAAAATAAATAATGCCAGTGTTTGTGAATTTTTTGGTTCTTGTTGTTTACATTGAATTACCTCCTTTCAGTGCACAAAAGCCCTATATCCATAGGAAATTTTCAATTTGCTTTTCATCGATTTCGCATTCGTATGGAAGAGGGTCCTATATACATTTCTGACTTTTTTCATACTTTTATTTTTAAAAAAAATAACCGTTATAGTTTTTGACTTCTTGTCTTCAAATTCCAACAAAGATATTTTCAAAAAATTCAAACATTATATTTCTCAAGAAGAAAGTAAAGAAATTATTTTTTAAACCTTAAAATTCGTTTTCTGGGGAACAATTTTTTTGGATATGGGGCATTTAAGTACTCAGGCGGCGAAATGTTCATAGTAGAGCCTCAGCTGCCCGTAGCTGCCCATTGAGTTTTTTTGTGCATTAAGGTACTAGTACAGTCTAGAACGCCAAAAAACGCACGATTTTTGGGAATTTTTTTCTCGGAAACTTTATTAAATAATAACATAAATTTTTTTAAGTAATGCATACATGTCTCAAGAATACATTTTTTTTTAATTTTTGAATTTTGTCCGAATTATAGAGGGCGCAAACGTCGACTCATCAAAAAATACATTGTCCCATTGCGGGCAGTTACTCTCAGGATTGGCTGGACTGAAACAAAAAAAAAAACAAAGTGGGTTATTTAAAGGAAGGTTTTTTACGAGACAATTTACCACAATTTGTTTTAAAAGTAAAAAAAAAAAAAAAAAAAAAAAAAAAAAAAAAAAAAAAAAAAATGTCAAGCTTTGAAAAAATTAATTTTTTCTGAAAATTTGTTTGACCATTCTTGGGTCGCCATTTTTTTTGTTCATAACTTTTTTGTCAATCAAGTTGCAACAAGTTTTTAACTTCCCATAGGGAGTTATTGTAATCGGTCCGATTTGTCAAATTGGAATTTTTGATATTTCTCGACGTTGCAAGGTCCCTAGA
Organism: Chrysotoxum bicinctum; assembly: GCA_911387755.1. Taxonomy (NCBI): domain Eukaryota; kingdom Metazoa; phylum Arthropoda; class Insecta; order Diptera; family Syrphidae; genus Chrysotoxum; species Chrysotoxum bicinctum. The sequence goes on from OU426988.1 coordinate 37,548,578, forward strand.
GGCTATATCAATCATTTTTAGAGAGATGTCTGTGTGTGTGTGAACGCACGTTCGTACGTTCGTACGTCCGTACGTCCGTACGTTCTGGTATCATTTTTCGTCGTCGATATCTCAAGAACGAGTAAAGATATCGACTTCAAATAAATTTTGTTTAATAGATAATAACTTCGAAAGAGGCTGAAAGGGCGTTTATTAAAATTCAGTAAGTAATTTTTCCACTATAACGGTTTAAAAAAAAAGTAAAAATGTTGGTTAGTTTCAAATATCTCACGAAAAAATAATGCTATTGATTTCAAATAAAATTTAATGTATTCATGTAGTCTTTTTACTACCTTTCAGTCAACTGTCGCAAATTTACAACTGTACGAAGACCCAATCAATTGGTCTGATGCTTCTACCTCTACCGATAGTAAGATAACGAATTATAATGACTCCGTTTCCTTGCCAGCTATTTCCCTTGAAAGTAATGATGATCAATTGCTTATTAATAAACCAGCCCCTTCTTCTGGTAATAAAAAACAAAAAAACAAAAAACGCTCTGGGTCAGTTAGTCCTTTCAAAGAAAATCCATCCAAAAAGAAACCTATATCTATAAAATCACCTAGATCTGAGTTACTGAATGAATTGCCATCTACGTCTGCTTCTAGTTCTATTGATAGTCCAAGAACCATCTCAAATGCTCCCATAGTTAATAATGAGCCTCCTATTATCGTTTCAAATGTCCCCATAGTTAACATCGAACCTCCTATTATTAAAAACCGCCTCTCTGCTTTGCCTAAACCGAAAGAAATCTACGTCTCACGTCTTCAGCCGGAAACTTCAATCAAAGACATAATCGACCATTTAAAAGACTTCGACATTGATGTTAAAAAACTTAAATGTCAAAAGATTAATAAAGAAAGTAGTCCGTTTGCGTCCTTCAGACTTACAACGGAATTTTGTTTGTATGAAAAGATAATGTGTTCTGAACTCTGGCCTGAAAATGTCATTGTAAGAGAATTTAAACCTAAGACCTCGCAAGCTAAAAATGTACCAAAACCTTCAAAAAAACTAGATCGTCTGTCCCTTTACTACCAAAATGTGAGGGGACTTCGGTCGAAAACTCAAAAATTTCTTTTAGCATCTCATGCATCTGATTTGGATGTAATTTTGTTAACAGAAACTTGGCTGAACTCAACATTTCTAAATAATGAACTATTTTCCACCGATTTTGTGGTGTAGGTACCGTAAAGATAGATATTCTGATCCCTTAGCTTCCGTGGGTGGTGGAATTATCATTGCTGTGCGAAGCGTTTTTCATAGCTGTATATTCCCAATCCCTAATACTGACTCAGTTGATATTATTTGTGTTAAAGTATGTATCGGAAATAAATTCCTTTACATAATAAATATGTACATTCCTCCAAAAAGCCCATTGGAAATATATAATATTGCTTCAAATGCCATTAACTATATTTCTGATACTTGCGAACCTCTTGACGATGTTCTTCTTGCAGGAGACTTTAATCTTCCCGACCTAGAATGGACTCTTTCTGATGACGAAATATGTTTAATACCCACCAACGTCTCTTCTCCGCAGGAAGCGTTTGTTGACAATGTGATATCTTGTGACTTACAGCAAGTGAGCTGTATAAAAAATAGTATTTCTCGACAGTTAGATCTGATATTCATTACTAACCCTTGTAATTGTGTTGTTGAACTATGTCCAATTCCCATGACGAAAGTTGATAGCTACCATCCCCCACTTTCTGTTTTGATTTCCCATGCTCACACAACTGATTATGACTTTGATAGTGGCTCTCTTGAATTTGACTTCAAGAAAACGAACTTCCCTTTACTCAATGAACTAATTACAAACATTGACTTTGACTTACTTTTGAATGGGAGCATTGATGTGATGGTTTCCAATTTCTACTTAAGTATCTTTGAATGTTTCATTGCATCTGTACCTGTAAAAAAATCGAGGCACTCGGCCCTAACAACACCCCCCTGGTACACCCATGAGCTTCGTAGTCTACGTAACTTAAGAAAAAGAACATGGAAAAAGTACCTAATATCTAATAAATTGGATGATTACAACAGTTATTTATCGTTATATGAAGAATTCCAATCATTATGCAGAATCCTCTATGATTGTTATATGTTAAAAATGCGGTCTTCACTTCTTGTTGACACCAAACTTTTTTGGAAATTTGTTAATAGCAAGAAAAAATCTGACGGATATCCATCTACTATGAAGTACTTGGATGAAACCAACAACAACCCTCTTGTTATTTGCAATATGTTTTCTTCCTTCTTTAAACTTTCGTTTTGTGATGATGATTTTGAACCTTGTGAGAGTAATTTTACTCATTTGAATAGCTTTTCTCAAAGCTCAATGAGTGATATTATTATCACAGTTGAGGATGTATTAGACCATCTTTCGGGCTTAGACCACGACACGTCCAGTGGACCTGATGGAATTCCGGCGTATATTTTAAAAAATTGTTGCAAACCTCTGGCAAGAGCCCTAACGTTTTTATTTCAAAACTCCCTAAAACAAGCTGTTTTCCCCAAAATTTGGAAAAATTCATTCATTATACCTATTCACAAAAAAGGAAATCGCGGTGATATTTATAATTATAGACAGTGTTGTTCCATGTAGACAAAAAATGTAGACTACACGATTGTCTACGTGTAGACAATTCAACGTATACAATTCCTGATTGTCTACATGCCAATGTCAACAATGTAGACAACGTAGACATTCAATTTTTCTTATTATGTTTCGTCTAATAAATCAGAGCTCGAGCCAAAATCATTGTCATCAATCAAAACAATCATAGAGCCATCGCCGGATTAAGATGTCGCAGGTGATTGGGATTGCTTACAGGCATTGCTTTCGTAAATGAATGTGAAGGCGTTATTATTAGGATATGAATATGCTTTTTTTAGCAAATTTTTATTTACCTGTGCAGTATTTTGTAGATTTTTTTTGCACACTGTACAATATGCTACAAATTTGTTATTGTTTTCCATTAAAAGAACACCTAGGTGATGGAAACCTTTATTTTTTCGTCGACCAATATTTGAATAAAAACTCAAATTAACACCTGAAATTTTCTTAAATGAAGTAAACAATGTGACAGAGAAATCAAGAATGACAGATTGGCTGGCATGCTTTGTCTACATTGTCGACACCATAGTCGACATTGTCTACATTGTCGACATAATTGTCTACGCATTAATGTAGACAATCAAAGTCGACACGTAGAGGAATAACACTGATTATAGACCAATAGCCAAACTTTCTTGCTTACCGAAACTATTCGAAGCTATCATATTTAAGAGTTTTTATTTCAGCTGCAAACCTTTCCTTGCGAGCGAGCAACATGGGTTTATGAAAAAGAAATCTACTGTTACTAATCTCGTTGAATTCACGTCGTTTACAAATAAAACTATCGAGGATGGTCATCAAGTTGACTGCATTTATACAGATTTCAGTAAAGCCTTCGACAAGTTGTCTCATAGTCTAATTTTATATAAGCTTTCATCTCTTGGATTCCCTTCTGCATTCGTTCAATGGATCAGGTCTTATTTGAAGGGAAGGACATACCAAGTTCTCCTTAGAGGAATCGTTTCTGATCCAATTAATGCTGACTCTGGTGTTCCACAAGGTAGTCACATTGGTCCACTTCTTTTCATAGTATCAATCAATGATGTTGTTTCAATTGTAAAATCATGTAGGGTTCTTATCTACGCAGTTGATATTAAATTATTTAAAATCATCAGAAGCCAATCCGATTGTGTTTCTCTTCAAAATGACATAAATATGTTTTCTGAATGGTGCTCATATAACAATCTTTTTCTAAATGTTTCAAAGTGCCAATCAATGTCCTTCTTTAGAAGAAAAAACCCAATATGTTACAATTACAGCATTAATCAAGCCATTCTAAGTCAGGTAGAAACAACATGCGACCTGGGCGTTCACTTCTCGCAAAATCTAGACTTTTCACTCCACATTGAGAAAATTGTCAGTAAAGCAAACTCAATGCTTGGATTTATTAAGCGTTGGAGTAAGGAATTTTCTTGTAGTCTTATAACATCTTCGTTGTACAACACCTTTGTTCGTCCCCAATTAGAATATGCTAGCTCTGTATGGTCGCCACTTTACTCAATACACGTTGATCGAATCGAATCTGTCCAACGTAAATATGTACGCTTCGCATTAAGTCATCTTAATTGGAGTGACCCAAATCATCTTCCTCCATACAGCAGTCGGCTTCTTCTTTTAAACATGAATTCTCTAGAAAAACGCCGGAAAGTCAGCGATGTTATGTTTTTACACCAGCTCTTGGTTGGTTCCATAGATTCACCGGTTCTTCTAGAACAAATCCATTTTAAAGCTAGAAGCCACAGTTCTCGGAACTCTGAAATTTTTCATATAGACTTCCACCGTACCAATTATGGTCTCAATGAGCCTTTGACACGTATGAAACATGAGGCTAATATAAACCATGATGTTTTCCATTTAAGTTACTCAAAGCTTACACTTAAGCACAGGTTGTATGGGCGTTCTCATTAAGTATTCGAACTACTCGTAACGTTATTGTTTTTATAGCTAGTATTATTTGACTTGTAGTTATTTTTGTAGCTACAGATAGTAGATTAATAATTATTGTTTCTTTGTTTGTCATATTTGTTAGTTTTTTAGTAGAGTGTTAGGCTATATGTATGTATATTTATTTACTAACAACTAACACCTGGCTAAATGATGACTGTGACAAGCTGATGTTTCCAAGTATCTAAAGGTGAAAAAACTCGAAGAGAAAAGAAATGTTGTTACAAATGCTTGCATTAAGCAGTACTGATGGCGTTATATAAGGTCATACAGATTTGGTCTGAATTTAAAAAAAAATGAACATACCGTTTTTTTTTTAAATAAAAAAAACTGGAAAAAAATTCATAACCCAGATATTCTAAGAACCGAAAATAATTTGAAACTCGAAATAATTTTATTTTACGAAAAATAATGTGTTTGACAACTGGTGAAAATTTCAAAAAAAATCAGTTTACAGTTTTCTTACAAAAAATAAAAAACTATATAAAATTCTATTGAAAATTGGTAAAAATTGTTTTTCGACTCAAATTTCTCGAGAACTAGTAGTGATATTGACTTCTAATTTAGTTAATTTTTACATAGTATAATTTTGTACAATTGGTAAAATGTTGACAAATATTGAATTAATAGTTTTTTTTTTAAATAAAAAAACTATTAAAAATTCTAGTGAAAACTAGTTAAAATTGTATTTCAAGTCGAATTTCTTGGGAATGAACACCGATAGTGCCTTCTAAAGTATGTTGTTTTATACATCGATACCTTCCCGTCAGAATGTATACTAAGCGACATTTCTAAAATTGTTCAGGAAACGAAAAAAACGAAGAAAGTTCTAGTTGAAACAAAATATAAAGTTTTCAAGACCACAAATGGGAAGTTATCAGTGTGGGTCGCACCCAGCCTCTTTTTTGAAAATCGGTTCAGTAGATCCGGAGACTGTCCGCAATGGGACAATGTGTTTTTTGATGAGTCAATGTTGACGTCCTCTATAATTCGGCCAAAATTAGAAAATTAAGACAAAAAAAAATGTTCTTGTACTCTTGACGCATGTATTAATTATTTAAAAAAAAAATTTGTTGTTATCTAATAAAGTTTCCGAGAAAAAAAATTCCCAAAAATCGTGCGTTTTTTTGGCGTTCTAGACCGTACTAGTAGATACCTTAATTTACAACAATATCCCTGGTATTGTATGCCCACGTTAGGTCACAAACTTTTAATTCATGGCCCCGAAATAATAAAATATTCATTGTTACCTATCTGTCAAATGTCGGAAAATGCACAAGAAGCATGTAATAATTTTTTTTTAAATCTATCAAGCTAGTTTTCCAAGAGGATGTTTTTAAAAGATTCCTAAACGCATTCGATCCATTAATATCTAGTTGTCGGGAATTACCTCTAAAACCACTTAAATATTTGTCTAAAGACTGCATCAATTTGTTAGCACCTCCACCTGTAAATAATCAAACAGAAGATGAACAACAATCTTTTGACAGCTCTTCCGTTTCTGAAAAAGATACAGATGTAGATGATTGTGACTGTTACGAGATGGGCAATGAAAAATTTCTCATGTAAATAACGGATTACCTTATATACCTATTGTTTGCTCATATTGCATTTTGTATTTCTAAATTTATGATTTATAAATTATCTACTGTGTTCGATTCCAATAAATAATTTTTTTCCACGGGACATTCAAGAATTTTAATAAAAGAAATGAATCGGGTTGGTTATATCTACCCTAACCCAGACATCCCTTATATTTTTTTTTTAAATTCTTTTTTGTATTAAATTTTCTTTAATTCTGGCTATGCACCAATTTATTAACAGCTTCATGTTATTTTTGAGAATCTAATAGTGTGATGACAATAGTTTTAAGGTAGTAAGACTCATTTTTTATACCTAAAGTGTTTAATTTCAATTTCAATTTATTTTCAAAAAGGGTGTACAAGTAAGACTAGTCTTTTATAGTACCTAAGAACTGGTTACATGTTTCATCAAAATCTAGGAAAATTACAATCAAAAATTAAGAAATAATAATAATAAAAATAAATAAATAAAAAAAGAAGAAGCCTGTATTTCACTTTTTAATAATAAGTTATACCTTGTTTTACAGATTTTTGCCATTTAATCCCCATACATTTCTCCCTTCCCGTCAACTCCCAATTTCACCACCCATCCCTCCCCTTTCCTTCATTATTTCCATGTTATTTTATTGGCTAAAGTGAAGTATTATTGCTTTCTTAAACTTTGCGGTAGAAATGATTTTTTAATAGTAACAGGCAGAGAGTTCCATAACTTAGTTGCATGAACAAAAACACCGCCGTGAAGAATTCAAAAAGTTGTAAGAAGGTGGGAAAAGATTGAGTGTTCTATTAGATTGGGTAAACTGCAGTTTTTCATAAATGTACGATGGTTTTCTATTTTGAATGATTTTGTGCATAAACATACAGCATCTTGAATCAAGGAACTGTTGAAAAGAGCACCCAAGAACCAGTTTATGAAAATGTGATATGTGCTCATATCTCCTAAGCCCATAAATGTATCTTAACATGTCGTTGAATGCTTCAAGAAGCTTATGCTGGGAATGTAAATCAAGTTTACAATATATAAAATTGGCATAGTCAATTAAAGGAATTAGTAGTGTTTTAACAAGTCTTAATTTGGTAATAACAAAAGTTACATTGCAAAATAGCCAAAGCTTACACAACCCACCATAAATTCTTCCAATGGTATGGTTAACCTGATTTTAAGGCGAAAGAGAAGTGTTGATCCTTAAACCAAGACTAATTACAGAGCGCACAAACTTAAGTTGTACAAGCGAGAGATACACCGGTGGTAAAAGTAAGGTATTAATTTCGTTCTTAGATATCGTGATCAATTGGGACTTAGATGGGTTGAGGTTTAGGCCATTGTTAAGGGACCAATCTTAGATTTCCTGATGGTCCTCATTCATTCTACAGATTTAATCCTCTTGTAAGCCAATTGGACGAGACAAATAAATTTGCACATCGTCAGCATACAAACGAATTGATGCATTGGAACAAACATTTGGCAGATCGTTGATAAAAAGGCAAAATAAAATCGGTCCCAAAATAGAGCCTTGTGGAACAGATTCATAAATTCGGAAATCATTTCATTAGCTTTTACCCTCTGGCACCTATTTTATTTATTGAAAATAAATTATTTTATTGCTCAGAAATTGTTTTTCCTGTTTAGGATATATTATCCGTTTTTAAATAATTTTTTTTTTTCTCTTGTCGAATTGACAATTGAATGACAAGTCAGAGTGAAAACGTCAAATTAATTTTTACACATTTTGACTGGTGAAAACACTTCAAGATTAATTTTAGATATCTTGCCCTAAATCCTGGATTATGAGTCTTATCTTTTAATAAAAACGAAGTATAAAGCGACTCAGTTCGTTCCACTAAGATATGATACTGACTTTTAGAGCGGGAAACAGCTGTCAGTGTCAAAATAATCTATGATTTAAAAAGAAACCACTAGATGGCACACTCATTACATGCATATACGTATATTCTTATTTTATTTAATTCCTTAGGCTTATATTATCGACTATTTAATGCACTTATTCAATTATATCGATATTAAAAAAAAATCTCAGGAATATTTCATAAAAATAATTATTATTTTGAGGGGTTTTCAGATTGTTGCTCTTACTTTGGAAAATAGAATTTCACATGGTACAGAGGAAGCAACAACCACCAAAAACAGCTCCACGAGCTTACACAGGTACAAACAAGGAATCATGGCCTGCATATCTACTCATTTTTCAAGAGGAATCGATTTCAAATAAGAAACAAGAGGACATCTTTCGTCTTTTTTGATTGATACCAAGTTCGTTGCGATATTTCCAAAAAGGCTTCTGCGAATCATCAATTTCCAACTCACTTTTTGATTGCTTTTCCACACTGGCATTGTGATCTTGAAAATAAATACTTTTAAACCTTGGATACAATAAAGTTATAAAGGATATGGGTTAAGGTATTATAACCTATGACATAAAATCCGCGATGCAATTCAGAAAACTAAGTTTATTTTAAAACACTTACATATAACCCGTACCCAGAAATTCAAATATGTTTAAATTGTGGGAGTGACTGTGTACAATGCTTCCATTTAATGCAATTACTTTTATTCGATACGTACTTTATATCCTTCCTAAAAGTATTCAATCAAAAAGTACTTCGTATAGAAACAAAGCGCATTCAAGTTTGATATAATTTTTAACAAACAGGGTAAGACACCCAGTGACTGAAACTCTTAAGACAAATTTTGAGTTTAAAAACTCATAACTTTTCTTTCGCTGGACAGATTTTAATGATTTTTATATATTATTATTGTAACTGTTAATAATTTCTGTTATAATATTAAAGAAATAAATATGTTAGAAATTCCAAAAATAAATACAGAACAAAATTGTAATAGCCTACCACTTTTTTAGTTACGGCCACGTTACGGGTATTACCCGTCAAATATTACTTATGGACACCGTTCTTCTATAGCTTTTCACACTAAACTATAAGAGGAGTTTTCGGCAACAAGCCTACATAAACTCCTAAAGCATTCAAATAGAACATTTACATGTCTTAATTTGAAATTTAAATTGTTTCGACAACTAGCTGCATCCGCTTTGCAAAATTTGCAGTGTCAAAGTTAAACACACAAATAGAAAATGTTGCATGCAAAACTGAAAGAGAATTTACAAGAGTTGTAACCAGGGCTGTCGAAGTACTGCAATTGCAGTATTTGTACTGCTTTTTGAAGCTCCGTACTGTCGTACTGCAAACATAGCCGAAGTGCGATAGATGTGTGCTCGAATGTGAACCTCATGATCACAGGTTCGATCCCTGCCGCCGTCTATGTCGTTTTAATTCCATTAAAAACCTTCTAAAATTGTCATCAATGGGTTGCTGGTTTACTCATTATATGTTGTTCAGGCATAACACTAACAACATGTAATTGAGTTAAACTAGTATGCCCAACAAGGATGAACACGAATAAAATAATGTGAAGTACAAGCGACATAGAAATAAGACACGGCATTCTCCGCTTTAGTTCAGCCGCCATCCCTACAGATTTACAGCAAATTAGCTGTATACGAAATAATATGAATAGACAACTTGACCTTGTATTCTCATCTGACGCCGTTAGTACAGTAGTGGTAGAATCTATATCTGCTTTATCTAACATAGATCCATATCACCCGCCTCTTGACATTTTTCTTGACTTGAGTGGTCATTTACTAGAAAATAGTAATCCCCACGACTGTTCTTATACTTTTGACTTTGGGAGAGGTGATTTTCAACAGCTTTTAGATAGTTTAATTATTTCCGGTATAGATTTCTAATGATCTTGACAAAACTGTCTCAAGCTTTTATTCTATTTTGATGAGATGCATAAATGAAACTGTCCCTAAAAAAAGATCTATTCCCTCTAATTCTTCTTGTCATCCTTGGTTCACAAAATAACTCAAATGCCTTCGAAATAAAAGAAATAAGGCTTGGAAAAAATATATAAGGTTCATGACAGTAGAGAATCAAGTAGTATACATTTCCCTTTTAGAAGAATTCAAAAAACTCTCTTATGATTGTTATAATGATTATCTTCAAACCATGGGGCTTTCCCTGAAATTATACCCGAAAAACTTCTGAAAATTTATAAATTCTAAAAAGAAAAGCGACGGTTATCCTGTTAAACTCGTTTATAATGACGTAATCTTGAGTACTACTACAGAAATCTGTGAGGGATTTGCAAATAATTTTAGCCAATCCTTCATTGATTCCCCTGTTGTTGTTGACGATAACTATTTTCAATTCTTACGAAATTGTCCTCAGGTATCATTTAATAATATTACAATCGATCATGACAAAATTTTGGACTTTCTGTCACATTTAAAAGACGACTATTCTATTGGACCCGATGGAATACCACCCGCTTTATTGAAGAAATGTAAGTCTGTTTTACGAGTAGCTCTTCCTCTGCGTAATATTTTTGTTCTATCCTTGAAATTAGGTAAATTCCCTGCAGTTTGGAAGAAAGCATTTTTAACGCCAGTATTTAAAAAGGGAGATAAAGCCAATATTACCAACTATAGACCAATTTCCAAACTTTCTTGCATTCCGAAGTTGTCTATGTCGTCTTTAATTCCATTAAAACCTTCCAAAAATTTGTCATCAATTGGTTGCTGGTTTACTCATTACATGTTGCTTAGGCATAACACTAACAACATGTGATTGAGTTAAACTAGTATGCCCAACAAGGATGAAAAACGAATAAAATAATGCGAATTATAAGGGACATAGAAATAAGACACGGCAATTCTCCGCTTTAGTTCAGACGCCATCCCTGGAGTTAAAAAGTCTGAGACAACTACCTTCAGTCTCAGAACATCGTGCCACACATCTTTCCTATCCTTCTTTCTCTTCCGTAACTTCACGCCCGCGCTATGTTAAAACATTTAAAGGGTAATCATATTCCCTTGAGCGTGAGTTGATTATAAAAAAAAAAAAAAAAAAAAAAAGTTGTATGTGACAGTTTGACATTTATATGTAAAACTATTATCTGCAACCAACAACACGGTTTTATGCAAAAACGTTCTACGGTTACTAATCTTGTTGTCTTTTTGAATAAATGTTTAAACTCTCTAGAAAGTTGTCAAGAAGTTGATTGTGTATACACTGACTTCTTGAAAGCTTTTGATCAACTGTCTCATGAGATTATCAAGTTTAAACTTCACTCATACGGATTTCCACCACTTTTCATCAAGTGGATATCTTCATATCTTGAAGATAGGTTATATCAAGTCAAATTTAGAAATTCATACTCAAGAGAGTTTATTGCCAAATCAGGTGTTCCGCAGGGAAGCCACCTGGGACCACTACTCTTTACATTGGCTATTAATGATGCTCCTCTGTGTGTTCGCAATAGCAAAATTCTAATCTTTGCAGATGATATGAAAATTTATAACTAGCCGAAAGCCCTGGCAGCTAGCGCTAGACTAAGTATATTAATAATGTAATTTATTTGCTTATTAATAAAGTTATAATAATAATAATAATAATGAAAATTTATAAAAATATAGTATCTTCAAATGATCGGGCTCTACTGCAAGATGATATTAACCATTTTGCCTTGTGGTGTGAAAACAACAGTCTGAACCTCAACCCGACAAAATGTCAAACTATGACTTTTTCTAAAAAACGTTTTCCTTACTCTCATGAATATGTTATCTCACGGCACATTTTAACTCGTGTTATGACTGTAAGGGACCTTGGAGTTCTTTTTACACCCAATTTAGATTTTTCTGCTCATATTAATAAAATCGTGAATAAGGCCAATTCAATGTTAGGGTTTATTACAGTGGCGTAGCGTACCATCTCGGCGCCCGGGGCGGGAGACCCATTTTGCCGCCCCCATTCAATACTAAATTAAAATTAAATTTCGAGACATCATTTCACAGGCAATGAAATATCTTTTATTGAAAGTAAAATAGAATTAGCGGTTTCATAAACGGATTTTACGAGCCTTACGAATGAGGCTCGTGAGACAAAGCTGCATCTGCGGATTCATCTCCATATGCGTTTTTACTTGCGACTTGTTATAGGTACTATAAGGCAAGTTATGCATTCGTAAAAAAATCGAACTCGAGATTTTGATCAAAGTTGACATTACGATGATAGCGAAGACAAAAAAAGTGGGTCTCGCAATTCTGTCCGTTCGACTGCAGCTAAACGGCTCGGCCGATTTTCGTCAAACTTGGTAGATATGGGTTTAATTTTTTACCCCCGGATGTTTTTTGATTTGATTTTTTAAGACCAAAAATAACGGTACCCCCCATACGAATTTTTTTCGAAATTTTATAAACATTTTTTTTTCTCAAAAACTGTTCGACAGATTTTAAAAATAAAAATACAGAAAAATTTCATTTAATTAAATCTAGGTATTGGTTGAAAATTTTTTTTCGAAAAATGGTTATTGAGGGTACCCCCATGGGACCATTTTTTTTGTTTTTGACTTTCTCAAAAACGGTTTAACCGAATTTTTTTTTTGATTAAGCTCCCCAAAATTATAAATAGAATTGTGTACTCAAATTTTCAAAAAATTCAAAATTCAAAATTTTTTTTTCAAAACTCAATATTTCGAAAACTCCTTGCTAGATTTTTTTTAAACTTGATAAATAAAAGTTTCTCAATATAATCTACAAAATGTGAGAAAAAATTTTTTATTTTACCTAAAAATAAAGGTACCTACCATACAAATGCTAAAAAAATTTAAAAAATGATTTTCAAAAATCGTATTTTTCTCGAAAACGGCGCCTAGAATTTTGATAAAATTTTTTTTCTTTCAATTAATTTTTACGATCTTTAATTTAATAAAAAAAATTCTGAAATTAAGATATTACAGCTTGTACCTACCATAGAACCATTTTTTTCGAATTTTGAATTTCTCATTATCCACATAACGGATCTTAATGAACATTTTTATAGAGAAGCTTCTAAGAAGTCTAAAAAACATTGCATTTCAAAACTTAAGAATAAATATTTTTTGAATTTTTGAAAAAAACAAAATCTATTTTTTTCTTTTTTTGAAAATTCGATATCTCCGAAACGGGTCAATATTTCTTTTTGTAAATTTAATTTTTGTTCGAACAATAATAAAAACTTTAAATTAGCGTACCTAAATTTTTTCTTAAAAAGCTTTTAAAAGGTTTGTATATAAAAGTTTTTTTTTTAAGAAACCACTACAACGACTTATAATAATTTTTGTTCTTGCATAAATTCATAGTTGGATAGCATTCTGTTTTTTTCTCTTACTACTAAAAGAATTTAAAAATTAATTTTATCCTTATGAACAGTTTTCTCTAATAACATTCGTTTTTAAAATTCCTATTCGATTACATAGGAGCAAGTTCGTGCGACCCATTTGCTGTGAATTGTACTCGTTTTGAGATCGATTCCGAGTTTTTTCCAAAAAGTCTTAGAAAAGTCGATTGCGGCTTGGACGAAACGGTCTCTGCTCTCCACCAGGAGAGCTTTTAAAACGCAGATTTTCTGAGCACACTTATCCACACTCAGTCCACATTGCTGCAGGTAAATCTTTGCGTCATCTTCTTCAGGTAGCTCTGCAGCTCAAAAGCTAAGAAAAGTGAGGAAGTTGAATGACTGCATGACTGTCAGAAGAAGACTGGCTACCGATCCGTCAATTCTTCCAGTACCTCAAGAACTTCCACAAACTTATTTTTAAGCGTCTTCACAGCTTCACGAGGTTCACTTTTTCTGCAGGCTTGTGACTAGATCCTTGAGATACTTCTGGTGAGTCGACTTCGTCTTGACCCTGCTCTGTGGTGCGACCAGAACGACTTCCAACTTCAACGCCAGGCACGTCTTCTTCTTCTGCCCGTAAAATAAGTTATGCATTCTCATGAATATTGGCCGGAGGACAATTCTAGGCCACTCACGATTGTAGATGGAGGAATCTTACTTACATTGGAATCACTTCCGCTGCTGCTGGATGCCGCCGAAGACGTTAACGTAGCTTTTGAACCAGAACTATAACTATTTCGCGTCTTTGCGTCTGCTTCTTTCTTAGCCTTTTTCTTGCGGTATTCCGCGCCGCTTCCTTTAACTCTTTTCATTTTCAAAAAACTAGTTCAAAGGTTGAGTGAAGTACTAAGTGCTTAGTTTAAGAAGATTCAACAGTATTTAAACTATAAACAACACAATCGAAATAACTTTCTGTGATGCGGGAGGGAGCAAAAAGATTGAGCTGGCTGAGACTAGAATAACGTTTCCGTCGAATTTTAGTTATCTTATCATATCTCGCATATGCATATCATATGTTTCGGAACACTCCCTTTCAGTTTCGCGAGAGTTTCGGAACGTTTTGTTTTAGTTTCGCGATCAGCGCGACAATACGGAATGCACTCTTACGGCCCTACTCACCGTCTACGAATTCACGAAAGCGGTCAACGACGAACCACAGATAGGGTGGCAAATTTCAAATTTACATCATTGTTGTTTGTTGACTTGTCAAACGATCTGTCATGAAACATATGATTTATACTCTACCCGCATCACCGGCGACATTTTGCCGCCCCCCTAGGCCTGCCGCCCGGGGCGGACCGCCCCCCCGCCCCCCCTACGCTACGCCACTGGTTTATTAAGCGCTGGTCTAAAGAATTTGTTGATCCCAATGTCACCCGGGCTTTATACAACTCCTTGGTGCGTCCCCATCTTGAGTATGCATCGCAGGTTTGGACTCCTCTTTATGATATTCATATTGAGAGATTATAATCTGTGCAAAGAAACTTTACTCGTTTTGCCTTGAAAGGACTTCAATGGATTGATCCTTCGTATGTCCTCTCTTATGACCAACGATTATCTATTCTTCAGATGCAAACTTTGGAACAAAGAAGAACAAACAATGATTTGGTATTTTTCCACCAATTAATAACAGGTGTCACAGATGCACCAGATCTTTTATGTTCGGTTTATTTTAATTATCGGGGAGGAGGTTGTAATCTTCGAGGCCTCGATATGATTAAGGTCCCAACACATAGGGCCAACTATTAGAGTTGTGCAAAACAGTTCCAAAGGCGGAACGAACATGGAACGGTTCTTTTTCCGGTCGGAACTAGTTCCTGGAACCATGTCCGCGGAACTATTAAGATTTGATATTAAGTGGCTTGAGCTAGACAAATCTCGGTGCGGTGAAGCACTAGTATAGCCAGAATTTAAAGACTTTTAAGTAACTTTATTCAATTTTTATATTTAACAAATAAATATTGAAATTTTGAACACAAAACAGTAATATGAAAAAAAATCCAGCTTTCCAATTGACATTTTTAACTAAACCATTATAAATATAAGAAAAATAATAAATAAATAACAGAACAAATATTGACACAAAAACAAAATAAGAATTCAATCTTAGGTAAATATTTTCAGGTTTTTTTCTTTAATGTTACTATAAGATTTAAAATCTAAACTTGAATATATCAGCTCAGAAAAATAACAAATATACCTAATACTCATAGTTGATCACAAAAAATTTACATTAAAAAAATCAGTCTTTAGTCAACATTTTAAAGTATTTTGTTTTTAGTTGATAAAAATTTATTGAAGCATTAAAAGAAATTCATAAAAATACCATTGAATTGTTGAAGGGCAAATTATTTGTGTCCCTTTCAAATGTTTTTGTTTCGCTTTGCACATACAACTAAACATGGATGTTTTGCATGTTCATTTGGATTCCAAATGCACTCCTCTTCGTAGTGAAGACAATTAAAAATGACATAAGAAACCGTTCTGAGTTAAAAAAAAATTAAATTATACAAATACCAAAATCCACCTAAATACTATGCCGAAATTGCAAATCAAATGACAATAATTCACATTCACAACAGCAAAACAAAACAAAAACATTCAACAGTTGAACAGAAGAAAAAATATAAAAAATAAAATTACCCCTATCCACCTGCATACGTTTCCAAAATTCCAGATCAATTCACAACAGCAAAACTACTAAAAATAAAATGCACGACTGGGTCGCACGAACTTTCTCCTATGTAGCCTATTACATAGGAGCAAGTTCGTGCGAATTTTAAAAACGAATGTTATAAGAAAAAACTGTTCATATGGATAAAATAGTTTTTTTTTTTCAATTCTTTTAGTAGTAAGAGATAAAAACAGAATGCTATGCAAATATGAATAGTTCCATTGGTTTTTTTTTTTTAAATAAGCTTTTATATACAAAATTTTTAAAACATTTGTAAGAAAAAATTTGGTACGCCAACTTTAAGTTTTTATTATCGTACGAATAAAAATTAAATTTCCAAAAAAAATATTGAGCCGTTTTTGAGATATCGAATTTTCAAAAAAAAAACATTTTAGAAGCATTTCTATAAAAAATTTCATTAAAATCCGCCATGTGAGTGAGAAATTCAAAACCAGACAAAATGGTTCTATGTAATATCTTAATTTCAATTTTTTTTATTAAATTAAATAGGTATCATAAGAATTTATTGAAAGAAAAATTTTTTTACCAAAATTCTAAGCGCCATTTTCGAGAAAAATACGATTTTTGAAAACCATTTTTTAACATTTGTACCTTTATTTTTAGGTAAAATATTTTTTTTCCTCACGTCTTGTAGATTATATTGAGAAACTTTTATTTATTAAGTTTTAAAAAAATCTAGTATGGGGTTTACAAAATGTTGAGTTTTGAAAACAAAATTTTGAACTTTTTTTAAAAATCCAAAAAATTCTTTTTTGAAAATTTGAATACAAAATACTATATGTATAATTTTTGAGGAGCTTTAGCAAAAAAAATTATCAATCTGTGGTACCATTTTCGAGAAAATCAAAAACAAAAAAAATTTTACCTTGGGAGGATCTCTCAATAACCATTTTTCGGAACATTTTTTTCAACCATTATTTAGCTTTAACTAAATGAAATTTTTTTTGTATTTTTATTTTTTAAATCTGTCGATTCGTATAGCAGGTACCGTTATTTTTGGTCTTAAAAAAAAAAAGAAAAAAAATGTGTGGTTTCACGAAAATCGGCCGAGCCGTTTAGGCTGTAGTCGAACTGACAGACAGAATTGCGAGACCCACTTTTTTAGCCTTCGCTATCATCGTAATGTCAACTTTGATCAAAATCTCGAGTTCAATTTTTTTCCCCGAATGCATAACTTGCCTTGTATTACCTATAAGTCGCAAGAAAAAACACTATTCATTATCATTAGATACAAAATCCAAAATTGTATCCTATCTCATCTGAATCTGAACAAAAAAAGAATAAACGTATACGAGCAAGTTATGTTTCCCATCCTAATAAGAAAAAGACAGAATGGAAATACAATGAAAACAAAAGACATGGAACTATTAAAGGAACTATGAGTATGATAAAGAGATCGGACCGATTTATATTCAGCCGGACATGAAGGAACTACATACGACAAATGAACTATGTATACTCCATCTCCCTACCTAAAACAAAAGACATGGAACTATTAAGGGAACTATGAGTATGATAAAGAGATCGGACCGACTTATATTCAGCCGGACATGAAGGAACTACATACGACAAATGAACTATACTCCATCTCCATACCTAGTAATAAGAGTGGAACTACGAAGAAATGTTGTAGGCAATGTGCTTGAAGAAGATATGGAACTATTTCGTTCCTGTATGTATCTACTATTGTCTTTCCAATCGGTGCGAACTGCGTTTAGGTAGGCAGATTTAGATTTTTGTGTGGCGCTCAACTCAACTCGTTCTCATACTTGTATGTTAGCTTTGGTTGGGACGTTGGGAGTTTCGCAACATATGTATGTATGCGTGTGTTTGTGTATTTCAATTTGTATCTAAACAGGCACAGAGCCATATTCGCTCTCGTTGGCTTTCTCGTTCTTCTTTTGTGTCTACATTGCCGGAACTATGGACATGTTTGAATTCAGTTTGTGGAACGAAAGGAAATGTGTCCGAGTAAGGACATAGTTCCTGGAACTATATAGGTCCGGAACGACCCAACTCTACCAACTATGGCATGCATGAGCCCTTGACACGTATGGGTAGACTTGTAAATTGGAATTCAAATATTTTGGATTTTAATATAAATAAAAGTAAATTAAAAAACCTACTCAAAACCAGTGGTCCACGCTCCTAAATGTTCGTTGTTTCATGTTGTTATTGTTTTGTTCTTACGTAATATTATTTGATTATTTTTCATGTTTTCTTCTGTCAGTGTTAATTGTAATAGAGTTTGCCTACTAACAACTAACACTGCACTAAATGATGAGCCGGTGGTATAACACAGTTCTCTGTGTTGGCAAACCATTGGTCGAAAGACGGAGCTTGCTATAAGCTTTCTTCGACCAATTCTGATAGTGTAAAAAAAAAAAAAAAATATCTGAGACAACAACCTTCAGTCGCAGAACATCGTGCCACACATCTTTCCTATCCTTCTTTCTCTTCCGTAACTTCACGCCCGCGCTGTGTTGAAACATTTAAAGGGTAATCATAATCCCTTGAACGCGGGTAGATTATTGAAAAAAAAAGTACTGTTTTTTTTTCTCGTCAACTTTTCCATACAAAATCTTAAAAAAAAATCTATATCTAAATGCACTCAAAAACTATTCTCTACGAACATGCCCAAAAATCAAATTGAAAGCGACAAGCCATTAGCCATACGGATCCATGATAATCTTCGGTTAAGTATTAAAGACGTCTAAATTGGGCCTAAAGCGGAACTCTTAATAAAAGCAGAAAATAAATAATAGAAATTAAATCGATTTGCCTAAACTACCATATTATAAAACTCTTTGAAGGCTATAAAAAAAGATTCGATTTTAACGATAAAGCCCTAATAGTAATACAAATACTAAACCCAAGAAACTTAGGTGAAAGTTTAGTAGAACTCAATCCTTTATTTCCAAACCTTGTTCTAAACATTAGCATTGAGGATCGGGAATTCGAGTGGAAGGCTCTACTGAACTTTACAGATTTGTCTAGAGAACTTGAACTAGAATGATTCTGGTGCGATGTATTCTCAGCCAGAAATGGTTTGGAAGAAGATATCGTTTCGCTTATATAAACAAATTTTTATATCATCCTTAGATACTAAACTTGCTTTGCCACACAGTAGTGCTACTTGTGAGCGAGTTTTTGCAAACGTAAATTCGATTAAAACTATATTCCTTAAATGTGACTTCTGTAAGCGGTATCCTTTCAACAAAGTCGTTGTTGGACAGGTACCAGATACATGAATGAAAACTAGCTTCAAATTTATTAAAACGATGCAAGAAGACTTAAATTTTTAAAAGGTGGCCAGACTAATAAATTATTTTTAACATGTGCAGTTTAAACATAATTTTGCTTATTATTTAAATGTACAAATATAAAACTCATTAATATTATAATATTTATATCCAAAGCATACATATATAAAAAAATTCAATAATAGCTGTGTTTTATGGAAAATTGATAGCCACTCAGTAAAGCAAATTGAAAAAAAAACGAATATAGTCACTTTTATATTCACTCTCTTTTACTATCAAAGTTTGATACGAATTTTAGAGTAATTTCAAATTTATTTTTCGATTTTTCGCAGAAAAAAAAAAAGATTTTGTAGATGTTTTTTAATCCATCGAGATCTCAGCCATCTTCTAATGGAATTTGACATTTTATGGCTTGGTTGATAGGTAATATACTATATTTTGACCTATTTAGAGTATTTTTTTCTAGATGCTTTCCAAAAGCCCTAAAATCGATTTTTCGGTGAGATTTGAGATTTTTTGTACGTCTTTTACAAAATAGACATGAAACTTTATTTCCAAATGTCTTGACATAATACAAATCTCCGAGAAAAAAAGATGCATTCCAGAACACATCCCAGTACCAAACAAATGTTTTTCTGCACTCGATTTAAGCGCTATCTACATCTCAATATATCAATAATTTTTATTCATTCATTCTATATTCACTGTGATTGCTGACCAAATTATATTCACTCTTGATGTTTTTACTGTTTTGCATGTAAAATTTTGCTAACTTGGCTATTTTTTATTTTTGTTTGTATAATTCTTTGTTAGTTATGAATTTGATGAAAAAAAAACTTATATTTTTCGAAAAAAAAAAAAAACATTTCAATGAGATAAATATAAATTTGACTATTCTTATTTTTTTTTATAAAAATACAATAAAAAAAATGTTTTATGAAAAAAAGTTTCATTTTACTGCCGTACTGCTGCGTACTGCTTTTTTTTTTCTCTTGAAGTACTGCTTTCTCAAAGAATGAAACGACAGCCCTGGTTGTAACTAAAAATGGGAATGCAATAAATCCTGAATCGTGATATCAAAATCATTTCGTGAGCGAACCGGCTTGCTTAGTAGTAGTATACTGCCTTTGTATACAGGGTGTCCGGTAATTCATGTGCCATACTTTGGGATGTGATTCTTTGTCATATTCTAAGAAAAAAAATTGTTCTACAGTAAAGTGTGATTTTCAACTTTGATATCAGTTTTTGACAATTTAAAAAAAGGCTATCTTTGGTGTAGATAGTAGAATTAAGTCGGGGTGGCAATTTGAAAGGCCCGATTAATTTATTTACAATTACCCCTGCCCTTTCGAAGCCTTTGAAAGGTATTCCCAAAAACATTTCGAGAAGGAAGTCGTCCGTTAGGATAAAGTTCCTGGTATCTTCATTGTGCTCTTCTTGAATTTACATTGCATAACTGATATACCAAATGAAGGCATTTCAAAAAGCGCTCTGTTGTCGTGACTAAACTTGATAATCTGATGAATGAATTTGTTTTTGTATTCTTTTATACCACTTATTTAGTTAATGTACCAATTAAACATTCGTACACCAAATTTAACTCTCCCTGAGAAGCAAGCCAAGTAGGCATAAGTATACACTAGTCGGCATAAGTATTTTGACGAAATAAAAATCGTGCATTTTTCAGTTGAACTTTTTAATGGCTTTATAAAGAATTTTTGTTTATTTTTTTTTCCTTTTTATATATAACTAACACAAACTTAAAAATAGTCAAACAAATATTTTTTCATAGAAACTTAAAAAGATATAAATAAATTATTGATTTCACTCGTTGGCATAAGTATTTTGACAAGTATGCATTATTAAGAAAACAAAGTTTAAATTTCACAAAAATAAAGAAATGAAGAATTTAGTAAAATGTATAACCTCCTTTGGCTTCAATAACTTTTTGAAGGCGTCTCGGTACTGAATCCACTAAATTTTGAAGAATATCTGGAGATATCTCTTTCCAAAGGGAAGTTACCTCAGCAATTGTCTCCTCTCTGATTTTATTTAAAGAAACTGTTCTTTTGCGTTTCAAAAGAGACTAGACGTTTTCTATAATATTTAAATCTGGACTTTGAGGTGGCCAGTCCAAAGTAGTAACACCAACATCCTTCAAAAAATTCATTACCAGCCGGGCTTTGTGGCATGGGGCATTGTCCTGTTGCAGGATGAATGATTCGCCAATAAGCATATCTCCGGATGGAAAGGCATTATCATTTAGGGTACTAACATATTGGCTTTTGTTCATAGAGCCGGTGATAGGAACCAAGTCACCCAGTCCATTATAAGAAACACATCCCCAGAACATGACAGAGCCTCCACCCTGGCTCACTTTTTGACAAACGGGCCTTTTTTTTTTGCCTTACTACCTTTGGCAATCTTACAAAAAATTTATTTTTTGATGAATTATACTCAAACGAGCTTTCATCTGTCCATAGAACGCTTCTCCAGAACTCCTTTGGCTTGTGCAGATGTTCCTTTGCGAATGTCAGTCTTTTAAATTTGTTTACCTTTGATATGTACGGCACGTCCTTAACTTTAATTGTCTTGAAATCTCCTTCTTTTAAACGTCGTCGGACAGTACGCTCACTGATTGGATTCTTGGCCGTCAAATTCCATTTATCTGCAGCAGATTGAGGCTTCACAAAAATATTTTTTTTAAATTCCCGTAAAAGGATTCGGTCTTCAGTGGGCGTTGTTTTGCGCCTAGCACCTGATCTTCTTAAGTTTCTAATGTCATTATGCTTCTTAAACTTATTAATTTGATAGTGCACAGTTTGACGTGACACATTAAACTCATTTGCAATGTCTTTTACTGCCATTCCAGCGTTAAACTTTGCTACAATGGAAGATCTGATAACCAAACTCAACTCCACTGTTTTAACCATGTTTTTTAATAACTTTTGATCAAATTTTATTTTTTATTAACGTTTCACTTCAAATAAAGTTTAATACTGCATAAGTTGCTTGGTTTTCACGTGCAAAGTGTAAAAACAGGTACACAAAGATTCCGTCAAAATACTTATGCCACACAAAAATTCGTTGTTTACATGCATTTTTATGAGCATAAAGAGAATGCAAAATGTAAACAATACAAAATTTGGCATGCATAGAGCTAAAAACATATTCTTCGTTTTGCACATTATTTTTTCGCCGTTATTTAACGCTACTTAGCAAAGTGTAGGTTCAACAGTCAGAAAAAGGTTTCGTCAAAATATTTATGCCAACTACTGTATGAGTTTGTTTTTATTATTGTTTTGTTCATCAGGTAAAAATAAGAAAACTTTATGTTTATTACGCATTTTTTGAAAAAAAAAATTGACTTCAAAGTCAAAATTTTTCTCGGGCAAGAAAAATTGAACAACATTCAAAATTGAATATCTGGCAACCCTAAAAACATGTCAGCTCAATTTAAACGTAGTTTCAAAGGATAGTATTTCTACTAAAAAGAAAGTCTAAAATGAGTACTGTTAGTAGGTACTGACAGAGAAATTGACCTTAACATGGGTCAGGGTACACCAAAGTTAGACTTTTCTTAAATAGTCAAAAAGTGATGTCAAAGTTGAAAATCAGACTTTACTGTAGAACAATTTTTTTCTTAAAATATGACCAAGAATCACATCCCAAAGTATGGCACACGAATTAAAGGACACCCTGTATAACTGATATATGTATGTATGTATACGTACAGGTAATCTGACGTCTGCTAGCAAATGAGAATACTAACCTCACTCTTAATTAGCGTTTCAACTTAGCACTCTCCCTTAAAGTTATCGTTTGTCAGACAAGTGCTACAATTTCGAAATTGAATGTGATGTCCAGGGGTGAGGTATTCTTAGTTCCACTCCTGGATGAAAATTATGCATTACGTTGCGCAAACTCCATATTTTTTTCATTTACCTCACAAACTTTATTTATGTGGAACCCATTTCCTTCAATTCGATCCACAAAAATGTGTCCCACCATGAGTGCAGAGCTAATGGGTGTCATTTGATATAAAAGTTAAGGCTAGCCTGTGAGATTGTTTGAGTGAAAATGCTATTTGTTCCGAAGAATACTTGAGTTAAAACTAAAATTTGGAGATAGTCCATATCCTTTTCCAGGATTTGTTCTCAATTGGAGAACAGTTAAAAATGGTCCACCGTGTTATCAGCATCCCGGGCATTTCGAAAACTGGTTTTGGACCTTAAAAAGTGTGTCTTTTAGATTTTGGTTTTTTGCTTATTTATATATTTTGCAATAGAAAATTTATTAATAATTACTCTTTAAGAAACTTGTGTGTGTCATTTTTTGTGATTGAAAGAAAAAAACAATTTGTTTATGTATGAAAATTTAAAAGCTCGTATCATTGGTATAAATTTTTATTCAGCTGAGTATAAAAGCAACAAGAACCTACATAGACATAGCTACCTATATCAGACGTTTGTCCTGGAAAACGGTCCTTTTTCAGGTCTGTTTCATCACTCAGTGTGTTGGTGTGACTGTAAATAGTTTGGGAAAAGAATTTTATATTCCCGACCAGATATATCCTTCGGCTAAGAAGTTATTTTCTTGTTTTTTTTTTGTAAACCATAAAATATTTCAGGAGTTTCCTTTTTTCAACCGGGTAACTGCTGTATCGGTGTTTGCGTCTATAGGAGGCTGCCCAGTAACTTCGGAGAATGGGTGAGACTTTCCGATACGCGATGGGTTACGTATCCTGGTAATATTATACTCTTCTTCCTTATTTTTTCTACTGTTTTCTTTTTTTTTATATTTTGAAATGTGTGCCTCGTTTTACGTGCTAAAATAAAAAAAATAAAGATATAAAAGCGATCGGTAAAGAAAAAATCAAGGACAGCAAGGAAAAGAAAAAGTTTGGTTCTTATCTTGCTCAGCATCACGACCGGGATGTCAAATACGTTGAAATCCTATTTTTTCATTCGTAACTGGGCGAGAGTTTGAGTTTTCGATTTGTGTTTCGTGCTATGTGTGTATGTATGTACATATGTATGTATAAGTATTCGTGTTAGTTCGTATGGACGTGCGAACTACTCGTCGTTATGTAATTGAATATAGCCTGACAGAGGATAAACGAAGACTTCTTGTGCGCCGTGAAAAGGAGCTGCATCTATAGTCGAATGTACTAATTAAACGAAGGATATTTGATAAGCATTTGTGGACAACTCATGAGCAACAAAAAAGGTTTGTTTACAATAATTTTCACATTTTTTTCAAAGTCCAACCCTAAAATGTCAAAGACAAATTTCTCTGAAAAATCAACCATTTTGACATATGTGTACATTTGAATTCATTGCCGATTTATGGGAATGGTAATTTGGCCCTAAAAATTCCATGAAAACAATTAATCTAAGCATTGATATTATTGAAATATCTCCTGCCTACCTATGGTACCTACCTATATTACAAATCATTTGGGTGGTTGCTTCTAATTTTAATGGAACCTTTTATCAATTTTGGAATAACAATGGGATGGGTTTGGAATATTGGTCGAAAGAGGAGACAAAAGGGCGCCATCTAAGGACATTTGTTGATATGTTTTTTGGCGATGAGAATAAGGAAAATTACATTCAGCTGCTTTTTGCTAAAGATTTAAAGACCTTTTTGTTGGATCCTTCAAGGAATTTAATGGTTTTGGAAATGTCTTATACCTACCTAACTTCTTATGCATTCAATACCTAATTTGACTGAGATTCAAAACCACATTCAACTGTCGTTTATGTGTGTGGTTTTAATGGAATGTTGTTAGGCGATCTTAATTAAAGTCCGAATACCTAGTTAAATTGATTTTTAAGTAGCCACATTATGATGTGATATAAGCATGCAGCTATTTTAATAAAAAGTGTTTGGGTGCTCGGAGGTTTCTTGTTAGGTGATGTCAAGGTGTGGGTTTTATTTTTCAATGGGTTAGACTTATTTTATTAAGTTAATGTTTATGGGTAATATTTACATACATAGAAGGTTTTAATGGATGTAATGATGGTACACCTTTTTGATGCTGATATGTTCTTAGAACCAATTTGCAAGCTCTTCTCTTCTTATCTAGTCACTCAATCACAGAGAAAACAAGATGTACATATCATGCAGGATTTCCAGCAGCTGATAATTGGGGATAATGAGAGTTTTAGGCCAAGAATATAACCGGAGGTAGCTTAAAGACGCTCTCTGACTTGTACTTGTGTGCTATCGTTTGGTACTTCCTGATTTTCTCTCGGAATATATAACTATCTCGTTAAAGGAAGGTAGACCTTCAAGGTGTAACCAATCGGCGTTTACCACGTGCGGCCTGCAAAAATGATGTCTACTGAGAGTGATATCAGAGAAAAGTTAATGTCATATTCATTCCGAAAGCTGGTAAGGCCACTCACCAATTAGACTATCTTCGTTTCATCTTAAGACCACACATGAAGGGCAAATCTATTGAGAATCGACCTGTCAAACTTGATTGACTCCATGCTTGAAACTAGAATTGTTTATGGGGAAATGGGTGACAGCAAGCTTAAAGTAAGGACGGATAGCGTCACGCCATAGGAGCGTCTCTTGTCTCCTTTGCTTTGGCTTCTGGTCGTAAACCAGATCTTAGTTTAAATAGGGCAAAAGTCGTGGAGTATACACTGATGATATAGTGATAATGGCATTAGGAAAATTTGTCCCCACTCTGTGCGAGCTCCTAGAAACAGCGCTTGAAAAGCCTAGTAATTGGCCAAGTAGATGCGAACTTAATGTCAACACTCTTAAGACGGAACTGATTCTGTTTACGAGAAAACGAAACATTCCAAACTAAAATCCCTCTAAATGGGACGCCCCTCCATATAACTGGCACTGCCAAATATGTTGGTTTAGTTATAGATCGTAAGCTGAACTCGAAAGACAACATCTAAGAAAGAGAAAAAGCTGCAATAGCCTTCTACAGCTGCAGAAGAAATGTTGACAAGAGATGGGGACCCAGCCCAAAAAGTATTCATTGGATACATAGCCATTATAACGGCTATTCCGACAGCAAGGGAGATAGTGATGGAAAACCGGCCTTTACGGATGGTTCCAAAACGAAAACTGCGGTAGGGTCCGATAGGTCTCAAACAACCAACCCATAAATAGATCATTAAAGCTTCCAAGTTTTTGCTGTATTTTCCAAGGGAAAGTGTTTGCAGCTAACGTGGCCGCAAAATATCTTTCCACATATGAACTGACGGACAAGAACATTGATATCTTCATAGATAGGCTGGCGGCAATCAAAGCCATTTCGTCAATAATTGTCACGAAGTCAAAACTGGTTGCTCGTTGCCTTAGTGAATTGAGATGCTTGGCAAAACAAATTCAGTCAACCCTCTATGGGTCCTGGGACACCGTGACATTTATGGAAATTAAATGGCTAATGAACTGACCAAAAAAGATTCATCACTTGAACCAAGCCAAATTTTACAGATGGCCAACAAAATGGACAACTGTCAGGTTTCAAGGAATCTTTGGCCAGTGATTTCAAGGAAAAAAACAGAACTTAGCACACCGCAATTGTCTCTCTTGGTTGGAATCCCTACGGTCACCAATCAATAGGCACCTACATGAGCATTAGCACATCTGACTTATGCAAAGGGTGTCAAGACGAAGAGGAGGGAGGGCTCATCTCACTTCCTTTGTGAATGCCCCAGACTAGCTAGAACTAGAAAGGATAATATATTTCCGACGAACTGGGCGACATCTCATTTTTGCCATTGAAAAGCATCCTTAACTTCAGTCAGAAATCAGGATGGTTCAGGGAGGCACCCCCTACCTTATACTTCAACTAAATTGAGATGGGTAAATTATTCCACATTCGTGTATAGCGGCTAGGAAATAATCTCTGAATTTAACAGTAGCTACTTCTGAAGTGGGCTCAAGTCTAAACATTCCTTTGAACCGTGAGTATTACGGTTGAATTGCTTAAGGGGAGGAATGCAACTGGCTATTTGAAAAAATAAAGGAAGTATGTATAATGAAAGACAAGAAACATTGCTGCTGTGCTCGAGAGATTCAAATGTTTCTGAAGTTATTCTATAACTTATAACCTAAACACTTAACAGAGTTTATGGCAACATTGAATAGGTCTGTGATGCATATAACAGAACTGGAAGATGCAAGTGCCACTCATGAATAGCATTGAGTTTCTGAAGCAAATAACTTAACTTTTGTTACAGCTAATTTTTATGCTACAACTGCCAGCTTCACATTGTTTCACTTTACTATTTGCCAACCTTTGTACTTTGACAGTGCTACGAGCTACTCGTACAGCTGTATTATTATGTTCGCTCCATGAGATTTGACGGATTTATTTATGAACGAAAATGAACGCGTTCAATTTTAAATCAATTCAAATATTGAGGAGTGTATTCAGCACAAAAAAAAATATAAGAACAAAAAGATAGTTTCAGAAAAGTGAATGCAAAGAGGCAGAGCTGAAAAAAGAACCAAAATGAATGTTTAGAGTCATGAAGGTGTTGAACTGGCTATTGGTGACGAGAAAAGCCTCTAGATTCGCTTGTTTATCGGCTTGAGTGTTTTTCAAAATAGCTTTTTTGGCTTTAAGTCCCCAAAGATTTGGCATTCCGCTCCTGATACCTATCTCACTTCAACTAATCAGTTTAATAGTGGAATTTTTGTTAAATTCAGTTAATCTTACATCGATTATTTGAATTTAAAAAAAATTGCATATTTTCAAGCCTTTCACTGATGAGACCAAGTGAGATAACCGGGACGAAACGTCAATTTTGTTGGACTAATGGCAAAAAAGATATTTTGAATCAACAATTTAAAAAGTCAATCAATAAATTAAACGCTGATTTATGTATTTCAGTGGTATAATAGAATTTATAAAAAAAAGTGTGTGTATACTGGCGCATGCGCGATAGAAGTAAAACTTCTTTTCCCTCAAGCAAAGCCTCTGTATAAGTTTCTAACCTATAAACGTACAAACATATTTTGTACAAACCAACTGACTAAGATTATAATGAATTTACAAATTGGTTATACCTATAGCCGATTAGTTAAAAAATGAAACAATTCATTCCTCACTTATTGTCTCCAGAAAAAAATGAGTTTTGTGACATACATATGTAGATGTAAAATACTGTTTGAGTGTGTTAACCTTTTGACGATACAGAAATCTACTTTTCGTTGGGTTTTGACATTTATGCTTATTCTGCCACATCTGTTATTCTGCTATAAATTTTCTGTTATGAATCATAAAAGATTTCCACCTTAAAAGATCTTTTATGATTGGTATTCAGGGGTCCGATCTTTTATAAAAGTCTATTATGCAACTTCGAAAACGAAATCTGTTATCAAACTGAACTAAAATCTGCTATCATAATCAGCTGCGGAGCATCTAAGTAAAATATTTTATCTGACATAATTAAAATGGTTGATAAGTAAACTACTCTTGAACTATTTGTATCTGTACCCATAGCTGGGCATTAACTCGTTAATCCGTTAATCGTTAATTAACGAAGTTAAAATTTTGATTAACGGATTAACTTTTAAGTTAACTTTCAAAAATGTTAACGGACACGTTAAATCCGTTAATCCACGTTAAGTCCGTTAATCGTTAATCCAATGCCTACTATTTACCGCGCGGCGCGAAAAACAGGTTCAGACAAGTATGAGACAAGTGCCGTGCGGCGCGTGCCGCGGGTGAAACAAAAACAGCTAGGTACGTATTATATTTTGACGGCGCGTGCGAGTGAGAAAACTGCGAAGAGATTCGTTTCGTTTGATCATTTCATTATGCCGGTCATCCACATCCACGCGCGATAAGTTCAACCAACTTCGTTCAACTTTTTATTCAACTCTTTCGTTGGATAAACGACTTTACGAATTTTGATCAACTCTTAAAACTTATTCCAGTGTTGAATAGCTCCGTACACCTAGTTGACCAACTTACTCAAATGTTGAGTAACCTCGTACACTAGTTGATAAACTTGTTCGATTTTGACAGAAAAAACATTTTTTCGAGGTGATCAACTGCGTTTTCGATATTGTTGCTCAACCAGTTGATGAACGAGTTGATACCTTCGTATACTTAACCAAGGATCACTCGTTGTGAAACGCGTTGAACGCACCACGATAAACAAAAAACTCAAACGTCAAACCTGAAATAATCTTAAATTTGTTCCGTATGAGTATGATTTCCTCTAAGAAAAAAAAAGTGGCTGCCGCATTAATAATATTAGAAAATGAACGACAAAGGAAGAAAAAACAGCCAAGACGATTCTGGGTAGATGATTTTTTCTTGAGTCGCGAAGAAAATTGTTTTTTTCAATGAAATATATGAGAAATTAAAATCGATTGATCCCACCGCGCCCGTGAATTCGAATTCAAAGTTTAGGCAATTGCATTTTCGAGGAAATTTGAGACCAAGCCAATTCCCTGGCATCTATATTTTTATAAGAGGGGCTCTCGCACAATTCGTTGAGCAACAGCAAACAACTAGATCCAACCCGTTGGTTGAATGCGTTGAATTCGAAATTTGTGTGTTGATCGCCTAGTGGACGACCGGCATTACTTAGCGCCGGTGCTCAGAGTAAAAAAATATTAAAAAAATGCAATTTTTAACTTCCCATAGGGAGTTATTGTAATCGGTCCGATTTGTCAAATTGGAATTTTTGACATTTCTCGACGTTTCAAGGTCCCTAGAGGCTATATCAATCATTTTTAGAGAGATGTCTGTGTGTGTGTGTGTACGTACGTTCGTACGTTCGTACGTTCGTACGTTCGTACGTCCGTACGTTCTTGTACCATTTTTCGTCGTCGATATCTCAAGAACGAGTAAAGATATCGACTTCAAATAAATTTTGTTTAATAGATAATAACTTCGAAAGAGGCTGAAAGGGCGTTTATTAAAATTCAGTGAGTAGTTTTTTCACTATAACGGTTTAAAAAAAAAGTAAAAATTTTGGTTAGTTTCAAATATCTCAGGAAAAAATAATGCTATTGATTTCAAATAAAATTTATTGTT
Source organism: Chrysotoxum bicinctum (assembly GCA_911387755.1). Taxonomy (NCBI): domain Eukaryota; kingdom Metazoa; phylum Arthropoda; class Insecta; order Diptera; family Syrphidae; genus Chrysotoxum; species Chrysotoxum bicinctum. The sequence continues at coordinate 37,579,014 of OU426988.1, forward strand.
GGAATGCTAAAAGCATTCGATGTAAATTCGTAGAATTTTTTGCTTTTCTTAACAAGCATAAAGTAGATATTGCATTAGTAACTGAAACATGGCTAAGCTATGGTGATAGGTTATCAAATGGAGATTATGTGTGTTATCGTTTAGATAGAGATGAGAGAAGGGGTGGTGGTGTTGCCGTGGTAGTCAAAAAAAATATACAACATAAATTAATTCCCATTGCTGATACCAAAGTAATACAAAATATTGGAATCGAAGTTCCATTTTCTAATGGCTCTTTCTTAAAAGTTTTTGCTGCATACTTCCCAGGTAGATCTACGTCACCTCAAAAGAGGTTTGATTTAAACAATGATTTAAGGAAATTAGTGAGTTTTCAAGATAATTATTTAATAGGAGAAGATTTTAACTGCAAGCATAGAAACTGGGGATGTACAAGAGCTAATGCTTGGGGAAATATACTGTCTAATTTAAACGCAAGACACTCTTTTGACATTTTATTTTCACCTCATCCAACCTACTACCCTACAAACAGCAGGGCAAACCCATCAACAATAGACATTTTTTTGACTAATATACCGGGTTTATTTAGCGACCCTATTGTGTTAAATGAATTGAGCTCCGACCACCTGCCTGTGGTCATTGACTCTTTTATTTCACCATTTAGTCAAAGAAATGAAGCTTTTGATTTTAAAAACGCCAAATGGTCTATTTATAAAAGACTATTAAAAACGAAATTGAGAAATTTTCCAGATAATCTCATAGCTTATACAGACCAACATAAAATTGATCAAACCATTGCTTCCTTTGCATCTGCAATAATGGAAAGAGCAATCAATCTTAAAAGCACAAATGTCCTTCCACCAAATTTAGTAGAGCTAATAAAAGTGCGAAACAAATACCGAGCTAGGTGGATAAGAACTAGAAATACCTACTATTTAACTGAAATGAAGATTCTAAATAACATTATAAAAGAGGGGATATCGAGTTTCAGAAATAAAACTTGGAACCAGAAATTATTAGGGCTGGATAAAGCAAGCAAACCATTCTGGAATATAGTCAAGGTTATAAAAAAACGAAGCCAAAGCTGGGTGTTAAATTCTTGCAAGAACTTTTTAATTCTTGTCTTAAATTGGGATATTTCCCAAATGAATGGAAAATATCTAAAGTTATTCCAATTTTAAAACCTGGTAAGACGGCTAACTTGTCTGCTAACTACAGACCGATTAGTCTACTGAGTTCGCTTGGTAAATGTTTTGAAAAAGTTGTCAAGAAAAAGCTTATTGAATTCATTAACTCAAATAATGTATTGCCCGTTGAGCAGTTTGGGTTCCGTGAATCTCACAGTACTGTGCAACAGGTTCATCGCATAACAAAACATATAAAAAGTAATTTTAATGTAGGAAGAAGTACAGGTTTGGTGTTTCTTGACGTTGAAAAACTTTTGATTCCGTTTGGCACGAAGGGCTTCTACATAAACTATTAGTGCTTAATTTTCCAATGTACCTTATTAAAATTATAAAATCGTTTTTGTCTTCAAGAAAATATGTTGTGTCTGTTAACAATTGTCTTTCTCAAAGCTTTATTTGTGTCGCAGGGGTTCCTCAGGGATCAGTCCTTGGTCCCATTCTCTACAATGTGTTTACGTCTGACTTTCCAAGACTTCAAAATTGTGAGACAGCTATTTTTGCTGACGACACATGCTTATATTCTACAGATTCAATTGGTTCCACTATTGGAACTAACCTGCAATCTGCATTATATATAATACAAGATTATTTTAGTGACTGGAAGATTAAGATCAATGCTTCTAAGACTCAGGCGGTCTTTTTCACCCGAAAAAGAAAACCCTGTTTTTTACCAAGTAACAGTCTCATTATTAACGGTTGTGGAACAGATTGGAAGTCAAGCGCTAAATATCTTGGGATATACCTAGATAAAAGATTAACGTATGGTACACACGTACAAGAAATAATTAAAAAAATTAACATAACAATCAAAATACTCTACCCTTTTATAAATAGGAAATCAAAGTTGAGTAATGACAACAAACTACTGATCTATAAAGCGATATTTCAGGCGATTATGTTCTATGGATCATCTGCTTGGGGTAATTGTGCAAAAAGTCACATACAGAGACTTCAAATTTCTCAAAATAAGCTTCTGAAAATGATGTTAAATCTTCCTTGGTGCTTTTCAACAACCGAATTGCACGCCTTAGCCAACATTGAAACGGTTTCGAACAGAATCTCAAAATTAAGTGAACGATATAACACTTCTTGTTTATCTTCCGACAATCCCCTTATTTCAAATCTAGCTTCTTAAACCCTTGTTATAAAATATTATTTTCACTAAGTATTGTATGTTTATATTGTATTATATTATATACACAAATCAAACGATTAAAGACTGATAAATGTTTCACTGTTATAAATTATTGTTCAATTATTTATTATTTTCTCATTTATTTATTTTTTCATTCGTTTATATACCAAATTATTTGTTCTTATTTATTTCTTGATGTTATTTATTTATTTATTTATTTCTTTATGTATTTATTTATTTGTTTAATTATTTGGTTATGTAGTTTTTCATTTACTTATTTATATAATTATTTGTTTATTTATTTACTTGCTTATTTTAATTATTTATTTTGCTGTTTATTTATTTATCTTTATAATTTTTAATAATTTCTAATTTCTAATTTATTTCCTTCTGTCTATAGATATTATATTCATGTTTATTTATTTATTTCTTGTTAAAAGTACTGATTATTGTTATAATATTTATTTATTTATATATATTTCATTTTGTAAAAGCTGTTTTTGATCTGGGTATTGTACGCTTTTGTGTTTAAACCACCCCTTCTCTTAATTTTTCTTTTTTTTGTTAAATTATGATCTATTTGTAGGCAGGTACCAACATATGTACCTCTCTTTTATATTTTCTTTTGTTTTCTTTTCTTTTTTTATCTTTAATGAAGGTTTTTAACAGTAGCTTTTCCTTCAAATACTTTATTGAAAGCTTATTATTATTATTATTGAATAAAAAATTGTATTTACTTGGCAGTAGTAAGGTAGCATATATACCAATCTCTGTAAATTGTGCAATATAGGTTTAAGTATAAGAAATGTAATATTTTTGGCTACAATAAAATATCTAATCTAATCTCAAATAAAATTTAATGTACTCATTATAAGGTCATACAGATTTGGTATGAATTTGGAAAGAAATGAACATACTGTTATTTTTTTAAATAAAAAAAACTGAAAAAAAAAATTTCATAACCCAGATATTCTAAGAACGGAAAACAATTTGAAACTCAAATAATTTTATTTTACGAAAAATAATATGTTTGACAACTGGTGAAAATTTCAAAAAAAATCAGTTTATAGTTTTTTTACAAAAAATAAAAACTAGGTATATAAAATTCTATTGAAAATTGGTAAAAATTGTTTTTCGACTCAAATTTCTCAAGAACTAGTAGTGATATTGACTTCTAATTTAGTTTATTTTATACATAGTATAATTTTGTACAAATGGTAAAATGTTGACAAATATTAAATTAATAGTTTTTTTTTTTAAATAAAAAAACTATTAAAAATTCTAGTGAAAACTAGTTAAAATTGTATTTCAAGTCGAATTTCTTGGGATTGAACACCGATAGTGCCTTCTAAAGTATGTTGTTTTATACATCGATACCTTCCCGTAAGAATTTATACTAAGCGACATTTCTAAAATTGTTCAGGAAACGAAAAAAACGAAGAAAGTTCTAGTTGAATGTGCTAAGAGACAATGAGATCTTTATTAATGTCGCTTAGCATAATTTTTTTGACGGATAATACAAATTTCAGGGGCCAACATTATTTTAATGAGAAAACATGGCAGTTGATAAATTTTTTTATTTGTACTCTAGTTTCCTTTTCATGCATAATAGGTTGGCGAAACCCAGGCCAAAACGTGGCCATTAACATATAGTATATCTCCTCATCAAAAAGTCATTTTCGAAAAAAGTGTCGCTTAGTACATTTTTACGGGAAGGTATCGACATAATACAATTATTAACATATGGTTAAATTTTGACAAGTATCGAATTGACAGTTTTAACAAAAAATATTTCGTTTTTAAATTTTTTTCAATTAAAATGTTTGGAACCGAAATAATAAAGTAATTTCTAAAATATAATACATATTTTTTTATAATTTTACTATCAACTTAGTTTTTAGAACAATGTATGTACTGTACATACGTATATGAATAAGGTTGTTAAGTTGTACCCAAGTCCCACATATTCAAATTCCATTAATAGCTATGGTGAAATTGAAGAAAACGTCACAATATGTTTTTATCTTTTTGTCCATGAAAAAGAAGTAAAATTCTACTCAAGGTTTTCTTAGGTGTAGGAACACAGATATATTAAAAAACACGGAAATCTATAATTCAGTATATAACATGTACCTACCAACCTTCGTAATTATTACAAGAAATTTAACATTTTAAATAGAAAAGTTTAAAATTAGTTAAACACATTTTCTGTAAAAAAAAACATAAAATGAGCGACTAAGTATCCTCATCATCAACAAAACAAAGCAAATTTCCTAATATCATAGTATGCCACAAGCATCATCGATTTTTAAAACAGGAGTCATTGTATATCCAGTGCAGATCACAGCCTTTCAATCCGGAAAAACCGCAACAACAATTACACTATGAAACCATCTACTTCGATCGTCCATCTACTGCTCTATGATCGAAGTATTTGTACAAAATATCATACCAATTACCACACCAGATACAGTATAGATACAGCTAAAGTTTGTTTCGCTGGAAATTTGGTTATTTGAAAAAAAAACTAAATATAAAGTTTTCAAGACCACAAATGGGAAGTTATCAGTGTGGGTCGCACCCAGCCTCTTTTTATCACATGTTAACGGATTAACGATTAACGTTAACTTGCGTTAATTCTTCCGAAATTTAACGCTTTAACGTTTAACGAAGCTAACTTTTTTAGTAACGGATTAACGATTAACGAAGTTAACTGTTTGATTAACGATGCCCAGCTATGTCTGTACCATGTAATACGATTTTACCGCCTATTTTTCAGCGAATACAATCATGGCAATACTATTGTTTTACTAGTTTTGTTTATATCATTTATATGTTTTAATATATTTCTAACATTGGTCTCCTTTTAAGAATATTTTATTGACGAAATAAAAGATAAATATCCAGTTTTACTTGATATACCTGTGTACTTATTAAAATCTTTTATGATGAAAGTCACATAAATCTGATTTCAAAGCAAAATTTGGAATGCTGAATACCAAAAATGAGATTCTTAAAAAAAATTTCTGAGTTCCAACGTTTCACAGTTCCTAGCAGATTTCATAGCAGATTTTATAACAGATTTTAGCATGCCGAATACCAAAATTTTAATTCATAAAAGATCACGTCGAATAAGCCTAATTACCTTTCAGTGCTTTTCGGAAACATGAAAAAAATTAAATTTAAAAGTAATTTTAGTATAGTCTTGCAAATTGAAAGATGTCAAAATCACTTCCAAATAATTTTTTTTTTAATTTAAATTTGAAGTCAAAACTGTTTCAATTATACAAATGATGCAATTAGTTTTGGAATGACAGCTTGGTCTATTTGGCACTTTCTTGAATTTATTGAGAAAATCAAGAAAGTCATGTATAACTTGTTTGTGACCGAGGTTAAGCAAAATGGCGCTCTTTATGACGCACAGATGGCGCTTTTTTAACGTCATAATTACTAATCTGGGTGCACGTCATAAATCGTGAAATGACACTGACGTCCAAGATATTAAAATTTCAATACTTGCCATTTTTTAGTGCATTTTTATCTCCGATTAAATTTGTCAGATGGTGACATTAAAATCCAATTGAAAACGACATTTCATTTTTCATTTCATTTATTTCGAAGAAACATTCAATTTACAATGACACATTAAGATCAAAATCTTTTTGAGTATCGATAGTTTTACAAGTAACATAGTTTTTTTAAATATTCAAAAATATGAAACATACTTCTTAAAGCTAGGATAAACAACTGAATTCAAAAATATAATTGTATAGATATAACTTTAAATTATTTGCAAAAAACTAAAAGAAGAAATAGATAAGTTTAAGAAATAGGACAAAGCAAAGTATGTATTAAAAAAGAGAGAGAGAAAAACGATAGAAAAAGATAAGAAAAAGGATATGTTTGTGCAAGATAATTCTATGTTCCTAAGTTTGATTTTTATAGTGCAAAAATAATTTCCTCCTAAATGCTGTGGGCGCGGCAGTACTTTGCAACTCATTTGGAAGAGCATTCCATGAACGAATTGCAGAAACGTAAAATGAGCGTTCCGCTATACTGTATGCGAAACGTGGTAAAATTAGTTTCAAACCTCTTTGGGAATGGGCATAATTAATTATTTCGCTCAGATAGTTAGGACACCTGTTGTGAATGATATTGTGGAGATTCAAAACTAGCCTGATCTTGAGGTGCTCATCAAGGTTAAAACCTAAGAGCGTATGACGCAGATGGGCAACACTGGAATATCTAGGTACATTATAAATAAACCGAATACAATCATTGAATGCAACGTTCAATCTGCGCCTACATTCACTGTCCAAAATTGGATACACAGAAGAATTAAACATGAAATATGGCATAATTAATGATTTAATGAGGCGGATTTTCATATTGGGAAGCAATAAGTTTGAAGAAGATCTCAGAGAACGTAATCCAGAGTAAATTTTCCTAATGGTATCTGAGATTGCACTACAGCAAGTTAGATTGTTATTAATTCTATATCCTAAGTACTTTACATCCTTCACATAGATAATAACTTCATTGTCAAGTACAACTGTGGGAAAATCAAAAAAGTTGAGCTCATCTCTAGAACATAACATAGCAACAGACTTAGCAGGATTAAGCTTCATGTTGTTAGCATTAGACCAAGAAAGCATATGGCTTAAGTCCTCATTTAAACGAATTATACAATCCTCCATCAAACCAGTTGTACGAAAAATGTAAAGCACAACATCATCAGCATACATATGAACTTGGCAATTGGAAATGACATTAGGAAGGTCATTTATAAATAATGAAAATATCAGAGGACCCAAGACGGAGCCCTGGGGTATTCCAAGATTTGTAATAAGGGGGTTTGAAATGCCAACCTCAGTTTTTATTCGCTGTACCCTGTCAACTAGGTAGTTACACAGTAGCTTAAGTGATGACCTAGAGAAGTTAAAGTTTGTCTTAAGTTTAGAAAGAAGGATTGAGTGATCAATGCAGTCGAATGCCTTAGAGAAATCTAAGAGCACAATGACACCAAATTTGCCAGAATCAAGTGCAAAGCGGATATCTGACGTAACTTTTATTGCTGCAGATTCACAACTGTGCTTATTTCGGAATCCAGATTGCCACTTTGAAAGCAATCCGTGTTCATTGAGGTAGTTTTGGATTTAATCATGCATTATTTTTTCAAATAACTTGCATGGATAGGATAGGATGCTAATGGGCCTGTACTCAGAAGGGATAGAAGGGTTTGATTTTATAATTTTTAATTTGACCCCCAACGCCGGAAAAGAAGTTTTACTTCAAAAACCTTCAAAGTAAGGTTTCAATATCTTAATAATTTGAGTGATATTAAAAACATATTACATCGTACATAAATTTCATTATAACAGGAAGAAATCTTAAAATCCTTTTTCTGCAATTTGATATCATATACAAATAGAACCTAAACAGCACACATTATATAAGCTGCAAGGATATTCTGGTACTCATCCATCCACGCATTAAAATTTCTTTAAAAATAGAAAATTCAGTCCGTGTAAGCCCGTCCATATTACGAAAAGAAATCTCTACGATATCCATCACAAAAACACACATACATATATACGTTCTGCTTTGAATGCACAAGCATAGCCCACAATGGTTAAAATTAAAACTTTCTTTGTGTTGCCATCTGGCGTCTGTACATTTTCCTTGCGGCGGAAACGCGTGTTCTGCAAATTCCTCACAACATTGTATAACCTCACAAAGTGTTTGTATACCACCCTGTAAAACTATACATCAGCATTCTAATTAACTTAATTAAATGGCAGATAATAAATTATTGAACTGTTTTTCCTAGGTTTTACGATCGTGATGACATGTGGGGGGATGATGGGAGGGCATGACCCATTTTGCAGCCATCACTCGTACATAACTCGATTATGTACGCTTCACTTTATGTCTTGTTTGGTTATGTTCCTTGATGCCTCTTGATTCATGTTTGTAACCCACATCCACATCCTTTCCATAACGACGACGTACATCGTACAGTAATTTTATTAATACGAGAAGCGAGCCTTATCGTTCGGATGCTTCTAGCGTTGCCAATGAGAAGGGTCGATTTTTTAATTCTATCTAGTTTTTCAGTTGGCAAAGTCTGGTCCGGATGAGACCAATAAAACTTTAGATCAGGACCAAAATGAGACTTATGTTAAGTAGTCTCGGTTAAAATATTGTGTCAGTCTTGTGGCCATTCCTACAAGGAAAAAATTGATCAAATAAACTGACACATATGTAGATGTGGTTGACCTCTGGTCATGGTTGGGTGAACGTTGTAAGACAAATTAAAATAACGGGAATACTAGCATAATGACTAGCGATAAAAACGTTTACGAGTAAGTGAGTGAGTAAAGTTGCTTCACAAAACCGATTGAATATTCTAATGTTCACTAGAACCAGTATTCTAACAATTATAATTTCTGAATTGGCACAAAGCAAATAAGTACCTGACTTATAGCTTCAGAGGACGACAGAAAACAGAGACATACTTCTGACAGCAGGGATAGATCCGGAGGACGCCGTCTTGGACGACGAACTCTTTATTGTCGAAGATCCGCGGGATAGAGTGGAGACGGTGGGGGCTGCTTTTCAGCAAGTGTACAAGGTGAATGCTAGCATTCGCCCGAATCACGACCTGGAAAACAGAGCTCTGCTGCACCATTTCTACCTTCGTAACGAAATGACGCAATGGCGATCGGAGAACCACGGTTTTGCCGGGTTCAATGATGATCATCTGGCAAACGCCATCATCGCCGAGCGAAACGGGCCCAGTTCCCTATTAGTTTCTAAGGTGGAGCTCCAGCTCATCTTCGACTCATTAAAGAAAAAGAAGTCAGCAGGAATCGATGGTGTATCCAACGTTGTGCTACGACATTTACTTTCGGAAGCAGTGGACATTTATACCACGCTGTTTAACAACGCATTGAATAATGCATATTATCCGGTGCGATGGAAGACAGCTGTGGTACATCCTCTCCCGAAAAAGGGAAAGGACAACGCCAATCCGAATCTCCAGTCGATAAGTCTTCTACCGAGTATCAGTAAGGTATTCGAAAAAATTATTAATAGAGCGCTGTCCAAGTGGGCGGAGGACAACAATATCATACCGGATACTCAGTTCGGTTTTAAGGCATGACATGATACAATTCATGCCGCGTCTAAACTCGTTTCTGATATCCAATGGAACAAAACTAAAAGGCAATGTACTGGTGCTTGCCTGGTTGATTTGGAGAAGGCTTTCGACACCGTATGGTTAGAAGGTCTCTATCTAAAATTGACTAGACTCGGCATAAGTAAACCACTATTATATATACTTTATGACATGCTCAATGGTAGAACGTTTGTTGTCAAAAGTGGCAATGTAACTACTACAGCAATCTTCGATATTAAGAATGGTCTTCAGCAGGGAGCGGTGAACTCGCCGATTCTATTCAGCATTTACACCAGCGATCTGATAGGTAGTCTAACTCAGGCAATTGCGTATGCCGATGATCTAATAGCGTACAAAACAGCTCCAAAAGTTGAGCTCATCAGAATTCTCTTGCAGCGTGACTTCGACAAGATTCAGCGATATTGTGATGACTGGAAGTTGAAAATCAACTTTCAGAAATGTGAAACTATTCTGTTCAGAACTCCGCTGGCTAGAGCCCCTAGGGATACTAGAAAGAACTGGCGCAAGCTGGTGATCGTTGGGCCACATAGACAGCCACTGGCGAGTAAAAGTGTAGTAAAGTACCTTGGCATCTGGTTGGATCAGTATTTGTATTTCGACAGACATATAAATGCTGCTCTGAACAGGGCTAGGGGAGCCTTTGCCTTGACGAAACGGTTGTTTTACAGCAGCCGGCTTGACAGCAGGGTGAATGTGATTTGCTACATGGCCCTCATTCGGCCGATGATTGCCTATGGGTGTCCGGTGTGGTTCAACGTTGCCCCATCTCAAATGGAAAAGATTCGGGTGTTTGAGAGGCAGTGTCTAAGACGTTGCCTTGGATTACACAGAACACCAGAGTCGGAGTACAAACATTATTATTCCAACGAGGTTCTATACAACGGAGCCAATATAAACCCTAACAGCGATTATTATGAGAGTGTACGTATAAGCGGCTTTATCTCACCCGATGCATTTCTCTACTTAGACAGTCGAGAGCTGATCCAGGATAGAATGGCGATTCCGCTAATCTACCACGTCAGCCGGAGGACTGTGGATAGGCGGCTCCTTTATAATCGAGACTCCCTCGCACAAGATGGAGCAGAGCGCCTTCGGTTCAGTAGGACTGTGTCCGATCGGGACCGGAGGGACAGGGAGAGACAGGAGAACCAGTTTTGGTGGTTGTGTAATAATAATAGGGAAAGTTGACGAGGACTTCTTGTATGTCTTGGCCGACTTACATAGATTTAAGTGTACTTTTTAGGTAGGGACAGTCGGGGTGGCACCAAAAAAAAAAAATCTACACATTTGTGTAAACAAAAAAAAAAAAAAAAAATGCTGCTGTGGCTGTTCTAGTTTTAAGTAGTTTTAGTTTATTTTAAGTAGTTTTAGATAGTTTTAATTAGTCTACTTTAGTTTTAGATAGTTTTATTTAGTCTACTTTAGTTTTAAGTTTTATATAAAAAATTAAAAAAAAAAAGTTAAAGAATCCGAGTTTTTTTTTACATTTAAATAAAAAATAGTTTTTAGGCCGAAAGGTATTACAATTAAGATAAAGTTTAGCTTAGTTTTTATGAATTTTTGTTTAACTTAAAGATAGTTTTAAGATGAATGAAAATAAAAATGAATTAAAAAAAAAGAAAAAAAAAATACCTGACTTATAGGAGGGTGACGCTCAAAAGTAGTCTAACGCAGAACAGATGTCCTTGTATGTTAGGAACGATTTTTTTTTTTTTCATAATTGCCCACTTCCAGAACAATTGCCCATTACTCTACGCCAGCTTAAGAATAGAACTGGAAGTTGGAACAGATTCATTATGAGAATATCACTAATGAAATTGGATTTAAGATGACAAAAGTCCCAGTTCTAGATTGGGTTATTTGACATTTTTTTTTTCTTGAGCAATCATATCATCCAGCATTTCGGGTTGTCACAAGCTTCCTAAAATAGACGATATTAATAAAAATTTCACAAACAAAATTTTGATAAATCGCCTCACGAATATGTAACTTCTTTAGAAACCTTGAGTGATCCTGTGACAGATTGCAGAAATATTAAAACAAAATTCAAATTATAAAAATATGTATGTAGGTACATTTGGGGTTTTTCCAGAATTCATAACAAGCTCGATTAATTCCACCTTAAATCGTCATGTCAATATGGCCATGTACCATATTGACATGACGATTCCACCTGCTAACAAAATATGAGATTTTCATAAATATATTATTTTATTACTATATTGTAGGTACTTGTTAATTACATATTCTTTGTTGTAATTAACATAAATATGTTATAACTAAACAATATTTGCTCTTCGGAATAGGACCTATCGGAACAATTTCATACATCTAATCGCAAAAACAAAACATCATAAAGATGTTGCAACGGATACCTATTATTTGTTAAACTTGAATAATCATGTCTATTACAGAATTCGCAGAATTTTACTCCCGGTGAGTTGACTCGATTCGCATCCGCTGTAAAACTCAATTATAAAATTCGTCGGATGAACTACATTGTCGATTCCTAAAATTACGTTATCATTTATGAATATTAGTCTTAGTGGTTTCTTAAAAAATAAGCTTTTGTAAACCTACAAAATTCTTAAAACATATTTAAGAAAAAATTTTGGTACGCATATTTAAACCTTTTATTATTGTTCGAATAAAAATTTAATTTACAAAAAAAATATTGAACCGTTTTTGAGATATTGAATTTTCAAAAAAAAATTGATTTTTTTTTTTTTCAAAAATTCAAAAAATATTTTTTTTAAGTCTTAAAATGCAATGGTTTTTTAAATTCCTTAGAAGCTTCTCTGAAAGTAAAGACTAATCGAAACAAAAAAAAAATTATCAAAATTCTCGGAGCCGTTCTTGAGAAAAATACGATTTTCGAAAACCATTTTTTAACATTTGTATGGTGGGTACCTTTATTTATAGGTAAAACAAATTTTTTTCTACAGATCTTGTTGGTTGTAATAAGAAACTTTTAATTATCAAGTTTAAAAAAAACGAGCATGGGATTTTCGAAATATTGAGTTTTCAAAAAAAAAAAAAAATGAAATTTTTTTAAGAATCGAAAAAAAAAACTTTTAAAATTTGTATACGCAATAATATTTAAATCTTGGAGGGGCTTCATAATGATTAAAATCGGTTGAACTGTTTTCGGGAAAATCAAAAACCAAAAAAATGGTTCCAAGGGGGCTTCCAAGAATAACCATTTTTTGGAAAATTTTTTTAGGCTGTAGTCGAACAGACAGACAGACAGATCCACTTTTTTCGTCTTCGCTATCATCGTAATGTCAACTTTGATAAAAATCTTGAGTTTATTTTTTTTACGAATGCATTACTTGCCTTATAGTACCTATAAGTCGTAAAAAAAAAACAATAATACCAGAAGAATTTATGGCACGAAAATAACACTTAGTTTTTTTTTCTTTAACAAAATGAACTCTAATTTTTTTGGTTGTTTCGGGGAGGGGGGTTTGAATCCCTAAAACCCCCACCTGTGTTCACCCCTGTGTGAATACAAACCTACAATCAAAAAGATTTTATAAAAAACCGTTTACATTAAAAATATTCTAAGATTTTTGTATTCTACATGACAAATGGAGTTTGTGCTTTGGACTGTCATGTCGTGCTGTAGGTCTGGATTCGATTCCTAGCGGCTGGTAAAATATTTTTCGGAATGTTCACTAAAAGTACTTTTCATATAAGCCGTTTCTAATCGGCATAAAATTGTAGGTTCCGTCGATTCCTGCTAACACACATTTCTGCTAGCTATAATTTATGTACGAGTATTTATTTACATTAAGTACATGGCAAATGGTTAGTGCGTTGGACTGTCATGGAGAAAATCCTATGGATTGTATAATTCATTGTGTGTGAATTCTATCTTTGGCAAAATCCCATCTAATGTAAGCTCTGTACCAGCACTCGTCAGTTTGGCAATCATTGCCGCTACACTCCTATTAACTCGTTCTACTTGCCTGTTAGCTAGTATCCCTTGGCGTTGGATTGTCATGCAAAAGATCTTGAGTTCGATTCTCAGGCGCTGGAAAAAAGTTTTTCAGGGGTGTACTGCCTCTTGCGAGGAATTGACAAATCCCCTTAGAAAAATCATGAAAAGCGCTGCTTCATTAGTCGTTCGGAATCGCCAGAAAATTGTAGGTCCCCTCCATTCCTGTTAATACGCACACGGAAACAATTCAACATTCGCAAAAGTCTCAAAACACGTTATGATAATAATATTTCGGACAAACTTGAAAAACGGTTATTGTAACTGCGTAATACATATCGCAGCTACGAAGTTTTATTGAATCCCTTAGAGTGTTTTAGACGTTCTGGATGAAATAAAAATTCGATATTCTCGTCTGTACCGAATTTGACACAAATCGTGCGTCCATTTAGGTTCCGTTGTACAGCTTTGTAATTTGTATTCTTTGCCCTTTTATTGAACTGATTTGTTAAATATGGTATTGGTGCATTGAAGTTATGTTTGGTATTCGTCACTCTTTTTTTGTGAAGTTTCTGCGCAGATTCCTTGTTTCTTGGAGAGCATTTGCCGACAATCATATACTGGTTTCATATACAGTGAAAGCTCTACTTGCGGACAGCTCCAATAAGCGGACAGTTCCCTTAAACGGACACATTTTCGGGAACGAACTTCTTTTTCGAAAATCTCATACAAATAACTTTCCTATAAACGGACACTCTCATAAACGGACGCGGACACGTTTTCTTGCCCATTTTAGATAGAAAACCTCCCATACGCGGACACATTATTTTATTAAGGGATTATTTTTTCCAAAAAATGTAACGGAAAAGAACAGCAAATCTGTTATAAGTACAGTTTATGTTTAATACGTAAGTAAATCTATAGAAAATATCCGATAAACGGACGCGAAGCTCTAATAACTGGACAGTGCGATGTTATGTTATGTTGAAAGGTTATTAGGGGATTTCCCGAGTTAGTTACCGGGGGTAGTTGGTGCAATTTTGAGAGGGTATGGTTCCCTTTTTTCATCGCGTTTCGTTTTTACACATGTCATTTCCTTTCCTTCAGCTACTCATTCATCACACTCAAAAGTTTTGTTGTATACCCTTAATATGTCAGAGACACAGTATGAGCATTAGGAAAAAAGGGAGGGGTTAGAAAGGAGGTGCCGGTGTACATTGGTTTTGAATTTTTGAACATTGCAATGACTGGGGAAGACAGAGCGTGGTACGGAATTCCACATTCGCGTAGTACGGCTGAAGAATGAATCTCTGTACTTAGTAGTACGTCCGAAGTTGAGCTCAAGGGTAAACTTATGGGCATTCCCAGAAGTGCGAATATTACGGTTGAATTGTTTAAGGGGAGGAATGCAGCTGGCTATTTCACTAGAGCATAGTCCGTTAAAATAACGGTAAAAAAGGGTGAGGCAAGAAAAGTTGTAAATTGCCAATGCATTGGGCAACAAAAACTTATTGGTTCGCGCTTTGGCAAAAAGGTTTGTTTTATTTTCAGCCACAACATGAAATATTTTATCATTGCAAAGTTTTTTAGATTTAATATTGAAAAACACAAGCTGCAGAGATTTCAAGAAATAAAGAAGATGTTCGTGGAAAATGGCAAGGTACATCGTAGATCCAATATTAATCAGAATTAATATGAAGTTAAAAAAAAAGTTTTTTTTTATTGCTTTCCCTTAACCGGACAGTTCTCATAACCGGACAAAAATTGGGGGACCATGAGTGTCCGCTTATTAGAGCTTTCACTGTACTCGTACATTGCGTACCAATTTCTACTAGTGCGGGTAATCTTCCGAATTCGCAGAACATTATTGACCGCTGGTGCTGCTTCAAATTGACCCATGAAGCTATCGATGTTGGTCAAATTGTTTATTTGAAGATGTTCTTCTACTTCTGAAGGTATTTTCTTTAGATCATTTCGTCAAATCTGATTTGAAACTCGTGAACACAACGTTTGATAGCTTTTGATTTGATCGGATGCTGAGTGCAATCAGATGGTTTAAGTCGCTATCGTGTGTCACACAAGAGTAGTTCTTGAAGGTTTTTTGTGAAGTTGGAAGTGACACAAAGATATAAAGGGAATTTTAGTTTTTCCATTCAGGGGTGTGACATTTACCCATAACCTCAGAATTTTTAGCAATCATGGTATCGAGTCTATTTTCGAAGAATGACAAAATTTGAGTTGAGTATTTGGGCATAGTGCATACACCTATTTGACAGGAGAAAAAAACCTAATTTACGAAAATTAAATCATTGACTTACAAATTCCTCTTATTACAATATTAGTCTTAAGTTTGATATTAAACCTATATAAACTTAAGACTTGTCGAACTCTTCGGTCGCACTACTTTGTACGGATAATTTAGCTAACTTTTCAACATTTATGTTTTTGGTGTGATATACAATGTTCACAATTAAGATCCTTGACAATTAAGACCACATTTGTCATTTGCTATTTATTCCTTTGCCTTCTGGAGAAGAGAAAAAAGATTTGTTGCATATAGTCTTTCGGTATCGTCGAAGATGTTGAGTGATTGCGATGGTCTTTTCGGGCTCCACTTGTTGGCTGGTGGTTTGCTAATTTGATGATTTTGTTTGATAGTCCTATGGTAGAGATTTTCTTTTTTTTAGTTTCAAAAGTTTGTTTTATAATAATGGGTTTTCAATAAGAATATTTAAACTTTGACAGGTAATTGCAGCCATATTGTTGAAGCCACATCTGTCAAAATGACTGTCATTTATTTAGTCTGCCTCATTAAATTAACAACATGTGCGAATTATTAAATTGTTTAATTAAAGTGGTTCTTCTGTATTCATATTCATTTCCGTATCAAAGGGCTCGTCAAGTTGGGACGATCAGCAAATTGCAATGCATCCAGAGAAATTCACTGTTTAGTGTGTGTTTTTGGGCAGGTAAGGCCATAACCGTCAAGGACAACCGCCAATTTATTTTGGCGAATTGAATGATATGAACACTGACGATAAGTGGTGTGAACAGGACGACCGGCCGGCGCGGCGCGGTGGCGCTACGTGCCACACAGTTGTTCAACAATAGATATTTTGCACGAGCAATTTTAAATTGGTCTTTAAGATTCTAAATAAGTAAACTAAAGCTAATGGCTGGTCTTAATAACTGCTTATACATAAGGTTTCGTTGGCTGCCTTAACGCGGTCTTTTTTTTTTTTTTTTGAGAAAAGGTTCTAAACAATGGAACGGTTGGTCTTCTTAAGTACCGCCCTTGAGTTGTGATGTGCTTTTTGCTTTCCAGCCGAGGTTTTGCTCGCCGGATTTCCAGGGTCGCTCTGAAGAAAACACGAAACTTCAGTAGGAAGGTCTTTTTAAACCTTATGCAAAATCTTTATTGGAAAACAAATCTTAAATTCATATAATAACTTAAACATTCTTGGCTTCAATTAATTTACACCTTGCATGGTGTATTTGGTAAACAGCCTGTTGGTTTCCTTTAGAAAGCTCTATTCTGGTATCTGGTTTCTTCATTAACTGGTATTCGGTATCGGGTTACTCTTTTACAAGTATGGACTACGCTCTAGGTATAGCCAATGTATAAACATCGACAGATCAGCAGGTACCAAAGCTCATGGTGGCAATTAGGACGTTTATTCTTCGAACCAAACCGATGGAACGATATAGCTGGACAATTTCAGTTGCCTTGTAAACTAAACTCGAGCTCGTTAGCTTCGACAGTAGCAAACAAGTGACTTTCCTTCGCAAAAGGAGGTCCTCTTGTTATATTTTTTGTATAAACTGTGTGTGAACTATATACTAGTCGAAACCAAATGTGTTCAACCGGCTGTGACGTCATGATCTTATAGTGACTGTGTATTATATTAAGGCATGGTATAAAATCCCTTATCTTGCCGAGGTGACTGGTGTCGTTGGTAGCTGCAGCGTCGTATGGTGTCGTCGGTCGGTCGATAGCTGCTGTGTGGTATGGTGTCGTCGGCCATTGCTGCGGCGACGGCTGCGGAATCATGGTTGAACAATGATTTATAATTGATATAAGCATAATTGGTGGAAGCATGGAACGCTTCGTTACAAAGTTTTGGTTGGATTCCGGATTTTTCTTTGATCTACTACATTTTCTTATACGAGTATGTATGTATATACTTTTGTGAAAACACTCTGCACTTCACAAGTGATATGGCTTCTGTGGTATATACAGGAAATGTAAAATGGTATATCTGTTTTCTTTTTCAATTCAAGAGTTGACTTTGGATTACTTGACCATAACTTTATTAGCGGCGGCGTCGGTAGAGTAAGAATTATATCTTGAAATACCATAACAACAATCCATCTATCCTTATAATGCGAAGATTTAGGAAATGTTAATAAAATCTTTTTTTATTTGAAAAAGCCCATGTATACCATTATGTATGAAATATAACATCGTTCAAATGCCCGCATCTGCTTATTACAGTACACCGGATCTGAATAGTTTCCGTCTTGCTGGGACAACATATCGCCTTGGGCCATATGGTTCAATTTGGCTCATAAGAAATTGGTTATCATCGTTCTATAGGGCTCGCCTTCGAAAAAGTACGGAACAAAATCCACACCAAATGGTAACTTTCTGAGGACCCATTGTCACCTGGTGAACCCCGAGTGACTTGGACCCATATACGTTAAGTTTTCTTGTTAAGACAGTCATTCGATGTTTTTGATAAATTTTGCGAGCATTTGACGCACTAATGTCGACTGATATTTTGCTACCAAACGTTCAAGGGTCGACAGTCAAGGGTCACCACGTTTGTACTAACGAACACTCATTTTGATAATAAAGTTTTATCATTTGGACGTGATTTGGCTGGCATCAGTAACTGAATAATAAACAACAAATTTGACAGATGTCACAAAAACAACATGGCCACCAGAATTAACCCGCGATAATTGTAAAAGCCCTTATAATTATATCGTTCTGCCATAGACAGGCATTGTTAATTCAATAATTGCATTTTGAATTTACTTTTGTTCCATGCGCTCTTCCCCCTCTAAAAATTACCAAAACAAAATTGAAACTCTTGTATAACATCGTCTGTCATTAAAAAAATATAATTACTTTTGAAGAATTTTTGTTTGAAATTCGATTTCATTGATTTTAAATTTTAAAATCCTTGTTCGGTATATTATGTAAATAGGTTGAGGTATCGAAATGATAAAGTATCTGTCCTTGGCACAACTTTCCATTTTAATTTCCCTAATTGCTTATTTAAACTCAAATGCAAATCTGCTTAAACAAGTATCGTGTAAATACTTAAAACTTAATGAAACCGTTCCGTGGAGCTATGGAAGAGACTGCGGCCAGTTTTCTGACTTCCCTCAGTACCTACACCAAAGAGATGGTTGACCTGGAACGTCACATGAATGGAAAAAGTTATTTTTAGAAGGAATTTGCAAGGCACGAATAAACAATAGAAAACAATGGAGCCACAGAAGGAAGGGTGATGTAGTTCTACAATCTTGTGGCTTTTGGACAAGGATAATTTCTAAGAATAAAATAAAACAGTATTCGGGAAAGATATTGCCCATAAAACCCCCACCAAACAGAATAACTCAAGCAAAATACAATTTTATATTGAAAATTAACCCAAGGATTCTTAAAAGAAAAATAATTTGTGTCCTTGATAGTAGATATGCACTGCGTTCAAATGGATGTGGTAGCATATTTTGTTCATTCCCATTGTGGAAGGACCTTGTTAGCGAATAAAACGAAATGAATATGTTTATGATCTGAATGATTGTGATTTTTACTCTATATTGTGTGAGCGCATATAAGATGCAAGTATGCATTTTAAGTGTCAGTTGAGTTCTAGGAAAAGATGATTGGCGTAAAGTTTATGATACGCGCCTTGAAGTTTTCAAATTCATTGTGACATATTTTGTCTCTAGGGAGATATCGTTATCTTTCACCATAAGTGTGAGCCTGAATCTTCTTGAGGGAGAAAATGTCTCTTTGTCAAAAAGGTGTTTGATTAAGAATTTATTTGAAAGCTTTTTGAGTGTCAAATAATGTTGATTATTTCTTATAACATAATGCCAATGAAGATTTATAATATAAACATTCTTTTTTGTATGGAATGAAAATAAAACGTTAAGCGATTGGGATTTCGAGTGAAATATTATATGATAAGAAGAAGAAACTTCAGAAAACAGAGCTTAATATTATATTGCAGATAGAAAAACCCTCATTCCAAAATACTGTAAGGCCTTGTGCGCATTTTTTTATATTTTATTTTTAATATGCAGAGAAAAGTTCAAAGAACCAGGAAGATTTCATTGAGAACAAAAAATAATAATTGACATAAAAAATACAAAAAAGAAAGAAAAAATAATTCAAAAAATGTTAATAAAAAAGCAAAGTCCGTAAAAAATTAACAAAAAAAAAAAAAGAAGAAGGTAAACTTAAGATTTAAAACTTAAAATTGAGGAAGAATGAGTTGGTATACAATTATCAATAACTGTAAATAACATAATTTGGTGGTGCAACAGTTCGAAAAGAACCAGGATCTAATGACAAACAACTCTCAACCAGGAATGGAGGGCCCCTACATTTTTCTGCCGATTGCGACCGACTAATGAGCAGCACTTTTCATGGCAAGAGATACTCTTAGAGGATTTCTCAATTCCTCAAGAGGCAGTACACCCTTGAACATTTTTTTTGCAGCGGCTAAGAATCGAACCATGATACTCCAACGCACTAACCATGCAATAATTGTTACTTAACGTTATTTTCTTTAAAGTTAAGATTGGGGGTGGCCGTGGCGCGATGGTTGTGTGCTCGCCTGTCAACCTCAATATCACAGGTTCGATCCCCGCCGTCGTCTATGTCGTCTTTAATTCCATTAAAACCTTCTATAAATTGTCATCAATGGGTTGCTGGTTTACTCATTGTCATTACATGTTGTTTAGGCATAACACTAACAACATGTTATTGAGTTAAAACTAGTATGCCCAACAAGGATGAAAAACGAATAAAATAATGCGAATTATAAGGTACATAGAAATAAGACACGCCAATTCTCCGCTTTAGTTCAGCCGCCATCCCTGGAGATAAAAAATCTGAGACAACCACCTTCAGTCTCAGAGCATCGTGCCACACATCTTTCCTATCCTTCTTTCTCTTCCGTAACTTCAGGCCCACGCTGTGTTGAAACATTAGAAGGGTAATCATATTCCCTTGAGCGTGAGTTGATTATACAAAAAAAAAAAAAAAAAAAAAAAGGATATCAGGAGGAAGTAATAATTATGATTTATCTGCATCCGATGATGATGACTTCAAGTGTATAAGTTAGTATCGCATTTCCTCCGCTTCGAAGAATTCTAAGAACTAAGCGAAATACAAAATATAAACAAAAGCAATATTACAATTTGAGTTTCCCACGAAAGGTGATTCCGGGAATTGTGCATAATACTTTTGCTTCAAAGCATTATATAATTCTAAGAATTATTTTTATTAATTTAATCACAGAACAATAAAGGTGGTAGCATTCTGCTCCGGAAAAAAATATTTTTCAAATAAAATGAAAGGAAATTGTTGACTTATATTAGTACGTTTACGAGGTGGTAGAAATATTTGCAATAATTGGAAATGACCATCTTATGTATACTTCATTTAATCAATAGCATTGACCCCTTTCTATTGCATCATTATGGGCAACTTATAAAGGAGATTACACAACAGATCAATATTCTAAGATTCTTCTCCACAACATAATAAATAATTGAAGAATAGATTCAGAGCTTTTGAAATACTTGGTCACTCTGAATACAAAGCCTCTGATTTTGGAATAGTTTCTAATAATGTAAGCGTAATTGAGTTTGAATAGAACTAAGAGTCAAATATAAATCCAAGGACGCTATTTTTTATTTGGTTAGCGCTTATGCTATATTATTCCAAGTCGATGAGATAGAGTTTCCTTGAGTACCTAGGATGTTATTGAAAATTTTGTTATATAAATTTTGTATAATCAGATCCAATATAGTTTGAAGACACTATTCAAACAAGGTCTTTTTGAAGAATATTACAATCCCTATTGTAGGTGATTACTATAAAAGTATCTAGAAATGTTTCCAGTTCAGAAAAAAAAAACAAGTCAAACTGTTATACAGAATTTTCTTCCCTCATGGAATACCTAGAGTTATAATTGCAGACAATGTACGCTTCAGGTCTTTTGAATTTTGTAAGAATTTGACATTTTTATAGTACCTAACATCAAGTCCAAGATACCCAAGCTCTAACGATTTTCCTTATTTTTTTAGATTAAGAATTTTATTTTTTTTCAATTTGTTTTAGGTATATACAATATGACTTAAAACTAACTTATTACTAAATTAAATCATGTTGGCTCAACAATAGAGGCCCATAGTTCTTCAGTTGGTTTTACAAAATGCAGATGGGGAAGGCGTAGGTCAGAACGAGTCAGATAAGTTGCTTGAACACAAGGAGCTTGCTCTTCTTACTTAATCCATTTTGCCTCAATGTCAAGTCTGCATGCCTTTTCAATTTGAGTTTGTTGGAAAAGTTGATTCCCAAGTACTTCGTTGAAGATTTGACTGTTAGTTCAGTGTTGTCTGGAAACTTTAGTTTGATTGCATCACAGCGCGTTGAAACACTATCGTCTTCGAAGGACAGGCACTGGTGTTTGGAAGCAGATAAGTTAGGTTTATTTTCGGTTCATCTTCAGTCTCCATTTGACATAGTGTTCCCATAGATTTTAAATGTGCTCTTGCATCGAGTTTGCTGAGCGCATGGTACAGGTATGTAGCTAAAAACTTAATTTTAAAAACCAAGGAAGATAAGACTGAATCTGAATGAAGATGTTATGAAAACCTGTACTCTGTATTCTATTATTATTAAAATGCCTATAATTGTCACTTAACTATAAGCCTACAGGGCAGTTGTAATAAAGTCTTGATACCAAGCAGAACTGTCATATAATCAATGTATTTCAAAGTGATTGAAAGTTTTGAAAGATATCCAAACCTATTGATTTAACAGCTAAACATGAAATGTACATATATAACAGTTACTGGAAGCTTAGCTTGAAGAAGTGAAGTGTTTGGAATACCAAATGTCACATTATATTTTCTTCAGCGCCGAGGCTCATTTTTCACTCGGGGTGTTTAGTTAAAAAACAAAATTGTCGAATATGAGGAATTGAAAATCCGTATTTTTCTGTCTTTGGATCCATAAAAAGTCAAGAAGTATGGTTGTCATTTAGTCTTGTGGTGTAATTTGTCCATATTTCTTAGAAAAACACGACGATGTAACCATCCATTTTCATTGCTTTTGCCAAATGTTAACCATTTTTTTACATTGAATTTTTAGGTGAGGGAGATAAACTTTTATTGGGAAATATGTATAATTGTATAGGCCAAATAGAAATAGAAATTTTTTTCCTTTTATTATATTGATGGAAGAAGTCTCCTTATACTGTCCCAACATAATTGTATGCGGAGATTTCAACTCTAATACATTGGTAGATCAATCACTTCTCAACGCAATGAGCTCATTACATTTAAATGCTGTTAATACCATCAACCCAACGCACTTTTCTAACCATCTTCCAACGTTACTTGATATTTTTTGGGTGAGCAATTTAGAAAAAGTGAAACTGTATGATCAGCTTTCAGCTTCTGCTTTCTTAAAGCATTATTTAATATTTATGACTTTCGATTACAATGTAACCTTGGTAGTTCAGACCATAAAATACAGGGCCTTTAGCAGGATTAACAATATTGCTTTGGAAGAACATTTGAGAAGTATTAACTCTGACACAATTTATTATCTACCATCGTCGGATGAACAAATTCAATTTTTCAATGAATGCACCCTTACGCTCTTTAACAGACATGTTCCACTGCTAACAAAAAGTTGTACACCTGACGTAAAACCATGGTTTTCACACCACATTCGCTCTCTAATGCCAGATCGAGACAATGCATACAGACGCTGGAAACGTTTTCGCTTAAATGATCACCTCTGCACCTACCGCTCACTTCGGAACCAGGTGGTTCAAGCAATACGATCGAAAAAACGCCAAATATACTCCTCCCGATTAAATACTTCGTTGACCGGACAAATAGGTGTTGCTAGAAGCAAAAATTCTTGTGTCGATGATTATGATTGCAATGAACTCAACAGGAAATTTATTTCGCTTCCAGCACCTCCTTTAGCTATACGGCTCGTCTTCCAGAGGCTCCTATTAACAATGCGTTAAATAACTTTAATTTCACATTTAGATCGGTCGATAGTGCTGAAGTAATTGCTAGTATCTTGTCAATTAAATCTAATGCCTTTGGACTTGATGAGATGTATCCAAAATTCCTTAAGCTGATATTGCCATTGGTCTTACCCTTCATAACATTCATCTTCAACACTATTTTAACTTCAGGTAAATATCCGGATCAATGGAAAAAAGCAAAGATCATACCAATTCCTAAAAACTCTCAAAGTGATGATTTCAGACCAATTGCAATTTTACCTTTCTTGTTCAAAGTTTTTGAAAGAATCTTGCAAAATCAAATGACCACATATCTCAGTTCAACAAACTTATTGACACCTAAGCAATCCGGTTTTCGGAAAGGTCACAGTTGTATCACAGCCTTACTCAAAGTAACGGAAGATTTGCGACAAGATCTAGATGAAGGTAAAATTAATTTTTTAGTACTGTTAGATTTTTCGAAGGCATTCGATATGGTCGACCATTCAGTTTTATGCGATAAACGTTTTCGTCAGTTTAATTTGTCATTCTGTGCTGTGAAGCTTTTGCGTTCCTACTTAACAGATCGAATGCAAGCAGTTCAATTGAACAATAGTCTGTCCGACCTCCTCCCAATCTCTCTCGGTGTTCCACAAGGTTCGATTCTAGGTCCTCTGTTATTCTCACTCTATGTAAACGAATTACCATCAGTGGTAAGATATAGTTCAATCCACATGTATGCTGATGATGTACAAATGCATTTGAGTTACCCGTTAGAGCTTATAGAAGACGGCGTAAGCTGTCTTAATGAAGATCTTGACAAAATCACATGTTAGTCACAGAAAAATGGTCTTTTATTAAATCCTAAGAAATCTGTAAGTCCTGTGATTTCAAAGAAAGTCGTTGATCTTTCTTGCTTTCCTCCAGTGCTTTTACAGAACTCTTCAATTAAATATGTTGAAACTGCTAAAAATCTAGGTATGGTGTTTAACCGAACTTTAACCTGGAACAATCACATAAATATTGCTGCGGGTAAAACATATGAACCATGTGAGCCACACAATCCTTTACGCCTTTAAAAGTGCGGATCTTATTAGCAAGAACGCTGGTCTTACCTACACTCATTTATGGTTGCGAGATTTATTCACATTGCGATTGCTGAAAACTAAACGTAGCCTTTAACAGCCTGGTACGTTATATTTACGGCTTAAGAAGATAAATATGACAGTGTATCCAATTTTTCCAAAAATCTTTTAAATAAGACTTTTGAAAATTTCCTAAAGTACCGAGCATTAAACTTACTTTCAAAGATACTCCTCAATCGTGAACCCCAATATCTCAGTGATATGATAACTAGGTCATCCTCGCAGAGGACGCGAATGCTTACCCACCCGCGCTATGCCTCTCTCACATCCGAGCGTCAGTTTTTTATATACAATTTGATTATGGAATTCTCTTCCACGAAACATAATAGTCCGGGAGGCAGCGACAGATTTCATTACACCATTTTCGCCAGCTTAATTTTTCGTATATGAGTTATTCGTGTTATAACTAACAATAATTTCATGGTCTTCCATCTCAAGAGTACAACGGGGGGTTACAGGAGGGTTTCAAACCCCGCAAAAAAATCATGAAAAAAATTCATAGTCGCAAACGTGAAACTTTTTTGACGCATTATCTGACACATAAGAAGTTTGAAAAATATAGTCTTCCACCTGTATCCCACAACAAAATACGTCTTCCACCCACGCAAAAACCGCAAAACTTTTTTGAAAAAAATTCATTCCCGCGAAGATGAAATTTCTATATATGCTAACTCTTAATGTAATAAACATAAAATAAATAGTCTTCCACCTATAACATACAACAAAATTCGTCTTCCAATGCTTTAAAGTTGCACACCGCACTTTGGTCTTTTTTTCTTATTTTTAAATGCAACCCTCGGGGAGAGTACGATAACTTGGCCACCAAGATTTGATAACGGGTTTTTGTAGAGGGGTCAAAAACAAGCACTTTTTACTATGGGAGGGGGGTCTATCTCTCCCCGTTTAGGAGGTAGGGGCACTTTTAGAAAAAATAATTTAAATTGAAAAAAAAAAATATTAAAAAACAACGGCATCACTTACAATAAAGTGCTGTACTGCATTTAAAAGCCAAAAGTTTGTTCTATAATTCTCCATTTAAATTAATTTACTTATGCCAATGGTTTTTGATAAATTTGCATTCAAAGTCCAAATTTTGATAAAAAACGTGAAAAAAAAAGTTTAGACCGATTGTTTTCAAAATTGTGAAATGAAATTGTAAATAAGCTTATATGCGTTCCATGTACCTATCAGTTCTTAATCGAACACAAAAAACCGTTGGTTCTATCGCTTCTAGTTTTTGAAAAAATTGAAATTAACTAAAACTACTTTTCTATAAAATGTTTGATATTTTTTGCTTGCTTACATAAATAAATCAGTGCTAGCTTCCAACACTACAATATATAAACAGTAAAGTATCTATGGGGTGGCATGCTGCCCCCCTGCAACCCCCCTGCTTGGGCACACTATAGGATTTGGGGTAGGTGCGAGGTTGGGTGCATGCAAAGTTTCTTTTGCATTCACAGAATCTGTATTTAAAAAAATTCAAATTTATTCTATTTATCCAATGTCCACTAAATACATATAAAATACAATAAACGATCTTGAAAACCAAAACAAACTTCCGACCATGTTCACCAATACATGGCACTATTTTTCTAAAATACTGCCTAGAAAGGAAATATAAGGACGACTGGGGTTCGCAAATAATAGAGTTTTTGTCTGATGTAAAAAAGTTTACCCTTGTTATACCGATGGTGATATATGTGAGGGTTTACAGTTAAAAGACATCGATCCTCCCACCCTTCAGAGCGAAAATTTAGAAAGTGTTTTACCGCCAAAACATCCTCGGCTGCCCACCATAAAAGAGTAACTCAACGAACTAGACGGTTATAGTACGGACGATGGCTTTATTGACGAGACTTACACACCTTTTTAATACATTTTGACCATTTTTAACTAACTATGACTAACTCCTGACTAACTGACAAAATAACTGACCCAGATGCAATTCTACCTCCTCATGGTGCATTCTGGGTAACGCTAATGAATTGCGGTACTGAACTAACAAAAATTCATTATGTTTATTAACATTAATCTTTAAAATGGAATCACCGTCACCACCAAAATCAAAAAAAGTAGTTTTGGTAATTTTCGATTTTCTCAAAAACTAGAAGACATATGTATGTAGAACCATGCGGTGTTTTGTGTTCGATTAAGAACTGATATTTACATGGATCACATATAAGTTAATTTACAATTTGATATCAAAATTTTGAAAACAATCGGTCTAAAGTTTTTTTTTCACGTTTTTTTTTATCAAAATTTGGACTTTAAGTGCGAATTTTTCAAAAACCATTGGCATAAGTAATTTAATTTAAATGCACGATTGTAGAACAAATTTCCGGCATTCAAATGCAGTATTTATTTATTTAATTCGTTAAAATCTAACGTTAACAATATTAAAATAGTTCTTATAATCTAATATAATCTAATATCATAATTTATATTTATTATTCAATATTGTTGAAAAAGATAAGTTTAAATTTTTTACATTTTATGTTATCATTTACAGATTCTAAACAAAATTGAAATTCGTTATAAATTGTAATTAATTGATTGAAGGGGCTACATACACCATAGTTTGATCTGCTAAATATTTGAATAATAGGTTGCTGTCGCCTCAAACATGAACGGCTGAAACTGAAATTTAATTTACTTAGAACTGATGGTAATGATATCGAACCATTAATAATCCCAACAATAAAACAAAATTGTAAAAACTTTCTGTGGTTAGTCAAAGAAGGAAGGCTGATCAAAGCTAGTCTTTGAGAATAAGGGGGAAGTAGATTTTCCCTTGACCATGGAAGAGACCGAAGACAGAAACGCAGAAACCTTTTTTGGATCGCTTCAATTCTTGTAACATGTGTTGAGTAATAAGGTGACCATACCACACAGCCGTATTCTAGAATTGGTCTAACAAACGAAATAAATAGAAGTTTAAGAACATAAGGGTCCTGAAAATCACGACCGAATCTTTTAATGAATCCAAGAACCCTATTGGCTTTTTTAATTATATAATTTAAATGATCATTAAATGCTAATTTGGGATCTAGAATAATAACTAAATCAGAAAACAGTATAGCACTTTATTGTAAGTGTTGCCGTTGTTTTTTAATATTTTTTTTTTTCAATTTAAATTATTTTTTCTAAAAGTGCCCCTACCTCCTAAACGGGGGGAGATAGACCCCCCTCCCATAGTAAAAAGTGCTTGTTTTTGACCCCTCTACAAAAACCCGTTATCAAATCTTGGTGGCCAAGTTATCGTACTCTCCCCGAGGGTTGCATTTAAAAATAAGAAAAAAAGACCAAAGTGCGGTGTGCAACTTTAAAGCCTTGGAAGACGAATTTTGTTGTATGTTATAGGTGGAAGACTATTTATTTTATGTTTATTACATTAAGAGTTAGCATATATAGAAATTTCATCTTCGCGGGAATTAATTTTTTTTCAAAAAAGTTTTGCGGTTTTTGCGTGGGTGGAAGACGTATTTTGTTGTGGAATACAGGTAGAAGACTATATTTTTCAAACTTCTTATGTGTCAGATAATGCGTCGAAAAAGTTTCACGTTTGCGGCTATGAATTTTTTTCATGATTTTTTTGCGGGGTTTGAAACACTCCTGTAACCCCCCGTTGTAAAGGTGCGGTGGAAGACGTCTATGTAACTATAACTTACCACTTGAATGACTCATACACAAAATATAAGGCTTGCGAAAATGAGACGGAAATTTCTGTCGCTGCCTCCCGGACTATATGGAGAACTTTTCCTTGGTGTTGGGTATATTTCATTCATAATCGCAAGATACAAGCAATATATTGAAATAAGACTTTGATCGAGATATAAGTTATAAGTTATGTAGTTGATTAGTGGTTATTTTTTTAGTTTAAAATTCGAAAATGAAAAATAACATATATGTATATATCTTACGTATTTGACAAACACAATCACCCATATTCTGAAACTCGTAACAGTCATAGGAACAGTCGTATGCGGTGTTTTTCGTTTTCCAATATTAGTACTACAAGTGAAGTCGGATGTTCGACTCCTGGAATAACAACATACGACTGTAGTCGAATACGAGTCAAAAATACGAGTTTCAGAATATGGGTGATTATCAAAAATTCACATTATTCTAAAAATAATCAAATTACGAGAAAAATCTTTTTTTTTTAAATTGGTTTTAAAATCTCTGTTTATCTAAATAATTAAAGCCAACAAAGAGATATATGTATTTAATAAATAACACCAACATTTATGCATAAGTTCGCATATCTACCCGATATTCTAATAGATATTTCACACTGATTTACATTTTTTCTTAAATCTTTAAATGTTTAATTTCTTTGTGCAAAAATTGTGGCAAATTAAAAAAGAATGAAAATATCTCTCCTCACTTTTATGGCTTTCATTCAAATATAATTTCTAACCAAACCAAACAAAATTGTATCTCTTCAAAAATATAAAATCTCAAAACCAATTTAAATATTTATCAGAGTCATTCCTAAAAAGTTCAGCAACATTTCAATGCGGGCTTACAAATCATAACCATCCCCAAACCAACAACGTTTCAAAAATGTATTGTTTGGCCAAGCACAAATACAATAAATTCAGGCCTTATGGATACCTTTATTGCTTTTATATGCCTGTCTCCTCGTACCTTTTTTTTCTTTCTTTTTGTTTGTTTTAAGCTCTCAGAAACGGAAATTGCAAAATCAATACCCTAACTCCCATTATTTCTTCCGCTTCAAAGTGATGATTCACCAAATAAAAACAAAATCAATCCCCCGCAGCTACACATTGGCTTTGGCTTCAAATAGAGAGACGGCAAAAGATACACACAGTTTCAGTGTCGAATTTATACAAAATGACAGACTGTTCTAGTTTTGGAAATAAAAATAAAATACACGACTGGGTCACACGAACTTGCTCTTATGTAAAAGACTAGGAATTTAGAAAAATGAATGTTATTAGAGAAATACTGTTCGTAAGCATAAAATTAATTTTTTAAATGAGTAAAACAAATTTTTGCAAGAACAAAAATTGTAATTCACTGTAGTGGTTTCTTAAAAACATAAGCTTTTATATAAAAAATAATTTAAAACACTTTTTAGAAATAATGTTGGTACCCTAACTTAAATTTATTATTATTGTACGAATAAAAATTAAATTTCGAAATAAAAAAAAATATGAAGAAAAATATTGACCCATTTTTGAAATATCGAAATTTCCAAAAAAAAAATTGATTTTATTTTTCAAAAATTCCAAAAAAAAAATATTTGTTTTTATAAAATTTTAAAATGCAATGTTTTTTACACTTTTTACAAGTTTCTCTATAAGAAATTTCATTAAAATCCGTGTGGCCAATAATGAGAAATTTAAAATTTGAAAAAATGGTTCTAAGCTAGGTACAGTCAGAAATATCTTAATTTGAATATTTTCTTATAAAATTATAGTTCGTAAAAATTAATCAGAAAACATTTTTTTTTGTTATTTTCGAGAAAAATACGATTTTCGAAAATCATTTTTTTAGATTTTGTGGTGGTTATTTGAAGATAAAATAAAATTTTGTTTCTCACATCTTGTAGATAGAAAAATTAACTTTTATTTACCAAGTTTAAAAAAATAGAGCATGGGGTTTTCGGAATATTTATTTAAGAAAAAAATTGAAATTTTTTTTTTAAAAACCCAAAACAATTTTTTTTGAAAATTTGATTACAAAATAATATTCAAATTTTCGAAGAGTTTTAGAATAAAAAGAAATGATCAAAATTGCTTGTACCGTTTTTGAAAAAATCAAAAACAAAAAAAAATGGTTCCAAGGAGGGTATCATTAAAAACCATTTTTCGGAAAACTTTATTCAACCATTACCTAGCTTTACCAAAATAAATTATTTCGAATTTAAAAAAAAAGTTTGTGAAACAGTTTTTCTTATAAAAAAAAATATTTATAAAATTTCGAAAAAAATTCGTATGGAATGTACCGTTATTTTTTGACTTAAAAAAAAAGAAAAAAAAACCGTGTTGGGGGAAATAATTAAATATACTATCTACAAAGTTTAAAGACAGTCGAAAACAGACAGACAGAATTGCAAGACTCACTTTGATCAAAATCTCGAGTTCGATTTTTTTTACGAATGCATAACTGGCATTATAGTACCCATAAGTCGAAAGTAAAACTATGTGGAGAAGTAAGAGACGATAACATAATATTAACAATTTTACTCGAGTTGTTAAGAGGGTGTTAAAGTGAGAAAAGTTATTTTCCGATGTTATAGAGGTAACTCTATTTTTCAACAAATCGCAAAATAGTGTTATTTTAGGTGATTATTAAACAAAACACAGTATTTGCGTGCGATATCAATTGGAACATATTTAATGTACAATTTTTCGTACCTAGTTTCCTAAATATTTCAGTCATTTCGTCCAAAGTTTTAAATTGATTGTTAATGCGTTCATCTGTTTGTCAGTTTGTCACCCTTTAATTCATCATATAAAATCTCAGGAGGGGTTGATATCGTTACTGCGAAATCTCAACTATCCATCATTAACTGCGACAGTCTTGCAGATAGGGAGTTCTCTAGCACAAAACAGCCTAAAAATGGTAATCGCTTATCAACAATAACATAATAATTATTGGTAGTGAGGCAGACTTGCATATTGGTCCCACTGGAGTCTCTTGGTTACAATCAAAAATATACCTTTAAAAATGATTGGTGTTAGAACGATTAGAGAAACATTTGCATCTCTCATCGCCACAATGTTTTATGACTTTCATCGCTTTGTTTATTAGCAGTGTTCTAGTGAAATAGTTAGTTTCATTCCTCTCTGAAAATAACGCAACCGTAATACCTGGGCTTCAGAGACTGTTCATCAGTTTAAACTTGAGCCTACTTCGGACGCACTGTTCAGTGATTCTTCCATTGCGCACTTCACGAATGTGAAATATTTTTCACACTTAAAAAACAAAACTAATGTGCATCGATAGCTTCCCTTAACGTTCACACTGTGCTCAAACATTTTAAGGTGAATCATAATACTTTAAGTTGTGGCGAAATTATAGAGAAACGAAAGTACTTAAATACATGAAAAAAAGCCATGAAACATACAGGTACACTATACAGGGTGTCCCACAGTCACCGCCCCAAATGAAAACCATGGATTCCTGAGGTCATTTTAAGTCGAAAAACTTAAGAGGTAATTTTCTCGTTTTCGTCCCGTTTTCGAGTTATAACGGTTTTTATGTTTTTTCCCTTAACTGGCTTTATCTTGGCCAAACTACGTCCGATTCGTAAGATTTTTTTTATAACCAATCAAGAATTTATTACAGTTTTAGTTTGTCCCAAAACTTTTTTTCTGCGGACAACAGTTTCTCCGCAATTTTGCATCAAACCTAATTTTTTCAGGAATCCATGGTTTTCATTTGGGGCGGTGACTGTGGGACACCTTGTACACAATTTCGGATTACTAACCCAATTCAACAAACAACTTAAAATATCAGAAGTCCAAACCATAACATATAATAAAATCCTATGGATCCGCTTGTTGTGATTCTAAACCATCATTTTAGATTCTCTAAAAATTATATAACTTCCTCAATACAGCATTGATTTGTTCAATGTATTTCACATTAACAGGTGAAATACCAAAAGCGACTTTCCCAATAGCCAATTAAATATTAAACCCTATGGCTTGCATTCTGCATAATTTATTGCAATTTAGACAGAGGTTTTCGAAGTAAGGGATCTGTTTTGCATGCAAACCAAAGTAGGTACTCATCAAAATTGTATAGAATTATCACTGGCTCACAGGACAGATGTTAGTTGGGCTGAAAATCCTACACAATAATTATTATTAATGAAAACTCATATTAAGCTTGACCCGTTCACTTTGGGGGCAGACAATATAGCAATTTCCGACTTAAGGTTGGTTTGGTAATTAATTGTTTTAATGAATTTGGAAGGTAAATCTGTAGCATGTGTTCGTTTTCATGAAAGGCGCTCTTGATGCGTATAGGAATTGTGTAATGTTTCAGCCCCTCCGAATCAGTCTTTTACCCGTCTGGAAAACAAGGCATTATAATTTGCGTTGTCTCTATTCAAGGCGCCCGGATGCCACCACGGATTACTGTTGTGATGACCTAGATTCTGAACTTATGAGATGAAATTGGAGCATTGATATCAAACGAGAGGTAGGGATGAAATGGAGAAAAGGACTTAACCTGATTATATAACATCGACTGAACTCCTTTCATAGTTCCGAAATTTCGACAAAATAAGAGCCATGTTTAGATTACTCCTCAATCCATTGTAGTTATATGCCTGAAGGGTGTGCTACTGTTTTTTTTTGGTACTGTGTGGGATCCGTTTTTATTTTATTATTATTTTCTATTTTTTGTTTTGTTTTCTTCTGGATTGAGGGTGATAGCTACACTACACCACGAAAGCAAAGAAATAACAGAATAAAATAAATCGCCTTTCTTAAGCGAATATTTAACTTTTGTCTTATTGCTTTGATTTACTGAAGCATAAGTACCTAGTACAACTGGATAAAGGAAATGCTAGGGGTGGTTTTAATTCTTTTTTATTTTGTTTTGTTTTGTTTCTGAAGGAACCCCGCTGCAGTGAGATTGTTATTTAAGATTATATCTTAAAAGGCGTTCTGGCATATAAATTTGCGAGGAAGAAAATTGTTGGAATTTAGAATTTTCGGGCCATTAGGCTTATTAAGTTTTCTATATATGTTTGTATGTATAGATATGTACCTATCTATATATGTAAAGTGTTTAATTTATAAAATACTGTAAGTGTGACGCAAAATAAGTGAAATTAGCAAAATGTTAAATTTGCTTGGGCGGAAGTAATTCTCTTAGACACACTCGGGCGTATGAGTATTAGTTAGGGTTTCAATGGAAAGAGTTTGTGTTCTTAGCATTTTATAGTGACAAAATGTCATTTTTCTTTTATTCATCAATTGTTTGTCATAATCTTGTTAAAAAATATAACTAGTAAAAAATGATAGAAACAATGACATTTTGCCACTAGTGTTATAAAGCATAAGACCCTCATTGTTTCAGTTGGAATACATTTAACATTAAGGTTCCGCCTCAAATATATTTTTTCCATTTCCGGTTTCATATCAACTTTCCCTTTAATTTCAAAAATTAATCTTTAGATCACATTCTAAAGTGATTTGAAACAAATTACCAATCATCTGAATAAATTATTATTGGATTCATGCATTCCTTGCACTCATTTGAAGTATTTGCATTCTTTTGTATTCTTCTTTTTTTGTATTTGTATGAACAAAAGAGAAAAGGAAGAGAATAATATAAGGAATTCAAGAAAATGCAAAAAATGCAAGGAATAAAATGGAATGCAAAAAATCAAAACGAATCTTTGAATGGTTAAAAAAGAGAGCTTGTCAAACTGCAAACGGCTTATCTAACTATAAAGAGATTCTCAAACTGCCGAGAGCTTCTCAAACTTCAGAAAGCTCCAAGCAGAAGAGATTATAAGGTATTAAAAGACAAATTAAATATAACATCTGTACTATTATATAAAAGCGAAACCATTTTAAAGTTTGTAACGCACGATCTCAGAAAGTAGTCAACCGATTTATTTTAAATAAATTTTATTATTTTCTATATTGTTATAAGAGTGTTTATGGCTATAAATTTTTTTCATTAATAATTTGTCAAACTTAAATATTAAAAATTTTACATTTTTTTCAGTAGTTGACTTATACAACCACTCATATCTTAAAACCTATACAATAATCGACAAATATTAGCATTGCTTCATAAAGTCAATATTGTTGCGTAAATTATTTAAACATACAACCTGAGAAATAAACAAAAACAAATTATAAAATTATAAAGGTTTTGATTTTATTTTATCCAGGAATTAGATTTCATCACAATCGCGAGGTCGCTGCTTTGTTTCATTTCATTATCATTCCAACATTTTTAATTTTTTTTTTCTTCCCGTTCCCATACCCTCTCTCTCTTAATATCTGTTCCATTCAATAGTATAGTTTTTTAAAAATCAAAAAACTATTTTTTCGAAAAAAAATTTTAGATTATATTTTTTTGAGTGTAGGTATAGAAGCTCACACATAAAAATTTTGGTTAAAATCGTTAGAGCTGTTAATGAGAAAGTTTTACTTTAATTTTATCACAATTTATTTTTTGATTTATTTTATACTCGTGTCATTAGTTTGTTTTTATTATAATATTTTTTATATATTTTTGTTATGTTTGAACGATCACTGGATATTAAGTTTTTAAATTCATGATTTATTTTGTATGGGGTAGTGTATTCTGTGGAAGGGTTTTATATTATCTGTTCTGTTATTCTCATTGATTTTGTTTTTGTTTTTATTTTCTTTTTCTGCTTGATTATTGATTTGTCTCAAACTGGTTATAGCTTCTCAAACAGTGAGGAACTTTTTAAACAGTAAGAATCGTCTCACACTGTAGAGAGCTCCTTAAACTGAATTACGTTTCTCAAACTGTACAGTGATTCTAAGATAACAGGCAACTGTAAGGAGGTTCTCATACTTTAATGGGCTTCTCAAATATGTCTTAAATTCTCAAACTGTGGAGAGCTTCTCAAACTGTAGAGAGCTACTTTTCTCCTCTCTTATATGTTGTTAATTTTCCTTCGAAGGTTTTTATTCGCTGTGATTTCGTATCGAGTATTTTTTGCAATTCATCACCGTCTATCGATATTTAAAAAATATTAAAAAAGAACTTATTAAATCATACAGAATCTTTTTTTGTTGATCAATATATGTATATTATTATTTCTTTGGATTTTGCAATTATATTTTCACTATCATGTGTCTTTCGTTTCTTTTTGTATCTTAAAAAACCTTTCCAGTCTTTCGTTTTCAGCCTTAGAAATTATTCTTAAATATTTGTTTCGTTTCTAGTAGTAGTCTAGGAGGATTTTTTCTTCTAGGATGGTAAATCGGGCGATCTTGCTGGCCATGCCAAATTGCCAAAACGGAAGATTACGTGACCAGGAAACGCTTCCTTCACTATTTCGATTGTGGCTCGTGCTAGTTGTGCGGTTGTTGAAACCACGTGTTCACCAAGCTCCGCCCATCCGATTCCGGCAGTAAGAAGTCGTTTATCATGGCCTTTGTAGCGTTCGCCAGTATCAGTGACCGTATTTCCAATGGCGTCCTCAAAAAAATACGGTCCAATCACCCCTCCTAAACGCCGCACCAAATAGTGGCTTTGGGTGGATGTACTGGCACATGATGATTTTCGACACAAAACCGTTCTCTTCGTTGTTTCTCATACATTTCGCTTGAAAGAAAGAACCAATTTCTTTTTTACAGAGATGTGAAGAGAACTCAATTTTAACAAAAAAACTCCCTAAGATTTCGCTTTTATAGATTGGTGAAACTCGAAAGATTTAAGAGTCTGATAAAATTTAAGAAGATTTTTGATAAAAGTGCTTTAAGTGTTTGCTTATGAAATTGGCCATAAGTGATTCCATAAGTGTACCTAACAATAGAGTTATAATAAGTTCTAGGTTCGCGCCTAGTGGTCCAAATCTGCCAAACTACATCCGGCATGTATGTATATTAATATTTGAAGTTATAACTTGTTGTACTTTTGCGATCATACAAAAAAGAGTTATACGAAAACATAAGGACGACACCAGCAACAACTCAATTGGTACCTACGTTACGAGTAACTATACAACTACATAATTATAACCAAAACGCTCTCAGAGGGTACTATATGTGCTACTCATCTGTAACTGTAACTTTCACACAAACGAAATGAGTGAATTTTTTCTATTGCTGTAATTCAACACACTCCAACTTGGAGCCATCAATAACTCAAACTTGCTCCGTTAGTCCCTTTTCTGCCCTATACATAATGTAAATAATCAAAAACGCAATTGCTGTTCGGTTCATGTCTATTTGTTAATCATCAATTCAAATTGAGACAGTTGTGTTAAAATACGAAAACACATAAAATAAAATGCACAACTGGGTCGCACGAACTTGCTCTTATGTAAAAGACTATAAGGATTTCAAAAATTAATGTTATTAGAGAAAAAGCATAAAATTCATTTTTAAATAACTAAAACTCCTAAACTCAGGATGTCATGTGTTTTGAGCAAATATTATTTTATGAAAGAACAAAACTGTAATTAATTTTTTTTTAAATACGAGTACATATAAGCTTTTGTATACAAAATTTTTAAAAAATTTTAAAGAAAAAATTTTGGTACGCATATTTAAACTTTTTATTATTGTTCGAATACAAATTTAATTTACAAAAAAAGTATTGAGCCGTTTTTGAGATATCGAATTTTCAAAAAAAAAATTGATTTTTTTTTTTTCAAAAATTCAAAAAATATTTTTTTTTTAAGTCTTAAAATGCAATGGTTTTTTAAACTCCTTAGAAGCTTCTCTGAAAGTAAAGACTAATCGAAACAAAAAAAATTATCAAAATTCTCGGAGCCGTTCTTGAGAAAAATACGATTTTCGAAAAGCATTTTTTAACACTTGTATGGTGGGTACCTTTATTTATAAGTAAAACAAATTTTTTTCTTCAGATCTTGTTGATTGTATTAAGAAACTTTTATTTATCAAGTTTAAAAAAAATCGAGCATGGGATTTTCGAAATATTGAGTTTTCAAAAAAAAATTTGAATTTTTTTTTAAGAATCCAAAAAAAACCTTTTAAAATTTGTATACGCAGAAATATTTAAATCTTGGAGGGGCTTCATAATGATTAAAATCGGTTTTTTCGAGAAAATCAAAAACCAAAAAAATGGTTCCATCAAGAGGACTTCCAAGAATAACCATTTTTTGGAAAATTTTTTCAGCAATTATCAGCAACTCAATTAAATTTTATGAATTTTTTTTCAATATTTATAAAATTTCGAAAAAAATTTCGTATGGCACTCGATATCTACCACGTTTAACGAAAATCGGCCCCGTCTTTTAGGCCGTAGTCAAACAGACAGACAAACAGGCAGAATTTTTTGACCCACTTTTTTCGTCTTCGCTATCATCGTAATGTCAACTTTGATAAAAATCTTGAGTTCGATTTTTTTTTACGAATGCATTACTTGCCTTATACAGTGCAACCTTAATATAACGTTCCTCAATATAACGACTTCCTCGATTTAACAAATTCTTCGTAATCCCCTTGAATTGTCCATAAGAGTCAATGTAAAATATACCTTTACATTGCGAACATTTTTTGCGAACAACCCCTTTATAACAAATTTTCATCTATCAAGAAAAAGTATAAATACCTCAAATTAACGAATTTTGTCAACCCAAAACCTTCACTATTCTTAAAGACTCAAGTTGAAATGTGTCAGAATGTGTTATCCTTTATTAATACAAGTCGTTCGCTATAATAAGATGAGTACGTAATATTGAGGTGTTTTTTTTTTTCGGATTATTTTGAACAATAATAAAATCAATAAAAGTTTCTTTTTTTTCGATGAATCAACCATTTTTAATTTTATTTTGCTACCGTTCACTCTTTTTTCACTTTCACAGCAAATTCTCGATCAGCTGGTCAAGAAAATATTTATTTTGTATTTTAAGTGACAGATCTTTTCAATGACTGCGAAATTATTGATTGCGACTTGTCAAAAAATACTCCACCGTTCCTCTGATTTGTGTTTCACTGATAGTTTTCAATGATAGCTATAACTGGCCCCTTATTCAAAATTTAAGTACGAAATGAGTTTTGCTATAATTAAGGAAATTTTCCTGATGTAATAAAAAACTCGAACAAAAATCGAAGATGCTGAGTCAGTGCATCCTTACACTATTTCAATGGCTTTGGGGGAGATGCCATCCAATCTAGATGACTCTTCATCATTTAGTGATGAAAGAAGTTTTGAAATAGTTTTATGTTTTATAGGCATTAGAAACACAGTAATTATTGCTCGACAAAATGTCAATGGCCGTATTCCGAAAAATTCAACAGGATATAATTTGGTGATTGATCATGATTTGATTAATTTTAACGAATTATCACTTAGCTTTTGATTGTTGGATTTTCAAGTTAAAGGCATTCAAATAAAACCAAAATTTGTAAATTCCTGTGTGAAATTAATTATTGGGAAAAATAAATACAGTTTAAGTGCTTTGTTACGTATATGTATATTCAACGCATGCTCCAGATTAACTTAAATCTAAGAACAAAAATTAGTTTTAATTTAGTTAAGAAAGAAATAAAGCTTTTTCAAGAGGACTGGGTACCTATAATATAAGGGGATATATAAGGCCACCATAATCACTTAACAACATCCACAACATGAATTTCATATATGTAAATAACATATCGTAAAGCTGAATTAATATGTATGTGTGCACAACTTTACATAACTAACTGGACAAAACCACAAAATTGCAAACCTTGACATACCTGAGAATGTATGACATGTAATATAGTATAAATCTCTGAGGATGTCCACAAAAAAATCTAAGTCAAACGATTTCTCGTGAAAATCTCGACTTATGTAAGTTTTTAAAATACACATTTTAGCTTGTGATGGTTTTTTTTGTTTTCTTTTGTTAAACCATGTGGCAACAGAGAACACAATAACTTCTCTAATTACTGTACCATGAGGTTTGTTTAGCATTTAATTAGTTTTTCGTCCAAAACGGGAATCTTATGTCCTGAAGCTTGAAAGGGTTATGTCCATTTTAATATACATCATGTATATACGAGTACATGTACATGTACATATGTGTAAATAGAGATATACATTATACACTGACTGTGGAGTATACATTCCTGTTAACTTTCAAATAGTTTGAGGGCATAAGTAGTCTACTGTGACGTCAAATGATTTGGAAACGATTAGATTTCAGCTCCGATGAAATGAGTGTGATTTAAGAGGTTGTTTTTGAAATTATTATGACATTTTCGAAAGATAAATTTAACTACTGTATTGATTTTCTTTACTTTGTGATATATGTAGGTACTATAGGGCAAGTTCTGCATTTGGAAAATCGAACTCGAGATTTTGATCAAAGTTGACATAACGATGATAGCGAAGACGAATAAAGTGGGTCCGACAATTCCGTCTGTCTGTTTGTATGTCTGTATGTCTGTACTTCGATCTACAGCCTAAGCCCCTGGACCTTTTTTCTTCAATCTCGGTAGTTAAGTGTCTTCGGTGATTCCCTAAAGGGGAAACTGATTTTTTTTTTTAGCTCCAAAACTAACGGTATCCCACATACACCCGAAATGCAAAATCTTATTTATCTCGAAAACGGCTCTAACGATTTTGATAAAAAAAGAAGTCCGATATTATGGACATGGACTACATTTTGGTCAAAAAAATTTTGGGGCAAAATGTTATTAACGGTACCTGTCATAGAATCGTTTTTTGATTTTTTGACTTTCTCATCAACGGCTCTAACGATCCTAACCAAAAATTTTCAGCAGGAGCCCCCTTAAGTTTAAAATAATATTGTATATAAAAATATTCAAATTTTTTTTTTTGGGATTTTTGAAAAAAAAATTTCAAGTTGTTTTTGAAAAATCAATGGCGCAAAATTTTAAACAGCCTATTATTAAGGTATTAGTATGATACTACTTAACAATTTGCTAACTTTATAGTAGTTTACTAACTCATTCTTAATTTTAAACATTTTCTCACTAGTATCGTACTAAAAGAATTTCCTTAATAAATTGCTTTTGAACACACCTAAAACAATGACATTTCGTGTTAAAAAGTAAGTACACGAACCTTTTTTGATGTTTGCAAATGTCAAAGAGTCATATGAAGTTAGCACGATACTAAAAAAATAAAGTAGGTGTTCGATGATTTTAACTTTAATAAAAGGGTAGAGAAAGTATGATGCTATATCCAATTAAAATTTGCAAATTCGTTGTTTCAACCTAGTATCATACTAAAACAGCTTTAGCATCGTACTAATTCAATTAAAATTTTGCGCCAATATCTTTAAAACGTGTGAACGATTATTTTTTGAAATTATTTCCTAAGATCTATACTAAATACTTAATACTTAAAATTGGCATGCCAAATTTTGTTCTCGAAAAATTTTAAAGAAATTTATTATATAAAAAATTATTTTAATAATAAAATGATTTTTAAACTTTGTTTGCATAAATTCATACTTTTCCGGATATCAGACGACAATTCCATGCATTTTAACATTTTTATCTTATTAAATCCATGTTTAATCTCCTTTATTACCGCTCGCGAGTCGAACAAATAAACATGTGAGTGTGAGAAATTAGTTTTACGGTTGGCCAATCGAGAACCTTTGATACGACTTAAATGTCATATATTTGATATTTTTATTGAACAATCAAATTTCGAACTCGAATTGTAAAGTTTGCCAACCGTAGTATGTCGAATGTGTTAGTTCGCTAATGAAAAAATCTCACCTCCAACGTTCGATTCGCTTGAAGTGATGTTCGAGAAATCTCAACTACAGTTCCATTTTGACGTTCAATTTACCGTTTTGTTCCGGGATATACGGAACAGTCTTTTGATGAATGATTTCATATCGATGAGTGAGGTCGCGGACTTCTTGATTGATGAATTCCAATCCATTGTCTGTAGTGTTCTGAGAATTTTCAACCCCTTTCTCTAAGCGTTTAGCGGTTTTCTTAAAAAAATAATCTAGACAACGTGAGGTTTCAGATTTATGTTGAATAAAGTAAATGCTTCGCCAGTGGCTGAAGTCATATTTCAAAAGCAGACGAAATCTTGCTAAACCCAGAGAATATTCTTGCATTGGTTCACACAAATCAGCATGTACTAATTCGGCACTTCGTTCAGATTTTGAAACGCTCTTTGAGTATAAAAGTCTTTGCATTTTTCCTTTGAGCCAATTTTCGCAACGAAACTTCTCGACGTTCTCAACCATACTCACAGATCCCTTAAGTATTTTCTTAACGTGCGCGATATTCTGATGATGTATTCGTTTGTGCCAGTCAAGGAGTGAGCAAATGGTGGCAACATTTGTTACTGTTCCTTCATTCTTTTTGACCTTGAACTGCATTTTGAAAAGCTTGTTGAACCTTTCTCCCACTGCAACAATACTACCGCTCTTGAGTAATCTGCACATTTAATTGTCCGATTCATGTGTTATTCCCTTGTCCAGTACAGTTGATATCCGGAACTAATAGAACATCAGTCATGTGCTTAGGTTTCCAATCTTTGCCGTCGAATGCCAGTATTTGAATTTCACCTGCACCAACTGCTGCGATATTTTTACCATCCCCTATTCTAACTAATTTGGGTACTTCAAACGTCTTGAATGTGGTTGGTTGCACATGAGTCCCAGTACCATTCCATTCGTCATAATAAGGCTTCTCCTACGAAAGCATCGCCTTTCTCCGATGAATTGCGGCTTTGTGTTTTCTACAATCCTTAATCCAGTGACCCGGCTTGTGACAGAAATGGCATGTGCCTGGTTTATCACATTTCTTAATTTTCCTTGAGCTGTGGTGCTACGTAGGCCTCTTTATCATTGCTCGATATTTTTCTCTCGCTGCTCTTGTTGTTCCCTGCAGTATATTCCCAAGTCCACGTTTAGTTAACTGCATTCATTATCATACCACTGGTTTTTTCTCTGACGGTGGTTTCGACTGACATTTAAATAATATCGCAATAATGGGAGCACTAAGTTTTTCCGTCTGAGGTAGCTGAATTCTCATCAATGAGTTTCTTGCTCAGCTGCTATTTGCAAACCCCGGAAAGTCCAGGTATGCTAAGGCATTCATTGTCGAATTTCTTCTTCTGAACGACGCACGGTCTTATATACATATGTGCTCATTTTTGATAGTTCGATGTCCATCATAAAACACCTCCCTGATATATTCTTCAGCTTTATAGTAGGAGCTTGCGTGAATAGTATACTTATTTTTTGGAATGTGGCTTTGAAGCTGGTCACCCCTCAGTCGATTTCCGACAAAGAGTCATACCTTACGACTTATAGGTACTAAGTATAGGGAAAGTTATGCATTCGTAAAAAAAATTGAACTCGAGATTTTGATCAAAGTTGACATAACGATGATGTCGAAAAAGAAAAAGTGGATTTTTTTTAAATCAAAAAATTTTATTTGGTTAACGCTAGGTAACAGTTGAAAAATAAAATTTAAGAAAATGGTTATTTTTGGCAACCGTCTTGGAACCATTTTTGTTTTGTTTTGACCATTTTTTTATGCTAAAGCTTTTCAAAAGTTAGATTTTTATTGTGTATTCAAATTTTTAAAATATTTTTTTTTTAGTTTAAAAAAAAATTCAACATTTTCTTCTTCAAAACTCAATATTTCGAAAACCCCATGTTCGATTTTTTTTAAACTTAATAAATAAAAGTTTCTTAACACAGTCTACCAGATGTGAGAAAACAAAATATTTTACCTAAACATAAAGGTATCCAGCATGCAAAAGTTAAAAATGGGTTTCGAAAATCGTCTTTTTTTCTCAAAAACGGCTTCGAGAATTTTGATAATTTTTTTTCTTTAGATCGGTTTTAACCTCTTAAATTTAATAAAAAAAAAAAACTATTACTGAATAATTTTCTCGAATTTTGAATTTCTCATTATCGGCAAAACGGATTTTTATGAAAGTTTTCATAGAGAAGCTTCTTAAAAGTTTAAAAAACATTGGCGCAAAATTTTAATTGAATTAGCACGATGCTAAACCTGTTTTGGTATGATACTAGGTTAAAACAACGAATTTGCAAATTTTAATCAAATATACATATCATCATACTTTCTCCACCCTTTTATTAAAGTTAAAAGTATCGAATACCTACTTTATTTTTTTTTAGTATCGTGCTAGCTTCATATGACTCTTTGACATTTGCAAACATCAAAAAAGGTTCGTGTACTTACTTTT
Organism: Chrysotoxum bicinctum; assembly: GCA_911387755.1. Taxonomy (NCBI): domain Eukaryota; kingdom Metazoa; phylum Arthropoda; class Insecta; order Diptera; family Syrphidae; genus Chrysotoxum; species Chrysotoxum bicinctum. The sequence continues at coordinate 37,622,772 of OU426988.1, forward strand.
TTATACGAAATGTCATTGTTTTAGGTGTGTTCAGAAGCAATTTATTAGGAAAATTCGTTTAGTACGATACTAGTTGGAAAAAGTTTAAAATTAAGAATGAGTTAGTAACCTACTATAAAGTTAGCAAATTGTTAAGTAGTAGCATACTAATACCTTAATAATAGGCTGTTTAAAATTTTGCGCCATTGCATTTAAAGACTTTAAGAAAAATATTTTTTTTAATTTTTGAAATTATTATTCAAATACATTGAACAGGTTTGCAAGTTTTTCAGGATCTGTTTCAGTAGAGTTATCAGTTTCTATTATGATATTCATCTCGGTTTTGTTTCTGTTCAGAATGCCACTAACTATTTCACGTTCTTTTTCGGGGTTACCTAAATTTTCAGCAAGTTTATTACCATAAATATTTCATAAGTTTCCACAAATTCTAGTTTGTTGATTCAAAAACAAAGTTAATGAAATTTTTAAATTTAGCAAACAGGCATATTATTTTCAGCCCAAATATTAATTATCTGTTGGACTAAATTAACAAACTTAAGAAGATAACACTTGTTCAAGTTTGAAAATCAGCTCATTACGGTTCTTATAGAAACATGACAATATAAATAATTTTTCAACGTTATCTCTTCCAAAATCATGTGTTCGATACAACTATGAAATTACAGAGTCTTAAAATTCAGAATTTTGGAATTTTAGATTTTCTTTAGAAACTCAATTTTGGCACATTTGGAACAATGTTCCCAATTTGCTGGGCATTGAAAATAGATTAAGGAACTGGAATCCAGTGAGTATTCTTCCTCCTCCATCAAAACGACACTCAAATTATATTTTGTCGTGACATGGCGACCGACGACGTGCTAGTTTAAGATATTCATCGCCTTGTCGGTAATATGCCCCTAGCCCTACAAAGGTGAATAACTCTTGTGAAAACGCTCTGCACAAGGGCGCTCAGATGGCAAGAACGACTTCCTTACTTGTTTGCTTCACACCAAAATCATGTCGTTAATTTAATATTGTTTTTGTATGGCACATCCAACGTATAGAATACAACTGATTCCTCTTTCAAAAGATAATGTAAACAGTTACTTTGCATGCATTAGCATATGAAAACACACCGTTTTATGGATCAATACGTGTGTCAACATTCCCATTACGAGTATGTTGTACGTGCTTTCATTTAGCAAAGCAGAAATACTATTTTCCTTTTCTCATTTAATACCGTGATAGTTATTGGTTATGACAACATTTTAATTATAGCTTCCATTCAGAGTCGACCTTGGATAAGGACAAAAATTACAAAAGGTACATTTTTTTTAAGATGAGAACAAATACGAGTACACCAAGGAAAAATAAGGAAATAGAATGTGTAACCAGGATCTATGCAATGGAATGTACTCTCTTTGATTTCACTTCATACATTTTAAGTATTCTTTTCTCCCTGCATGGGGCGCAGTCCCAGTGGGGTCGTTTTGACCTCGAATTTTGCAATTCAAATATGTTTTCTCTTATTATATTTCAACCATCATTGACAGAATAATAGTGTTCCAAGTTCCCCTTCACAAATAGCGCACATGACAACATAATGTCAGGAGTAATACACACTCATAGCCACATTTAACCGACCACTTCGTATTTCTGTAAATTTAAAGAAACCGTCAAATTAAGACCACATTGGGTGTAAGTAATGTTGAAAGCAAACTTTGAAAAAAAAAAAAACAAAAAAAAAAAAGAACAAAAATTCGGAGAAAAAAACACGTTAATTAAAGAATTATCAAAAAATAAGTTTTTTTAAAAAAAAAAAAAAAGATGTTATCTTTTGTTGTAAAAAATGTGGTAAATCAATAATTTTACCTAAACTAAATTTTTAATAATGGGTGTTTGCGTCGCTGAATATCTGACTGAGCGATATTGTGCCACTCCTCTACTGCAGCTGTCTTAAGCTCTCCTAGATGGTAGCGGCATGTGTTCTCTCTCGGATACGTCTTTTGAGGTTGTCCCAAATATGCTCGATAGGGGTGAGATCTGGACTGCGTGATGTCCACGGCAAAACTGGAATCCTGACCTCGTTTAGGCAGTTAGTTACAGAATTTGCGATATGGCAGCGTGCGTTGTCATGCATTAACCGAAAGTTGTCACCAATAGATGGTGCGAAAGGCATCAGATTGTCTTTCAAAACGTTTTCCACGTACATAAATATATCTGAGCATTCACATTGCCTCTATCAAACACAAAAAGGTCCATGCGAGCTTCACAACTGATGGCTTTCCAAACTTTTATAGACCTTCATTGGTAACCCATCGTATCGGTTATCGTTTTTTTGCCTTTAGACACGCTGGACCTCGTAGACCTATTCTGCTTTCGTCTGAGATTAGGACATCCCTCCATTCCTCTGCAGTCCAGTTAACATATTCTCGCGCGAAACGAAGTCTTGCTGTACGTTGCTGTGGGAGAAATTCGGGGACGCGCGCTGGTCGGAAAGCTCCGATATTCAATTCTACCAACCTTCTTCTGATGGTGCGTTCACTCTCACTAACTTTTCCTCACCTCAAAAAGACGTTTACGAGCTTCAGTAGCATTGCAAAACCGATTTATCAGTATGTTGTTGACGACAAAGTGATCATCCCGAGCTGAAGTCCATCGATGACGACATTGACCTGGCCTCCTCGTGTATGAGCCAGTTTCTCGAAATCGTCTGATGGCATCCCCAATCGTAGTTTTAGGTAGAGCAAGCGTACGAGCAATGCGACGTTGGCTATACCCGGCATCAGTTAAACCCACTGATCTAGCTACACAAGGTACGTCAAATGGCATTTTTCTAGATTCACAAATAATAAATTACCAGTATAAATCTAAATTTATCGATATTTACTTACTTTGGTTTACGTAACTGAAACAATATTAAAAATATTAAAAAACGCTTAAATTGCGAAAAACGCTTCGATGACACAATTTTATGAAGCGAAAAAAGGGTTTAGTGTTTTGTTTTCTTGCGAAAATATCGGTCAAACAAGAAACAAATCAGCAGATAAATCATAGTGAACTTAAAGAGTTAGGGTGACGAAAAATGTAGGTGGTCGGATAATTGTGCCTGTGAGTGTACGAGTATATTCTTAATAATGCTTTAGTTTGTAACACACAATGTGTATTTTTAATACAAAAAAAAATCAATAAATTGCAAAATAGGATTCACTTTTCTCACAAAGTATTCCACGAGACACAACACAAAACACAAAACACAAAAGAGCAACCCAACATGGTTTCTCCATATACACATACAGTAATTCGTAAGATCTACATAATATAATGTTCTCTTTAATTTAATATAAGGTTGTAAAAGGAAACACTCGTAATTCGTTTTTAGCGGAAATCTCGTTTTACACATACAGGGGCAGAAAGCTTAAAAAATGTATTTTATGAATTAGGTTCATAAAATGTTGCAATTTTATGAAATTAATTTTGGGAAGCAAGTTTCGGAATTTGGCTTTCAATCTCTCCAATATCGCTAGTGTTAACAGGCTTACGTAGGCTAATACTTTTATACACCTAACCTACGTATGTACTTTAAAGTAACCGTACAAGAAATAATCCAGTCAATGTAACCACACTGGGAAAAAGAGGCTGAGTGCGACCCACACTAATAACTTCCCATTTGTGGTCTTGAAAACTTTATATTTAGTTTTTTTTTTTCAAATAATACATTCTTACGGGAAGGTATCGATGTATAAAACAACATACTTTAGAAGGCACTATCGGTGTTCATTCCCAAGAAATTCGACTTGAAATACCATTTTAACTACTTTTCACTAGAATTTTTAATAGTTTTTTTATTTAAAAAAAAAAAAAACTATTAATTCAATATTTGTCAACATTTTACCAATTGTACAAAATTGTACTATGTATAAAATAAACTAAATTAGAAGTCAATATCACTACTAATTCTCGAGAAATTTGAGTCGAAAAATTTTTACCAATTTCCAATAGAATTTTATATAGTTTTTAATTTTTTGTAAAAAAAACTGTAAACTGATTTTTTTTGAAATTTTCACCAGTTGTCAAACACATTATTTTTCGTAAAATAAAATTATTTTGAGTTTCAAATTGTTTTCCGTTCTTAGAATATCTGGGTTATGAATTTTTTTTCAGTTTTTTTTTATTTAAAAAAATAACGGTATGTTTATTTTTTGCCAAATTCATACCAAATCTGTACGACCTTATAATGAGTACATTAAATTTTATTTGAAATCAATAGCATTATTTTTTCGTGAGATATTTGAAACTAACCAAAATTTTTACTTTTTTTTTAAACCGTTATAGTGAAAAAAACTACTCACTGAATCTTAATAAACGCCCTTTCAGCCGCTTTTGAAGTTATTATCTATTAAACAAAATTTATTTGAAGTCGATATCTTTACTCGTTCTTGAGATATCGACGACGAAAAATGGTACCAGAACGTACGAACGTACGAACGTACGAACGTACGAACGTACGAACTTACGAACGTACGTACACACACACAAACAGACATCTCTCTAAAAATGATTGATATAGCCTCTAGGGACCTTGAAACGTCGAGAAATGTCAAAAATTCCAATTTGACAAATCGGACCGATTACAATAACTCCCTGTGGGAAGTTAATAAAATAAAATAAAATAAAATAAAATGAGGAACAACATTTTTTTTTTAAAGTAGGTAAGATTATTTCAACTTCTAATTCCCCGATTTCCAAAAATATTTTATGGCAACACTGCGTTTGGATGCGATACGCCAGACTTAATCGGCCAACTACATTCTACGTAAAAATCTAACAATCGATGCAAAATTGTAAGAGTTCAGTAAATGGCCAATATATTCCAAGCAACCTTGCCAAACTTGGAGCTACGGTAGCATTCAAATTTTCTCACTCACTGCACTGGAAACTCTGACCAAAGTTACGTCGTTGATGCCATCATATTCATACAGTGGATGCGACCTAACTATAGATAAATTCTTCACATCCGCACCTTTGGTGAAGGAGTTTCTCGATGACCATAATGACTTTTACTTGACTTTTACGGAGTCAATATAGTGGAAGGCAATATCGTCTAGTTCACTCATCTGTCTTTTGATATGTGTTGCTCAAATATGTTTTAAAGTAGAAAAACACCCCCTTTAGTAAAATAAACCTGTAATGATACTCGACTACATCCAAATGGCTGCATTTATTCTTGACGCGATGCAGAAGAGCATGACATGACCCATTGCCTTCAAATGAAACCTGGACTTTAACTGAGTTGCTGGCTTGTTAGAAGGCAATTACTTCCAAATGGGTCTTCAAGCCAAAATTTGATACTGAAGGGAAACCCATCTGATGAAATGCTTGGTCTTGGAAGGTTTTTTCCCAGCAGAAAGAGATCGACTATACGGAAACCTTTACACTTCAATTCGTAAATTGTTGTCTTTGGCGGCTAGACTAGACATAATCTTCTTGTGCATCAGATGGATGCTGTAACGGCGTTTTTTAACGATGAAAACTTATAAAAATGACATTATATTGTTCGTCCTGGAAAAAACAATTGGAATACTTCGCGATGACATTCGCAACGAAATCCATAAAATCCACGATTTCGATATCTTATTTCCATTAGCATACAAGATAAAAATATTTCTCTAAAAATAACCGAAATGTCATTCCTATCTCTGGTGAAAACAATAATGCCAAATTTGGACGACTTATAATTTTTTTTTGTGACTTGTAAATACTTTTGGATCTGCCATTATTTTCGTCATCAGAAACTGGCATCGTTTTAATAAAAAGTAACGCAAATTCTCACTAAGTTTTGTTAAGCTGGTTTTTGCGTTGCTGGGGTTTGTGAGAAATTTCACATTATCAAACACACATACGACCAACATATTGCAAATTATGACATAATGTAAGGAAGAATGATCTTGCTGATTTTTTCTGTATATGCATGCTGTTAGGATTTGGTTTTATTAATAATTTTGCCATTTGTGCGACAGAAATTTTGTCAGTTGTTTAAATCAAGCACAAACCATATCTTAACGTTTAAAGTGAATTAATAATTGTGATCTTTTTTTACCAAACATTATCTAAAACGAATGAAGAGCGCGAATTTCTTAAGAGAATTTTATTTTTCACATATGTACATACATAAAGGGTGGTTAAATTTTAAGGGCCGATGTTGATTTTGAATAAAACACAAATTATTTAGGAAATTATTGTCATTTCTTTTTTTATGATAATATTGGTATGGTTCAATTATGTATGGAACAAATGGCCGCCGCGGCATCGGTGGCACACCTCCATCCGATGGTCTAAATTTTCAATGCAATGACGCTGAGGCATAATTGAGGTTCTATGCTGTTAATGTGCCGAATTATCTCATCCTTTAGCTCTTGAATTGTTGCTGGCTTATAACCCCAAAGAAAGAAGTCCAACGGTGTCAAATTACATGATCTTGTCGGTCAATTGACATCGTCACCAGGTAAGATAACACGGCCATTGAACTTGTCGCGCAAAAGAGCCATTGTTTCGTTAGCTGTGTCGCAAGTGGCACCGTCCTGTTGAAACCACATATCGTCCACTTCCATATCTTCCAATTCGGGCCATAAAAAGTTCGTTATCATCTCACGATAGCGAACACTAGTCATAGTAACTGCCTGCCCGGCCTTATTTTGGAAAAAATACGGCCTGATGATGCCGCCAGCCCATAAACCGCACCAAACAGTCACTCTTTGTGGGTGCATTTGTTTTTCGACAATCACTCTTGGATTATCATTCGCCCAAATGCGGCAATTCTGCTTATTGACGAATCCACTGAGGTGAAAATGTGCCTCATCACGAAAATGATTTTCTTTGAAAATTGATCATCCACTGTTGCCATTTCTCCGCACCATTCTGACCATTGACGACGCTTGAAATGGTCAAGAGGCTTTAGTTCTTGAGTCAATTGCACCTTGTAAACGTTTAAATGCAAGTCTTTATGCATAGTGTTCATCAACGACGAGCGTGAGAGGTGCAATTGTTGGGCACGACGACGAGTTGAGGTGGACGGCTCTTCAGCCACACTATCGCGAACAGCAGCAATATTTTCTGCAGTACGAGCTGTACGAGCATGCACTGGTGTTTTCACGTCTCCTACACACCCGCTTTGATCAAATTTTTGCACGATTTTTCCGATTGTACGCACATTTGGACGATTAAATTGACCGAAAAAATCACGAAGTGCACGATATGCATTTTGATTTGAACGCCCATTTTCATAATAAGCCTGAATAACTTTAACGCGTTGCTCGATTGTGTATCTTTTCATGGTTCAAATTGAGTTAGTCTGAAATTGAGAAATGTCAAATGAAATGCAGAAAAAAACTTGACGTTTAGGTGTGGTTCACATTGAACATGGGCCCTTAAAATTTAACCACCCTTTATAATTTGAAAATTCGTAACTTAAAAAATTGGTTGTTTGACATGAGTATTTTAAGTGAAGGTATTTTACGTGTTCTATAGCCCTTGCGAGTGTTTCTCATTTTACCTATTCGCACTCGGCGGAAAATTGTAGGTGCCTTCTTTATGTTCTGATGACATCCTAAATCAGTAGGGCTTGGCTCACTAAAATCTCCATTTACTCAATTTATCTGAAGCAAAATGAATACAATTTCCATTGATTATACAAATAAATTCATATTAATGTATTAGGAAAGTAAAACTTTTTATTATATTCTTGTATATCAACTTAATTACATAGTTAGCAGAATTTCTTGCTGTTTAATTAATTGATAACCCAACGAAACCCAAATAACATAAAAACACATTCAATTCATATAATCTTTATCCCTTACAACCAATTCATTTCTCTTCGCCATACCTGGTAAACAAAGGATGAAAAATGAAAACCAGTATCAAGTGGACATTGATATATATAACGATATTTCTCCCTGTAATTTAAGGATATCGGTCGTTGTAGAACCACTGACACTGACACAATAAATACCCATCATTTGAGCAAAAACCCTCAAACTCTTTTGCGTAAAGAAATAATACGGGCAGAGGAAAATCTCAACGACAACATTGTCGTTCACAAAGGACACACAAAATTTATAAATGATATTACTCCGTGCCGCTGTCATCTGTCCTGTCTGTGGACTCCAGAGTTGATAAGAACTAAAGTGAATCATTTTGTGACTTCAACATGAACGACGAGAAAGAATAAATGCCCAACGCGGATATTGGAATTCAGTGTCATAATAAATCCATGGAATAAGTATCTACATAAAACTTTAAATGGCGAAAATCTGTGAGTAAAGTTGTTTGGTATGCGTGCTGTAAATGGACGATTTTAAATATCGGAAACTGAATTTTTGGGTTTCACAAAGATCACAGATGTGAGCATACGAGTATAAAGAGTTAATAAACGAATCGAACGATTACTTCAACCCAAATGTAAACGGCTTTTAAAAACGTGCAAAGTCAGCGAATAGAGAAGATGGCATCCTTAAAAGGTTCTATAACGATAACCATCAAGAATCAATTTAGCTTTTTATCCAACAAGATTAATGGGATTGGTTTAAGCTAGGGAAAGTAACATTCAACTAAGCCAAGCACTCAGAGGCGGTGTAAGACACACACCGCACCCAGGCTTCGCTTTGAAAGGCCCCTCACCCCGTGAGAAAGGAAATGTTGATAGACATTGGTTTTGAATGTTTGCAAATTGAAATAGCTAGGAAAAACCATGCCAGGTAAATTATTCCACAATAGTTTTGTGCGATTAAAAAAAATTAAGCTCGAGGTTGAACTGATGAGCAATCATAGCGAAACGGGTATCACAGTTGAACTGATTGGGGGAAGAATGCAAGTGGCTGGTTCCAATTGAGCATTGCTTATGAAAGACGCAATAAAACAAGGAAATACAACGCTCTGTTATGAATTCTATCCAATAAGTGGAGAGAAGTTTGGGCTGCACATACCCAAAGATGTGAGTTCTACTGAGGTCTTGGATGTACAAACGCCTTATAATTGGTAGTCAGATCAGAAGGGGTGAAACATTTCTTACATCTCTATAGAAACCCTAACCATTAAGCAGGATTTTTGGCTGTCTCGAGAAAGTGATCATTCCAACGAAGATCATCTTCGACACACATACCGAGTACTGAGAGCTTTTCGGTTTTTTCGATGCAAGTGCCATTCAAGCACAATGGCATAAGGGCATTTTGCTTCAACGACAATAGACATCATTCAGTTTTCGAAGCATTAAACTCCACACGGTTTTTTTTACCCCATTTAACAATGCTGTAAAAATTGAAGTTTAATGAGCTTATCATACGATACCGTTGCAATTCCACTTCCGAAGGAGATGGACGTGAATTTGAGAACGAGTATGAGAGAGTTCGAGAGTAGAGTCGTTGGCAAACCAATGAAGTGGATTATAAGTTTCAGACAAGAGATCATTTATAAAAATGAGGTAGAGAGTCAGAGTTAAAACGGATTTATTTTGTGAAGATAAGATTTGAAACCGTCCAACATAACATGCATTAAACAATCTAGAAAGTAAATTCTAATCCAAAGAAGGGTTTCGCTGATACCAAATGTACGCATTTAAGATAAGAGTGCCTGGTGCCGAACTCAATCTTACAGCCCTATTATGAGTATCAATTTGATAGTCGATAATGTCTATCAATTAGTTGATAATTTGGTATTATGGGTATCAACTGGAAATTTTAGACCGATTGTGAATATATACTTATAAAAAGTTCATTGTGAATGAGTTTTGTTTATTTTGTTTGACGTTCCACTTTGAAGTATTTATTTGTTTTTTGTCGGCCACGAAAAGAAAAATTCTTTGTGCAAAAATGTTAATTGTTCTTATAAAAATTCATCATAACTCCCTTAAAAAACAATTCTATCGAAGTCATTATTCTTTTTAAATTTTTTCGCGTTTAAAAATCGCGAATAAATTTGTATCAATCAAGAATTCGTGGTTGATATGAAAATTGATGTGTATCTATTTTGTTGATATCCGTAATACCATGTCTATCAAAAAAATCATTCACAGTAATGATGAAATCTAATAAAATTCACAGTCGATAAAAAATGTTGATAGTTGATAGTCATAATACCAACTCATTCAATTTGTTGATACGTATCAAGTATCTAGTTGATAGTTGATAGCTATAATAGGGCTGTTATTCTTACTTTCTACAAAATCAATGTAATCAATCTGTTCCACTCTGTATGTGACATGAGATATGTCATTAGATCACCAGTGGCACGATTGCTGCGAAAAGTCGTACTGCCCGCCATTCAGAAGCTTTCGATCTTCGAGATATTTCTTGAACATAAGTGCAGTTGGTCGATAAGAGCAGGAACAGTCGTTTTTTTTAAAGAACAGGCTGGGAAATGCTACTTTCCATTTTCTAGGGATGATTCGAGAACAGTAGGAGTGATGGAAAAGCTTACGCTATGTTTTTGCTAGAGATGAAGAACACCTCTTCAGAAGAATTGGACTAGTGAATTTGTTTATATCAAGGTTTCAAAGTGCTCTTGCAACTGTATGAGTGCGGGAATATACCTGTCCCATTGAATGATTTACGTTCTCAAATACAGGAGGGCAAAGTCGAACTAGCAGCAAAATGAGTTATCGGGATATCGTTGTAGATAAGCGTTGGAACCGAAGATAAACTTAAATTTGAAACCTTTGCGACAGATGAATAAAAATGTCTACTGCCTTTGGGACATTTGCAATCGAGGAAACATAGTGACTATACTCTGTCCAACAAAAATATGCAGTCACAGTGTGGGCAAGATAGGAAGTTTGCCACGCATTCTGGCTACAGTGGATTGCATAAATCTGTCCTTCATTAAAGCTCTCACATGGTTGTTGTAGTGTTGATTTTAAATGGATCTTTTTTTAAAGCTCTAAAATCAAAAGCACCTCAACTGAAACCCAAGGAAAAGAAACTGAACAAGTTACCAAATGAACAAGGGTAACTCACAAACAGGGCAACAGCCATAGGTCAAGGCCACAGCAATTCAGTGCACTCAGATGTTCGGTCAATAGGACGTCGCGTCGGGTCTGCGTTAGATGCAATCGAAAATTTACGGGCGCACAAAACACTTTTTTATGGAGGAATTCTTTCAATTTAGTATGGTGCAAAAATATAGCACGCTACTGATTTCGAAAAAGCTCTCCCATAAGACGTGTACTGCATATTTTCGTTGGATTAAGTATAGTTGAAGATTCGAATGGTCTGTAGTGCCGAATGGAAAGTTCGACTATGAGCGCACGTCTTTACCGTGATGGCCTGATCAACGTCGTTCTCAAAGAAGTATGGACCGATGATGTCGCAAGGCCAAAATCCAAACCAAACACTGAATTTCTCTGCATTGCAATTTAATGGATCTCGTGTAATGTGTCCCAACTTCGACAATTTTGCTTGTTGATGAACCCATTCATCCAGAAATGAGCGTTGTGGCTAAACATAATTTTTCGACCGAAATTGGGGAGGTCAACTACCCACTGCTTAAAAGCATTCGTTATCTCTAAACGTTCAATCTGAGCTCCTGGATCAGTTGAAGCTTGTACGGATGTAGGTCCAAGTCATGACGTAAAATTAACCAAGTTGTGGTCTGTGACAGTACGAGTTCTTGTGCGCGGTGCGGAACTGACTGCCTCGGATTCTCCTTTACACTCTGAACCACAGCGGCGATATTTTCGACTGATGTTGCGTTTCGTGGAATATCTTTAATTGGGCGAAGCGCACAAAATGTTGCTCAAAAAGAAGACCAACTTTTATAAAAAAAAAAACTTATTTTTCGGAGTGCTTCATTTGTATGGCTCGCTAAAGTTTTTTTTAAAAAAGGCAGACAGTTAGAATTGGACAAGCTTTCTCTATGTTCTCTATCACCCGACCGAAATAAATGACCCAGTTTCCTATTTTGGCTAGGTCAGTGAAATATTTTGGTATGTCAGTTTTAAGTTTTTACTAAAAAACGTCTTAAAATACCGGTTGAATAATTGAGTATTAACCGAAAATGGTTATTCATTTCGTCGATTTTTACACATTTTGAAATTGAAAAACATAAAAATATTTTCTTGCAAAAAAATTGTATTTCTGGTTGGACGCTTTTAATTCCACATGGAGATGACATGAGGCCCGGCTGTGCAAACACTTGAACATTAGTTGCACCTCGGTTAATCTATGTACGCGATATGGAGAAAGTACGATACTAAAAATATAAAATAGATATTCGATCATTTTAGCTTCAGCGAAATGTTTGAAATTCAATTAAAATAAGCAAAAATACAACTCCAACTAATGAAATATAAGTTTAATTTAAAATGGAAATTCAATTAATCTTACTTTTAACTAAATAAGAAACGGTTCAATTTGAATGCAATTTGAACCCTTACGTTCTACCTAATTTCATTGTTCTACTGCAATCGGAAGTGTGCCATATAATTTACATCAGTTTTGAGGAAGTGGGCGGATACCACGCCTCCTGAATGGAAAACCTCAATTTTTATTTTTGGTCCTTTATATGCAATTTAAGCCCTACCGTTTTACCAAATTTCATCGTTTTACAGCAGTCGTTTTACAGCAACCAACACCAATTCGGAGAAAATGGGCCGATACCACGCCCCCTGAATGGAAAACTTCAAAATTTTCCACTTTTTCCTATGCTTGCATGATAAGGCCTACCGTTGTGTCAAATTACAAGATTCTACGATGTCGGGAAGTGCTCCATAATTTTGATGATCTGTCCGTCAGTTAGTCAGTTACGGTTTTTGTGATTTTTGAGGCCTTATATCTCAGGAACCGCTTATGCTAGAAAATTGTAATTTGGTGAGGCGCCTATGCTTGACTAGCTTAGAAAATATTCGAAATTTTAAGTTTCTGACTTCATTGGTACTGAAGATAGGGAGGGATCAAAAATCGCCTGAGTATGTTCCTGTAAAAAGGGTGTAGTGCTAGAACTTGGCTGAGCACTACCGTGCCCTTTGATAGTCCAAAGAAAGTGTATGTTTTCTTTTGGCTAATTGTTTGAATCTGTTCTGTTCGTGCATAATTAAAATACGCTCTCTAGCCTACATTCACCCTTTAATCAGTACTACGAGTATGAAATAAGTAGAACAACTCCAAGCAATGAGAGAGAACAAAACAAACAAACCCACCTTAAACTGAAGAGTTCACCAAAAAGCTGAATCTTGTGGAATAAAGTCCTGTTGATATTCGAAATTCCAGACAAAACATTAACTGTGTAGGTATTATTTTTGTAGACTTTTTATTTTTCTTCGTCCTATTCTGTTGTGGGCGTATCCATAAACCTCTTTCACCAAAACCCGCTCCTATCAAGGTAATTTATTACAGTTGGGTGTGTTTGCTTTGATGAGTATGGAGCACCCTTAAGTTAAGATTAAAATAACAATCACTAAATGAGTCTATGGTGTCGCATTTATTAAGCAATGATTTCCATATTCTAAAAGTTATTTTCTGTATCTTAAGAGGGGCTGCGAGTTCGTTTTCTGATTCGCCGCTGCACAGTAGAACAACCACTATGTCAAATTTTAATGATAAATTTATCTGAGGAATAATATACGTTTTCAAAAAATGACAAGTGGGACGGGCGACAGTTCAGTTTGTTCAGTTACAACTAGGCAATATATACAATACATAAATGTTAATCTGGCAACTGTTCAAAGAGCGAACACCAACGTTCACATTGTTTTTCATAACGCACATCAGGTGCCTAGAAGGGATAAAGTTGCTCCCTTTGAAATAGTGTTGTTGGCAGCAAACAATAAAGAGGGTAAGGAGTGATGCCACTACTCCATTTCTCCTTATATCCAGACTGCAGCGGCGAAATAATTCCCTGAATGAGATCATCGGTAGTAACTTCGGAGTAGTTTATTCTAAGTATAACTTTCCTCGTTCCTCTAAAAACTCTATGGCACTGGCATCGTTGAAACCGAAACGAAAAGCTTTGCATCCTCGGTATGTGAATTACTGACCATCTTTGGTGTCATTATCACATGTCATATTTGATGTTTCTAAAAATGCGGCGAAATGCTTAGGTTTCCTTAAAAGATGTATAAGCAGTTTTTTTTAATTTTTTTTTCGCGTTCTGATCTGGCTACAATTTATAAGGCACACATTCGGACTAAGCTTGAGTATAATTGCTATATTCTCAAAAAAAAAAAAAAACAGAGTATATGTGGATCTAGGATTTTGCTAAAATTTGTAGATAATCAGTTTTTAAAAGTAACTGTTTGGTTTATTAATCCAACACCCAATAGCTTAGGTATGTGAAACATACATATTTCCTTTTTGAAAATCTAATCTTAAATTTCTCTTGTGTATCTAAACACTATTTTGAACTTATACGCACTAAAAGCTTCACATTTCATACAAAAATTGTTTGTTTTTGTCCCTTATTTGTGATAGTCTGCCCCACTATGAACACTGTTATTTATGTACATACGTATACGTTTAGTCACTTCTCGCTTCGTATGTTCATCATTTTAGGTTGGAATAATTACACAGCACAAAAAACCAGCCAGCCAGCGTGCAGGGTACGCAACTCACACATTGAAATTCTTCAGCCATTTTGGGATGATAATAAATTATTTAAGGATTCAAGTCAGGAAAAGTTGAGTTTTCAAAGGAGTCGAGCTAATGTTCGAGGCTGTTTGGTTGCTGCCAGATAATGGTAATGGGAATTTACAAATCAATAACAAAACCTCACCGTGGGTGTTTTAATGCCTTACGATATGTAGGTGGGGCGAGGTGGGGTTGTTGGGAGCACTTAAGAAGCACTTTGTATAAAATTTAAGAATGCTTTGTGTTTTCTGTTTTTTGTGGTAGATACTCTGCTTCTTTTTTTATAAAAAGAAATTTAATTGTTTATAGAAATCAATAAAAAAAAGAAAAAAAAAGCCTTACTGGGGTTAGAAAGAAAAAAAAATTAACCTGTAAGTGGTCTTATGTTAATAAACGTAAAATGGGTATCCAAACATTCTTGACTAGGTTAAATGTGTTTTATTTAAATAATAATATGGAATACGACGGCGACGGCGGCGGCGGTCCGATAAGTACTTAGCCTCACCGCCCTATGGTGCCAGTATCGCATGAGAGATTTTCTATCGTCTGGTACATTCTCTTAGACAGCTACTGTCAAAATTTTAGCCGAATAGGACGTAAATGGAAAAAGGGCAATATCGGTCGTTGATTCGATTCTTGTCTGGGAAATCAAAGAGCGCTTGGATGCTGTGTACGATGATTTTTCTTCTTCCATGGCGACCGTCAAAAATTAGTATAACGATTTTCAACGTGGTCGCACATCGGTTTTTGATGATCCCCGCCCAGGTGCCCCGAAAATGGCTACCACGGAGGATAACGTGTCAAAAATCCACGATCTCGTATTGGCAGACCACCGATTGAAGGTGCGCGAGATAGCTCAAACAGTAGGCATCTCAAAAGACCGCGTGGGTCATATCCTCAATGAAATTTAGGGCATGAAAAAGCTGTCGGCGTGATGGGTGCTAACAATAAGCACAACCGTGAAACCACGGTCAAATTGGTCGAATTGCACTACGAACTACTGCCCCATCCACCGTATTCTCCAGATTTGGCCCCGTGCGACTTTTTCTGTTTGCAAACTTGAAAAAATCATTCGTCGTCGAATGAGGAGGTCATCACTGCCACGGAGGCCTGTTTTGCAGACCTCGAGAAAACTTATTTTTTGGATGGGTTAAAGAAGTTGGAGCATGGCTGGTTAAAGTGTATCGAGCTAAAAGGAGAGTTGAGAAATAAATCACTACCTTTCCAAAATGTTTGTTTTTCTTCTGTAGGCTAAGTATATTTATCGAACCGCACTCGTATATAAAAAAGCGCACAATAAATGAGTAAGGAAAATATTGCCTTAAGATCGTAAACTCAGCGGAAAATAGTGTGCATTTAAATTTACATTTTTAAACAAGTTTTTATTTATTACTTTAATTTTTACACACTTAGGGGGTCACGATTATCCTTATATTGTAATTGAGTAATATAATAAAGTGAGGGAATTCAATAGGAAATGTCGATGCACATTCGTCTTGAGTTGGTCGAAATGAGGGGGGAAAATCGAGAAGGGCAAGGTATTCCAGTAGTTCGGAAAAACGTATATAATGGACAGTACGTCCGTAGTTAGGGTTGATAGACCTACGGCTATGAAAGGCGTACTGCATTTCGTTCTTCGAGATATTTCTTATGCTGATTGTTGATAAGCATTTCCATGACCTTGTTAAGAAGGGACATTAGTGCAATTGGTTGATAATAAGAAAAGGAGGAAGAATTTGGTTTAACTCAGTCCCAAATTCTTTGGCCTGTACTTAACAGAGTGGTTGAACGCAGTAAAAAAATTATTTCTTAAGCCACGAATGTTAAAACACAATCCTGACGATATTGAAACAAAGTTATTAAATGCTTTCAAAGACCTTTATATTTTATATCTTTTTTGTATTCGGTATGATCTCACGAGAAAAAACTTCGTAGGATTAATTTCTTGGCTTGGAGAAGCAGTCGGAGCCTCTTCTGCAACTCTCCTTAAATCCATTTGTTTTCGTGGTAATTTGATTTAAGAAAGAACTACTTGTTCCACTCTCATTATTTAACGAGTGTAAATTAATAATGGGTAAATTAATTTTATCAATCTTTGGATTATTAATGCAATCACGTGCACTACTTTCATTAGCACAAATTTTCACTATGTAGAGTCAACAGTCTCAAGAAAAATTTAATTGAGCGGCAAAAGCCGTCAAGGTGAAAGTCAAATACAGATACCTTTATGAATTGTGACAATTAATACAATTCTGCTCGCCTCGACGCGATGCACAGTGCGTCGACTAGTGGACAAAAATAAAAATGCAAATCCTATGTTTATGCTCTAAACCTGATTTAGAACATCTTGTACTACTGAAATTTAATTTTATTTTGTTTTTGTTTCCTTGTTCTTCCTGGATTAGCGGGACTTTTGTGAGTAATTGATATATTTTAAGCTGCAATGTAATTGAAAGTTGCAATTTTGTGCGAATTAGCTTAGCTCCCTTAAGAAAAATATTTTGACTGTATACAGTTTTTTTGTTTGAATATTAATAATGGATACTTTGACCGCAGGTATTAGTTGTTTTTTCGAATTTTTCTTATAAATTTGAATTTTTGTGATTTTTTGAAAAATACTCTTTTTTGAGGCTTACAAGTTGTATAAAGTTAAGCTTTTAAAAAAATAGTAGCAAACTGTAGCAAAATATTTTATGTCATTGTGTTCTGTTGTCATTGTGCTTTCAGAAAATGTTTACTGTTCTGTCTACTTCTCGCTAACCTTCAAAATATTTGACTTTTTGTAGGGCAAGGTCAAACCATAAAAAATAAAAAAAAAATGGAAAAATGGATTTCTTTTGATAAAAACACTAAAATTGAAGGTGTTTTTAATTTATATTGAATGATTTAAAAATTAAAGGTTGTCCGGTTACAATTTAGAAGGATTTTGGTCGAAAAAATATGCTTTCTTTTCAGAAATCTTGAACGCCACGGAGTCTGGTTGAGAACTTCTTTTATTCTTCTAGATATTATTCTTAATTTTCTGGAAAATTCATCATCTTGTAAATAAATTGTTCAAAAGTAGATTGGGTCTCATTGTTGACAAGCCTTAGTTGGGATTTGGGTCAAGAAATTATGGAATCACGGCAAGAAGTTTATTTTCAGAATTCGAAATAACTGCAGAAATAATAAGTCTTGATGAAGAGCTCATACATAAATTTTCAATCGCATTAAGAGTCTTAGCTTTAGGATTTTCTATCCAATTTCACCTTTAAGACAACTGTCTGAAGAAGCATTAGAGGCAAGTCATAACGAATTACGGAAAAATCACCTCTCTCACACAAGAAAATCACCCCGGATTAATACAAACGAAGACCTCTTGACAACATTACTTTTAAAGTCTGATCCTTTTATTTGGAATTTCAGACAGATTTAAGACCTTTAAAAGCTGATCAAAGCGATGTCACGCCATATATCAAGATCTTTCTTCGTAATTGTTAATTTTTTAGTTTTTCCTTTTGTTATTACTTTTTTTATGAATAACTATTTTTGTCAACAATAAAAATATTCATTCTATTTTGCAAAATCTTTTATGCCGATATATTCCGTGGTTTTTGTGCTTTGGTAACATGTATACATTCCTACTAACTCATTGAAGATAGAAAATTATTTCTGTTTAAGTGGAGTGATTGAATGAAATTCAATTAAAAGCTCAAGTGACCTCAACTCCAATTTGCGAAACGCACCATTTATTCATTTATAAGCTATTTTTTGGCCGACTTTAAAAATTTTTATAAACTCCATGATGCTCCAGATGCTATTAAAATAAGTATAAAAAGATCCGTAAATTTATTTACTTTAAAAATGTTCAGTTATTGGAGGTCAACAGGAACAAGTGTCAAAAAATTTAATACAAAATATTGTGTTTATTTAAATAAGCCTTTTAAGATGTATGAAGATGTTATCAACTTTTTAGAAAATAGAGCAGCAGAAATTCAAAGTCCCAAACGAGGTAGACCACGCAAAGATTTTGAACACCTTAATCTCTTGTCGAAAAAACGAAGAGTGGCGGATTTACTTCATGACAGAGATCACAATGAAATCAAATTTGCTGCATCTGTATCAAGTAAAAAGGATGATATGAAAAAGTCTTTGTCACCCTTAGACGCTTTAGCTTTGTTCATCGATCTTGATCTATCACATCGATCATATGAAAGGCTTAGAAAGATTATAAATAACATTCACCTTGATACATTCCCGAGTTACTATTCAATGATGAAAACCAAAAAGGATTTACTACCTCAGAATATCACTACTTTTACGTAAAACTGCTTAATCTATAATTCAATCCAGCGAAGAAATACATTTCAATCCTTCATCCTTCATATTGGGTATAGATTGCGCTTAAAGTGTTGGCAAGTACGTGGATCTGTGAATAGGGAATTCAAAGAAAAAATGGGTCTTCTGATTGACCAACCTAAGCCTGGATACGGTTCTACGAACGATGGTAACACCGCACGAACATTTTTTCGACAGGCAAATCTTAGCTCTGAGATACCCGGAGTAGGCGAAGATTTGATTTCTAACTTTTTTAAGATTAATAGAGTTTTGTCTAGTGGCATAAAAATAAATATAGAAAACTTAAAAAAAAACTTTTTTGTCAATACACGAAGTTCTTATGCATGGTGCAGATGTTATTGACTTCTTCTCAATACCTATCGGACAATTATCCGAAGATGCCTTAGAAGGAAGACATAAGGAGTCAAGAAAGTTAAGGGAAAATCATACCAGAAAGTCTTCGAAGAATAATTCGAATATGGATTTGATGAATATGATGCTTATAACGTCAGATCCTTTAATTTCAAGTATTCGAAATAAATTAAGAAACTGTCAACCAAAAATTATAGATGAAGATATAATGGAATATTTAGCAAATTGATAAAAACCGATTCAAAATCCTTATATGCGTTAATATTTTTTACTTGCGATATAGGTACTATAGGGCAAGTTCTGCATTTGGAAAAAAAATCGAACTCGAGATTTTGATCAAAGTTGACATTACGATGATAGCGAAGACGAAAAACGTGGGTCCGACAATTCCGTCTGTCTGTCTGTATGTCTGTATGTCTGTACCTCGAACTAGAGCCTAAACTACCGGAGGTATTTTCATCAAACTCGGTAGTTAAGGGTCTTCGGTGATTCCCTAGGGGAAAAATTGAAATTTTTTTTTTAGCTCCAAAACTAAGGGTACCCCCCATACACCCGTAATGCAAAATCTTATTTATCTCGAAAACGGCTCTAACGATTTTGATAAAAAAAATTAGGTGTGATATTATGGACATGGACTATATTTTGGTGAAAAAAAAAATTGGGGGGAAATGTTATTAGGGGTACCTGTCATAGAACGGTTTTTTGATTTTCGAATTTCTCACCAACGAACGGCTCTAACGATTTTAACCAAAATTTTTATGCAGGAGCTGCTTTGCATTTGAAAAAATATAAACTAAAAAATTTTCCGAAAAAACAGTTTTTGGATTTTTAAAAAAATAATACAATTTTTTTTTTTGAAAATTCAATATCTTGAAAACCGATACACGATTAAATTTTTAAATTACGTTTTAAAATGTATTTTATTAAATACTAACAATTTGCATATCAATTTTTTTTATAAAAATTTTAAGGAAAATTTAGTACACAAAAAACATGTTTCAGTGTGTCTGTATGTCTGTACCTCTCACTACAGCCTAAACCACTGGACCTATTTCTTTTAATCTCGGGAGTTAAGAGTCTTCGGTGTTTCCCTAGAGGAGAAATTGAAATTTTTTTTTTAGCTCCAAAACTAAGGGTACCCCCCATACACCCGTAATGCAAAATCTTATTTATCTCGAAAACGACTCTAACGATTTTGATAAAAAAAAAATTAAGCGTTATATTATGGACATGGACTACATTTTGGTCAAAAAAAATTTTGGGGCAAAATGTTATTAGGGGTACCTGCCATAGACCCGTTTTTTTGATTTTCGACTTTCTCATTAACGGCTCTAAGGATTTTAACCCAAAATTTTTAGCAGGAGTCCCCTTAAGTTTAAAATAATATTGTATATAAAAATAGTCGAAAAAATATTTATTGGGTTTAAAAAAAAAAAAAAAAATTTAAATCAATATCTTCAAAACCTATGAACGATTATTTTTTGAAATTATTTCTTAAAACCAATATTATTAAATACTTAAAATTCGTATCCCACATTTTTTTCTTGAAAAATTTTAGAGAAATTTCTTATACTTATATAAAATTTATTTAATAATAAAACGATTTTGTAAGGTTTATTTGCATACTTTTCCGGAAACTAGACGGCAATTTTATGCATTTGAACATTATTATCTCATTAAATCCATGTTTTATATTTATAAAATGTATCTTAAATTCCAAAGTACTTTTACATAAGAGCAAGTTCGTGCGATCCAGTCGTGCATTTTATTTTTTTCATTTTTAATAATTGCTTTTTTTAGTTTAACTATTGTTTTAAAATCAGCAAAAAAATATATGAACATGTTTTTAAACTTAAAAAATAATGGTTTTATTATAAAACATTACTAAAAATGTGAATAAAAGCTTAAATTCTAAAAACCAATATCGCAAGTATTTTTGATCAACTTTTGTATGGGCTCGCAACACTGTGCAATGTGGCAAACTTTTGAAATCCGATGGAGTCATGCTAGGGTATAAATACATATATTTAACATATACATAGTCGAACAGTCTTCCAAGCTTATGGAACGGACTTCCAAAAACTAAAAAAAAAAATCCATAGCTAAAAGATACAAATAAATACTTGGAAGCGTAACATACTTCGCGGTTAAAAAATAAGAATGGCTGTTTTGCCAAGTTTGGACAAAACTCTTGGCACATAATCTTGTACATAAATCTACATACAGCATAACACAGTATACAGATATAAAATGTGAATGAATTCTTGCTCAAAAATAAAATAAAAATAACTCTTCACAACAGCAGAAGTTTATCCTGCAAAACATTTCTTAAGAATATTAAAAATCGAACACTGACTAACATTTCTATAGATTATCCTCTTTCTTAAGCATGAATCAAACTTCTATTCCAAAAAAGTTCTCCCGCCTTTCTTTTTCTTTCTGAAACAAAAACAAACAGTTGCAAAAAGTTTTCCTCTTCTTCAACATAAATAAAAAATAAAAGGAAATTCCGACATCTCGTTTTATACCTCCTACACTTTCAACCCCTACACGAGCGACCCTTGTCCTTGTCATCGAATACGACATTCAGAGCTTGAATAAACTCTGACAAAAAGTAGGAAAATCCCAACCGGATTTTAAACATCTAATTCAATTTAACAATCATGGAACCATGAAAACTTCCCTGAATACCGGCAATTAACTCGTCTTTTCTGTCGTCGTCGTCATTTTCGTACTGTGCTTCAGAACCTCCATGAACTATTGCCTGAGACTTTGGCTCAAGAAATTCTGGATCTCACTCGCTGTATAATGTCACATTTTCATGTGTTGTTTGCTTGTATGGCTTGCCTAAAACTAACATTGTTTTTGCTTTTTGTGTTTCTTTGACGCTTATAACAATATCATGTCAAAGAGGTATTCATCCCCTACAACACAACTGTCAGGGAAGTTCTATCTTTATACAAAAGGGCTAGGTTTAGCTTGATGCTTGTTAAAATCCACATTTCCCCAACCGACCAACCACCCTCTTTGAAAGGAGGGGATATTACTGTGTGGCAGAGAGAGAGAGGTAAAAAATTCAACTCTGCGTTTTCATCTCATTCGACCCAGAAAACCATAATTTTATTTTTTTTTCCAAGAAGGAACTAAGTGTGCAATGAATTGCTATTTCACTAGCTTATATATGTCGGATGTGGATGATTGGATATGGGCTAGGAAAAATATAAAAATACTTGACCTTTAAGGATCCTTAACAATCAAAAATGGATATTTGAAAAACTATACCTCTGTTGTTGACTTATGAGCTGTGCAAGGTTGCTTCAAGAACGATGTTACGAAGTTGCATGATATCGTCTCGACATATTTTAGAACTTTTCCCACATCAAAAAAAATGTTCTTGGCGACTTCGACAATAAAACCTTAGTCCTGGGATCTATTACGTCCTTGCAGGGAATATGGCCTCCACTACTACGCGTGATCTTGTGCTGGTTCGGAGATGTATCGCAGCTCTCATCAACTCTTCCCCGGTTGTGCTGATTGCTCTTCGACCGTTCTTCGCCAAGAACTTCTCGGTTACATTGCATCGCTAGGCTAACAATGTACTCGTTGCCTTTGGCCAATTTAGTGTTAATTACGTTAACGTATTTAGTGAATGGGTTTCTGACCCGTTCTCACATGAACCTTTAACATCGGGCATGCGGATGGGTCAGAAAATCCTCAAGGTTATTCCCAGGTATCTATTCAGGCACGTTTGAAGTGCTCATTTCAGCGAAACAGTTTGAGTTTGGTCTTTCATTTTAAAGAGCTGTTTTGCTTTGCCGATCCATGTGCTTAGATCGAGCTTAGTTCCCCCATCAGTAGAGATAATACCCCCAATAAAATAAACAGTTTCTAGCATCTCTACCGGTTGCCCAGAAATATCCATGATTTCAGCTTCTCTCTCCACCCTTGTTTTCATTTAATAGAGCCCATGATCCTATGAGGGGTGTAAGCAGATGCGGGTTGCATATTCCAGATGTTAAAAATGTGATGGATTTCTTTATTTCTAGGCGACAAAGTTGTGGGCAATATATCGCTTTTCATCAACAGGAACAATAATGACAGTATACAACCTTGCCTGATCCACTTTTGATTTTCAACAATATGCAGAACGTGACATTTTAATGCATCGAATCAGGCCTTGATAATAGCAATTAATTTATCTGGAAGCAAGCTCCAGAGCGGAACCTTACTTGTTCAGCGTCGAGGGTGTATTCGAGGTGGTCTTTTATTCGCTTTAGGATGATTCTTTCCATAACCTTAGTGAGAACAGGCAGTGCGTAAATCCTTCTCTAATATTTTTACTGCGCCAGGTCTCATTTCTTTGGGAGCTTGAGACTCATTAATTTTTTCCAATCTTCAGGTAAGTTCTCTGTTTCATAAGCTCTCTCAATGAGTAAGTGCATTAGCTCACTCGATGTTTTTGGTGTTGCTTGTAAGAGATCTGCAGGAATGCCGTCAAGTTTAACCGCTTTATTTTCCTTCAATTATTTATGTATCTTATATCGGTATTAAACTTAGGCATTCGGGTGGTTACTTTGGATTTCCAAACTGCAGCTGTACGTTATCTTACGGTAGCATTCATCAGATGGTGGTTTCGGACCATTTCCATGTCTGTTCCTCTTCTATTACGGACGTCCTGGAGGCCAGGTTGGTTGAAGATTACTTGTTTGTCCGTCAAAACTTAGCTGGCCTTGGGGCATTATTTGTGCTCAAACATGGTTCTTCCTTGAATTTGGTTGGAGTCATTGCGAACCCTTTCATTGAAGTCCCCCATTAACCATTATGGTGTTATCGCGTGTTTGTGTACTATCATAAGCAGAACTCAGTGGGTTATAAAAAAGAAGAAAGCTCAGTTGGGCATAACACTATATCCTATTCGGAAACCTAGCGTTCAGGAAGCTGTTACCTTAAGGCTCCAAGAAAATTAACTTTTCAAGGGCTATCTTGGCAGCAATGCAGCGACAGATTCTCGAGAGCGTTCAGTTTATTTTTCAGAATAGATAAGTACGTACGAGTATTACGAGTTGATGACTTGTTTACCTCTAAGATTTCCAACTTGTATCCCATAAATTCCTTCTCTAACTGGAAGAAGTTGTACCTGTTGGCATAATGAATAGTACGTTGGACTGTCATGCAGAAGGTCTTGGGTTCGATTCTCAGCCACTGCAGGGGTGTACTGCCTCTTACGAGGAATTGACAAATCCTCTAAGAGTATAAATATCTTGTCATGGAAAGTGCTGCTCATTAGCCGTTCGGAATCGGCAGAAAATTGTAGGCCCCTCCGTTTTTGGTAGCACGCGCACAAGAATGGTTGTCACTACTCTATGAGCTCTTGCACCACCAAATTTATTTTTGAACATCGTCAAATCGTCAAATTGTTATCAATCATTTGGATGGATATCACTATCGATACTTTATGTTGGCTTTTTGATATTTTGCAGTGAAGAAAACGGTATTTTCTGCCGTACCTATTCAATCCTACATATCCGAAGTTTAGTGGAATTGGATCCAAACTTTTGGCCCATTATAAGAAAGTTATCCCGATGAACAACCACCATCCTGTCGAAATCAGAAGAAGTAGAAATGCTGAAAGCTTTTAAAGCTTTCCTTTAATTTACGTTGCCAGCCAGCTTGCTGAAATACCCCTCCAGAGACGGAGTGATGAAGGCTTATGAAGGGAACACATATGAACACATCCCTCATAATTTCCAGTGGGCTTTTTGGGATTTTCAATTCGATGAAGCAGCTAGTATGGCTGCCAGTTAAAGAAACCGTAGGAAGTGGGGTAAAAATAACTTCGTATACAAGACACGTTTCAAGCACGGGTATCACCTTAAAGATTCTTCGTTACCTCCGACTAAAATTCGGCAAAGAAATTGTAGGGATTATGGTGGTTACGGATGATGGTTGAATGTTCGGCGAACATAGATAACCCTTGAAGAATTTTGCAATCTTATGGAATGAACCAACCAAACCTATAATATGTGTGAAGTTTCCTTAAAATGTAGGTACGAGCGTGCGGTTTATTCATATTATAGTGTCACAGGTATATATGTAGTTATAGTAGTGCTAAACTTAAAATAACTTCCCAGGTAGATATGAGGATACATATTTTATTTTTGTCAGTGGTTTTCATGGAGAATATTAAATATGTGGTTGTAAGAGCTTCAGAAGCATCATTAGAATAGAGGCTTGTTAGAGTATTATTTTTAGAAGAATCTGTCTGCTATAGGGTAGCTACATCCGCTTGTGTGGCAATAAATTAATTCATGTTTGGATGCGGCATTTTGCTTACCTTAACTCGTCCCTTAACTGAATATTCTTCCTTAAACTTGACTTAGTTGCATTATTTTGTTAAGGATGTTTATTTTTAATTTAAAAAAGATTAGGTTTAACACAGTTTAAGGACATGATAAGAGTTGATGAGTAGGTACGTTCACAAATAAAACAAAACAATTATTTAATTTCAAATTAACTTAATGTTATACTTCAACTAAATAAAAATAATTAATGTATGCATTCTACTATTCTTTTTTTCAGCAATACTAATCTGAACTATAAAAAAAAAATTAAAAATATAAATTTAAAAAACCTCAAACAAGGAACATAGTGTTCAGCCTTTTCGTTTAATCGCACAAAACCGAATGCAATAATTAAGCAAAAAAATTAACAAAATTAATATTAAAGCAATATATGTACATGTATAATTTAATGTAATTTAAATTAATTTGAAACAAAGACCAGACTATCCAATCATCAATATTTTGGTATCTACTAATCATCATACGAAAATTAATATCTCCGCGAATGCGGGCAGTTGGGAAGATTAAGTTTTTCAAATTAAATAATGTGGAGTACAATATCGCCAACAAATTCAAAAAAATTACTCATCGGCAGTTCAAGAAGCGTTGATTATGTTGGTGATAGTACGACAACGACAAAAAAAGGAACAAAAATCTCAATCGCAATGGAAATTCATATCCAGAATAAGTGTATCTCAGCATAGCGCATCACTCTGGAGGGTGGTGCGGAACCTCCATGGCTGCAGGGCCCCCTTAAAGCGGCATTTCTGGGGGCCTCAGGAGTCGGCAAAACAAGTATTTTACAGGTAAGTTTTTACTTTTTCGTTATTTGTTTTTAAGCACACATGTGTATGCAGGTGTAACAGTACATATTTAAATAGTAGTTATTTGGTAAAGGACGATTTGAATATTCTCCGTTTTAATACCATACATTATTTTTAAACGAAACTAAAGTTTCTCGTATTACCTTTATAATTCAAAAAAAGGCAAAACATTATTTATTTTAAGCTTAAGGGTTGGTGTTCCAATTCAGAAGACTCAAAATTTATATATTTTTTTTTGTCGTTGGAATCATCAATTCCAAGTAGTGTGGGACTCCGAACATTACCGGGATCAGAACCAATCTTTCTTTCTTATTTTATTTTATTTTCAAATCACATTGGGGGAAGTTTAAACTTTTAATACTTTCCCGTACATCTCAGACCATCAGCTCATGAAGCTTTTGTTCTTTTAATTTTCGAACATTGTCTCATACATTTAAGACGGACTCCACCTCGTAGTTGGTTTGGTATGACTTCGCAGTCTGTGAAAGAGCGTGTTTTTTAAATCACTTTTTGTGACCTTTTCTATCTGTAGATCCCTATTTCTTATGTACAAAGGGGCATTTATTATTCTACGAAGAACTTTTTTTGAAATTTTTAGATGGGTTTACTTTCTTGTGTAACTTTATTTATTTTTGGATAGATAGGCCAGAGTTCTGTCCTAGTAACCAGTACATTTTTCTGTAATTTAGGTTCAGTTATTCTCTTTTCTTTTTGATGTGCCTTTTCCATTTTAGCTTTGCATCCAAAGTCATTCGAAGGTATTTGGCAGTGTTGGCGTAAGATACAGCTTTGCCGTTGATTAAAATTGGAAAATTATTTAGTTTTTTGCTTGTAAATTTTATATGTCTCGATTTTGTTTCGTTTAATTTGATACGCCATGGATGCGATATCGACTTCATTTTGTCTGTATCCTTCGTAACGGATTTATCAGGCACCAATGTCGCAGTATCGTCAGCAAAGGTGGCCATAATAGTACTCTAAAGAGTCGGTAGGATTTCAGTATTTCGTAGTACTGTCTGGAAAGGACCCTATGCAGTTTGTATACTCAAGTCCCAAACTGCCAAACCTTGTCAAAGGCTTGAGCAACATCTAACAGCTAAACATACTTGTTTTTCTTCAAGTGAAATGTTTATTTCTAAATCCATAGTTCGTGATTAGTCTTCTACTATTTTTTTAAGCCTTTTCAGGATCAGTTTCTCGAAAACTTTTGCCATGATTAATATAAGCGAATAGGTCTGTAAGATGTTACTTCTGTTGGTGGCTTACCTTGCTTAGGTAAAGGGTTTTCCAATAAGAGGTGTTATTTTGATATTCAAAGAAAAATGGCATTTTTGGAGATAAATGATCGGATGTTTATTTCATTATAAAGAGGAAGGTATGCCGTTAATAATGGAATACAACATCAGCCAAATGGCCGCCAAGACCACGCTTACAGGACTATATCCTTTTCATGAAATTTTCCATAACCAAATCGCTTTCGGGTTTTCGATGCGATTTCCATCTTGAGATTTTTCTGAAACCTGAAACCGTGAAACTTTTCTGGAATCAAGTGAATCAATTTCGAATTTACTGATACGTTTTTTCAGTTCATTGTTAAGACGGTTGAATACTGCCTTATAGCCTAGAAATCTCGTAGCTTGTTCTTCTTTTTTCCAATATTAGCTCTTTTATTTCGACAGTATGTTTTATTTTTGTTTAACTTCATATTGAAATAGTTGGAATACTTTCTTCTGCAGTCTGTTGCACATCAGCAATAAATTGCTCTACTTCATGATCAAGTTGTTCAACTACTTCCATAGGCAATCTGAGGTTTATAAAACTTTCAAGTTTTTTTCTGAATTCGTTCCAGTTTGTTCTCTTATTCACGAGTTTAGGATTCCTTTTTTCTATCATTTCTACCTCACTCAGTGACTAAATTAATGGAGTATAATCTGACGATAAATTGAAATTACCTTCGATACTTATATGATTTCATAATATTCCTTTAGCTACGAAAAAGTCAATAACGTCTGGTACTTTGTTAGGGTCAGATGGCCAGGCAATCCAGCAGAATTTGTGGCAGTTGTATTTGTGGCCTGCTTGGAACAGTCGTTTCCCTTTTGTAGTGTTGAGCCTAGATCCCCAGTGGGTGTGGTTAGCATTAAAGTCGCCACCAACAAGAAAGTTATGTCCTAGCAAATTTTGGAATTCTGCATATTCTTCTTCAGTTGGAGACAGCCTTGGTGGGCAATATATAGCTGATATCTGAAACACTTTCTTTTTTATACCAATACTACTGGCATTTTTTATTTAGTGAACTTCCGTTCTTCATAGTGTTTCAAGCACTTTTTTATAAGTACTCGTATTGACGATCTTTCTATAGCTTTGTCGGCTGGATGGGGAGCGTGATAACTTGCATATTTTGGTAATTTACTACCAAGACATCGTTCTATTTCGAAGTGAGTTTCGGACACTAAACAGATGTTTATATTTTCTATGTCTAAAAAAGATGTTTAATTCGGATACATGTTGTAAAGGACCGTTTGCATTTCATTCTGCGATTTTAAATGTTGGTCCATTATTTTTACTTAAGAGCGATTTGTTCGCCTAATTGTTTCATGTTCAAAGCTTGTTTGTTAATCCTTTTTAGAATAAGTGCCAGCATTTCTTTTATTGAAGTTTCCTCATTCTTCCGTACATTTTTTACAATTTGGGAATAAGACTTATTTTCAACTGTTTTGCTGACTGCAATTGCTTTTCCAGGTAGATTTTAGTTTTAACTATTACTTTTGTGTTTGATAAGTTTCTAAGCTTTTTGCCATTTTTGCACCCTCTATAGCTTGCAGGATGGTTGCCTTGACAGTTAATATATTTCGCACTGTTCTTTGCCCATTGGAAATTTTTTTGTGGAATGCCTGTCTTCCAATATTTGCCTTTCGCAATTGTTCAATTTTAGCAAGAGAATTGATCTCTAACTATATATTTTTTTTATTATTTTCGAAAGTGAGCATTAGAAATATTTTATTTTTTCTTATTTTATGTAATGTTTAAATTCAAACAGTTACTTAAACACCAATTTGACAGTCGATTTATGCCGTGCGATCGTCTGTAAATATCAGACAAAAACAAATTTTAAACACCGATACTATGTCAGTGATAAAAATAATAAAAAGTAATGGTCCAAAATGTCTGCCTTGAGGTACTCCTGAAGAACAGCAAAATGGCATTGAACATCGATTATTACCTTTTGGCTTCTACCAATGAGAAAGGAAGACATCCAGTTCAACATCGCAGAGTGAAATCCAAACATATTTAGTTTCTACAAAAGTAAAAGATGATTAACTGAGTTAAAGGCTTTGCTAAAATCAGTATAAATAGCATCAACCTGATTAACCCTTTTCAACTTCGTTTAATATATACGAACTAAAGTATGCAAGATTGGAAGCCGTCGAGCCCTCAGCTACAAATCCACGCTAAAATTCAGAAATGTATTCTTTGACGTGAAACTCAAATTTGGATTTAACTATGCTTTCAAGAAGTTTTGATATTGATAAAAGTTTGCAAATTCCTCTGTAATTTTCCACATTATTTTTCCAACCAGATTTGAAAATTGCAATTAGAAAATATTATGTTTTCCTTTCCTGAATAAAAGTGTCATTTAGCAGTGAACTATTAAAAATGAGGTACAGAGGTTGGGTCATCGACCCAAAGCATTGTTTGTTTCAAAATTATTGCAGGAATACGGAGTACCTGGTTTTAAATTTGGTTTTAAATTTAAAAGTGCTGTTTCAACTTCAGATAATTCCAACTGTAGCGAACCAATATCAACCGAGGTATAACGCAAGATTCAAAGCTCACGAATAAAGTGGGTCCGACAATTCCGTCTGTCTATCTGTATGTCTGTACCTCGATCTAGAGCCTAAGTCACTGAACCTATTTTCTTCAAACTCGGGACTTAAGGGTCTTAGGTAATTCCCTAAAGGGGAAATTGAAATTTTTTTTAGCTCTAAAACTAACGGTACCCCCCATACACCCGTAATGCATAATCTTATTTATCTCAAAAACGGCTCTAAAGATTTTGATAAAAAAATAGGTGTAATATTACGGACATGGACTACATTTAGGTAAGAAAAAAATTTGGGGGGAAATGTTATTAACGTTACCTGTCATAGAACATTTTTTTTGATTTTCGAATTTCTCATCAACGGCCCTAACGATTTTAACCAAAATTTTTACGACGGAGCTCCTGTGCATTTGAAAAAATAAAATCTAAAAAAAATTTTCGAAAAAATTGTTTTTGGGTTTTTAAGAAAATAATACAAATTTTGTTTTGCAAATTCAACATCTTGAAAACAGCTACACGATTAAAATATTTTTTTTGATTTTGAAAGAAAAAAATCCAATTTATTTTTTGAAAAATCAATACATATCTTAAAAACGTGTGAACGACTATTTTTTATATTATGTCTTAAAATCTATATTACTAAGCACTTAAAATTGGAATCCCAAATTTTGTTCTAGAAAAATTTGAAAAAAATTTGTTATATAAAAAATTACTTATTAAAATGATTTTTAAATTCTATTTGTGTAGGAATCCGCTAAGGAGTGTGTAACAACTCACCAGAGGGGTGCACACTCTTAGTTGTTGGGTGTATGTATCTGGGGTTGACAGGCCCTGAATTTTGCAGGAACTCATCTGTAAGTGACCTCACGGTGGCGAAGCTCGACAGGAAGCTATATTCTGGCATCATGGAAGATAGTGCGCAGAGGTTTGAGAGCTGTCACGTCTTCTGGCTCTCCTATTCTATCTTCGGATAGTGAGGTTGAGCAGTCCGTGCGTGCAATCATTCTTCATACTATCTTTGAGGTAGGCCCCTTGTAGGAGTATCGTGGTGGCGTGGCTTATTCCGAATGCGGAGACACATGGTTTCCAGGCGTGCCTGCATTCAAGAGGTGTTAGATAGACCTCGCCTCCAAGCAAGAGGTGTGCACATACTGTAACATGTCACAACTTTGCTACTGAGATGGCTTCGGCTATGTCGGGGTTAATGGTCAGAACCCGATCTGACTCCGATGAAGGTAGGCCTTTCGTGGGATTGAGTCTTAATAGACAGTTCATCTTTTAGCTCTTGAATTGTTGCTGGCTTATCGACAAACAGTCACTCTTTGTGGGTGCATTTGTTTTTCGACAATCACTCTTGGATTATCATTCGTCCAAATGCGGCAATTTTGCTTATTGACGAATCCACTGATCATCCACTGTTGCCATTTCTTGCCACCATTCTGACCATTGACGACGCTTGAAAAGGTCAAGAGGCGTTAGTTCTTGAGTCAATTGCACCTTGTAAGCGTGTAAATGCAAGTCTTTATGCATAATGTTCATCAACGACGAGCGTGAGAGGTGCAATTGTTGGGCACGACGACGAGTTGAGGTGGACGGCTCTTCAGCCACACTACACCCGGTTTTGCTCAAATTTTTGCACGATTTTTCCGATTGTACGCACATTTGGACCATTAAATTGACCAAAAAATTACGCACGATATGCATTTTGATTTGAACGCCCATTTTCATAATAAGCCTGAATAACTTTAACGCGTTGCTCGATTGTGTATCTTTCCATGATTCAAATTGAGTTAGTCTGAAATTGAGAAATGTCAAATGAAATGCAGAAAAAAACTTGACGTTTAGGTGTGTTTCACATTCAGCCCTTAAAATTTAACCACCCTTTAAAAGCACTTCTGATCGAAAGATTTTTCTCCATCGTAGGAAAGAGTTTGAAATTTTAAGTATATCCACAGGCACCACGAGGAGGTCGATAGGAACCCGGAGTGATAGAGTTGTGCATAGGTAGCAATACCGGCCCACCGATAAATCAGTGGACGAGCCCATTCGAACTACAAACCAGCATTAAACTACTTCAGCACCCATACACGTTAGTGCATGGTTTCTGCATCTGTAGCAATACCAGCAGAGTTCACAGAGCCCCGGAAATGCCTTAAACTACCAAGCACGCTATCATCCCCACCTGCAGAGCTAAAGGATGAGATAATTCGGCACTCAATTATGCCTCAGCGTCATCGAAAATTTGGACCATCGGATGGAGGTGTGCCGCCGAGGTCGCGGCGGCCATTTGGCCGATATTTTGTTCCATACATAATTGAACCATACCATATTATCATAATATCTAAAAAGAAATGCAAATAATTTCCTAAATAATTTGTGTTTTATTCAAAATCAACATCGGCTTAAACTTAAACAGCTTTATTTACTAACTCGTTTTAGCGACGGAGTAAAGTTACTTCGACTTTACAACGGCTCTAAACCTGAAAGCCTTATTTATAATGAAAATGCACGAGGAATAGCGGTGGAATAAGCTAAAACTGGTTCATAGGAGGTTTAAGGCCGTTTTAGTATCTAAATGTCATTATGAGATGACATCTTGTGAAATTTACAAAGACAAAAAGGATAGATATTTTGCATAAATTATTTATATTTTCCAAACGCTCTAACAGTTGTACGGTATTGGGAACGCAATGTGGTTTGGTTGGTACATTCATTTATTGGATTTGAACTTTGTACAATCCAATTTTAAATGTATCCAATTTCCAATATGCATACAATGATAATAAAATGAATAATAATGGAAATCAGCTGGGGTTTTTGTTTGTGTATAATAACCAGAGTTTTAGATTTGTGACTTTTTTTCCCAGTATATTTGATATAAGGCAGGCGTAGCTAATACGGCTAAGAAAATATATATTAAATAAGGATTTGTTTGACGTGGCGCAAGCTCGAAGTAAGTGCTTTGGCTCGGTTTAACTATTCCGAGGTTGAACCCAGTATTAGTGAAAAATAATAAATAAGGCTGAAAGAGTACAAGTGGTCAATAAATTGAAATTCAAGATCATTTCTCATGGCACCAAAAGTTTATCTTCGTTGGACCAATACCAGTTTATATCCGAAAGGTTATACAAAGGATTTAGCAAGTTACTTAAAGTTAAAGTAGCCATTTTGGGATTTTAACATTATTAAAATGTTAAATGCTAAAATCGTAAAAAACGTTTTAACTTAGTTACCTGCTAAAATGGCTTAACCATTTTACTAAATCGTTTAAAATTTTGCGCAGTTGAGTTTTTCGCAGTGGCATCTTAGGGGATAAAAAAAACTTTTAATCTGTATTCAAATTTATATCTTAAAGAACTTGTTCTATACTCTTTAAAATGTCGAGTCGAATTACTTCCCGAGTCATGATAATTGGGTGTGAATTTATGTGGATGTTGTTGCTGCTATGACCTTCAAAAAATAAAGTATCA
Organism: Chrysotoxum bicinctum; assembly: GCA_911387755.1. Taxonomy (NCBI): domain Eukaryota; kingdom Metazoa; phylum Arthropoda; class Insecta; order Diptera; family Syrphidae; genus Chrysotoxum; species Chrysotoxum bicinctum. The sequence continues at coordinate 37,656,513 of OU426988.1, forward strand.
ACCTGTCCAGAATCAATATGTTTTGTTATTAGCACTATCTACTGGTTGTCCTTTGATTTATCGTCTTATCCTGATAGTAGGTGGGTTTTCATAAGAACAACAATTGTAGGGGCGGGATCTTAATCACCTTATTAAATACATTGATATCTACTTCAGAATCTTGAAATACTCCGTAAATTCCCCAGATCCAGATGTTCTAAAAGGTTTATAAATGTTTATGTGAATGTTTCCACTCCTAGAATGATATTTTCTTTCCTCGTATTATGTTGAGAATGAATCAAACGTGACAGAATTATTTTGTAGAGTGAGAAGAGGCGTCTTATTGGGAAACACCACTGTAAACAAAGATGATGACGTTATGATTCATATTTTGTGGTAGCAGACGTATTTTATTGATACTAGACACTAAAATGAATTAAGGACCTTCTAGTTTCCGGTTAATATTAAATAAAGATACGTTCTATGAGCATACGTGACATAAGCTAAATAATTAAAATTCCGAGGTTGTGTTTTAATTGCTGAATATTAAAATGTGTTCAAAATAACAATTTGGAAATTTTGACTTTGTTAGACAGCACTTTGCGAGTATTAGGGGAAGTGGAGAGGATTAAAAAGGAGGTACCGATGCCCATGGAGTTTGAACTTCTGTATTTCACAACAAGAGGGAAAAACAGATCTGGGTAGACTATTCCACATTCGAGTAGTGCGACTAAAGGAAGAATTTCTTTACCTTAGAGTAGGTCCGAAATTGGGCTCGAGGGTGAATTGCTTAAGGAGATAAATGCAATCGACTATTTCACTAACTAACTAGCACTAACTATAATTGAAAAAAAAATTAAATGTATCAATGATCTTAGTATGTCAATATGTTTCTTCTCTGAATATTATCCCAAAAACTCAGGTGAGTCAAAAGAACACCAGCAAATATAATATGAAGGTCATAATTCAACTTTGAACGGATATAATTTTTGTATGTAATAGCCAGATCAGGAGAGGACAAAACATTGATTGCACCTACTAAAAACATCTAAGCACTTTGGAGCAATTTTAATGACATGGTGTAAGTGGTTGGTATTTAACCTAACGAGACTGAACGCAGCCCTGGAGCACAACAGAATTTATTTTTCGGGTATCAGAATTAATCCATTTCAATAACACTTGAATTGAACGGTTCGAAAGGTAATTCCTAATCCATCGCATGCAGGAAATAGTGATTGAAACCGGAGGCAGGAATTTTTGACAAGAGACCTAGATGCCAAGCTCTATCAAATGCTATAATCTCACTTTTACTAAAACCATGTAACAATTTGTTCCACTGTTCGGTAAGATATACGATCAAATTATTAGTGCAACTTTTGCTATAAAAGCCGTACGGCCGGTCATTAAGAAGCTTTCGTTCTTCGAGATATTTTATGAATTTTTGGATCAAGTTGGCCGATTATCACAAAGTGATTAAGATATGGCTTTCTTGGGGTCTTGGGGATCGACTGGATAAAAGCAGTTTTCCATTCACTCAGAAAGAGATCTGTGGAGTACGACAGATGAAAAAGCTTACGCAGTAGTTTTATCAGCGTGGGAGAACGGCTCTTCAAAATAATGGCAGGCATACTATCTGGGTCAGCGAATTCATGTAAGTATATCAAGATCTTTCAAAAAGCACAAGTGCGCAAAAAGATTCCTCCTATTGAATCGTTACCAGTGGTACCACTTTACTTCTTTTTTTCAAAATATCTTAAAATCTACTTCCTACTTCGCACCATCAGCAAAATGCTGAAATCTACTTCATTTTAAAAATCTGTGTGTCAATCTACTTCAATTTTACAAAAAAAGGACCAAATCTACTTCCTTTTCTCTATTACACTCTAGGTAGTATGTAGCAAAAGAATTACAAAAACAAAATGTATGTCAACACAATAAAAATACATAAATGAGTAATTTTAAAAGCATAGAAACACGAATCTTATGAAAATTTCGCTTTATTAATAAATTAATTCTTTATTGCTACATATACAAATTTCTTTAAAATTAAAAGAAATGTATTGACAATTTTAAATATTTAATTATATAAGGAAAAAATGTTTTGTATACAATATTATTTCAAAATCCAAGAAGCTCCTCTATGAAGATTTTGAACGTAATCGGTAGAGTCAGAAATGAGAAAGTAGAAAATCAAAAAAAGGATCTATGACAGCCGTTAGTAACATTTTTGTACCAAAATGTGGACTGCATTGTTGCTATGGTCTGAACATATTTTTTTTTATAAAAACCATTAGAGCCGTCTTCGAAATAAATGTGATATTTCATAATGGCTGTTTGGAAGGAACCGAGCTAAAAAAAAAAAAACATTTCAATTTCTCAGTTAACCTTACTATACGCGCATTGGTCTCTCAGACCGACAAATCATTAATTCTTTGTTTTCTTGAAAAATATAATCCTTGCCCCCCCCCCCCCCTGAAGTTTTCAGTAGCTTCCTAAATATGTAAGTGTTCTCCATCGTTTAGCTGGGCGCAAGCGCATATGCCGAGTAGACGTGTTCTTTTTTTGTGAGTTTTCGGTCCCTCAGACCGACGCGAGTATAAGTCCAGATTGCTTCGATTTATAAAAATATGAAGATTGAATCTTTTTTTATACTTTTTTATAATAACTATTATATTTCTTTTTATATAATTATTAAGTTTTTTTGTTAAAGAAAATATTTATTTTTATTATTTAAGTTAAGGTCCAACCAAAAAAAAATTGAACTTTTTGAGAGGTTAGTTTGAAAGGTTATTGCTTCCAAATAAAGTAATAATTCCTATATTTTTGTATTTGTTTTATTGAATTATATTATTTTCTTAAAAATAAATGGCGGAACTACTCATAAAGAATAGATATTCAAGAAAATACAGATAAAATAGTCTCGGTCTGAGAGACCGTGCGCGAGTATATATGTATGTGTTGTCAAAACGCGCGAGTATAGGAAGGTTAAGCTGCAGGTTAAGGTACAGACCTGCAGACAGACAGAATCTCTACTTTTTCGTGACATAATGTTAATTGGTGAAAATCTCAAGTTCTAATTTTTCAAAAAGCAAGTAAGAAGTCATTTTAAAATCTACTTCGATTTTTCTCAATTTACTTCACTTTTTTCTTCAAATCTACTTCGACTTTTTTTCCGGAAGTGGTAACGCTGATCGTTACTGTTCTAGCGTACCGGGAGAGTTATTACACTTTCTTGGAGTGTTGAATTTTTATCAAACTGACTCAATGGAAGATTATTTTTTGCGAGAGAGCTAACACAGGGAGTGTTATTATAGACGAGCGTTGGAACCGTAGTCGAAGTGGTATTTCGAATATTTTTTTTTTCCAATCACCAACAATTCTTACTACCTTAGGGGCATTGTAGTATTTTTGCCTTAATATTTGGGACACGTTTAAATTTTTGCCTGTTTTCTTCAGTGGGGTTGACTTTAAAACATCAGAAGCTTACTTCTCTGTCTCTGATATCCTCTTTACAGGTCGAATCAAACCGGTTTGATGCTTTTAATCCTATTCAATTCAGGATAAAATTTCTCATACCTGAGAGAATTTAATTTGTGATCATATCTGCGCTAGAGGCGCTAGAGTCTATGTGACTATCGAGGAAGCATTATAGCAACCTGTTAAAGTTCCTGAAGAAATTACTTAGGGCGTCTCTGTTGGCTCTCTCGTATTGGAGTTTTTTATTTAACCGCATATAATTCGTGTGATGAAGAAACTAAATGAGTATGTGAATGATGATATAAATCTTGGCTCAATCTTTCTAATTATTGGTGCTTATTTTGACATTCTCTTTCGTTCGAAAGTGAGTCGAATTCGTTGAAACTTAATTTTGAGACTCGGCGATTAGAATGTTAATCGAACAAATCGAAAGTTCACCCAATCCATAGAAAGTTCATTCATTTGCAAAAGCTAATTTAATTTTGAGATTCGAAAGAATAGAATTAAATGTCATTTTTGTGTCGTTTGAATTTTTCTGTCGAGTAAGCAACAAAACATGTATGTTTTTAATTATTTCATGGAAAATAAATTACTTTTATTAATTTTTCTGTTGTTTTATGTTTAAAGGTTGCATTCCAACTGCACAAACTGCGAACAAAAGGAAAAGTTAATCAAAATAGTGGAAGAAAATCCGGAGGTAGCAAAGGGTTTTTTTTACCACCCGCGTTGATACGGAAAGCATCCACTATCCTTCTCCTCTGCACTTCTTCAACACCATCATCACTTATAAACAACACAAATGCCATATTTTTATTTTTTATTTATTATTTTATGGTTTTATCAAAGAAATTTAAATTTTTAAACAATAAACAAAACAATTACAACTAAACAAAGATTTCACTTTTTGGTTTTGACATTTCACAAACACTTCTCTTTTGTTTTCGATATGTTAGTGTGACCAAGCGTATACCAAAAAAAATAAAAATTTAGAACGCGTCATGATCAACTTATTTTTTCAAGAATAGTTTCAAAACAGCTGAGTTGACACAAAAAATGTAATTAATATGTAGTTCTTTATGGTTAAACTTAACTTTATAATGAAAAAGTGTATTATATATTTTGTTTCTTGATTCTTTATCCAACATCTATAAAATGTTAAGAAACAAAAAAATGTAAAACGGTCATACTAATTCAAATAGAAATATAGTAAATGTCAAACGGCTGACAATGAAAATGAATCTTTTTTGAAGTTCATTTTATGCTATCTTTCGCAAATGAATGTTATTCGTTCGAATCTCAAAATTAAGAAAGTTCATTCGAAGGAATAGAATCATTCTAACGAATAGACTATTCATGAGAATGTCAAAATAAGCATGATTACTGTTTCGTTTTTTATTTTTTTTATTTAAAGGCGCAAAATTTAAGTCGAATTATTACAATGTTAAAACTGTTTTAATACGAAACTTGGCTTAAACGACGATTTGGCAAATTTTGATTGAGTTTGGCATTATACTTTTTCTAACATTTTATCAAAGCTAAAATTATAAGCGCAACATTTTAAACGATTTAGTAAAATGTTAAACCCATTTTAGTAAAATACTAAGTTTAAAAGAAGATTTTTCTAATTTTAAACGATTTTAGCATCTTAATAATTCTTAACATTTTACTAAAGTTAAAATCACAAGCTGGCTACTTTAATTTTTGGTAACTTGCTAAATTCATATTAAATCTGTCATTTTCCTAGAAAAAAAATTTCTTAGCAATTTTATTTTTTTATGATTCGTGAGCTAATTGTTTTAAAAGTAACTAAAATAATATTAAATGTTTTCGGTAGTCGAAAATTTTGATATAGGTACATGTTAAAAGACTGTAAAGTGCGATATTTTAAGTCCCGACCAAATCCTTTTGAGCAAGTGGACAATGGAGAATTTTACTCCAGGTATACTCGTAGATTTGACAGAACAACCGTTCGGTTCTTGGTTGAAACCTAAGCATCCACAAGACCGAATTCCGATTTGTCTTTGGGATAAATATCCTTGAGTTTGATGCTGGTAACTTACAAAGGGAACACAAAGGATACCTATATCTAAATGCATACAAAAATTAATCTTAGCATTGCATGGAATGGTCCAGTCCACAGTGGGGAAAATAGTCAAAAACATTTCGAAAAAGTTTGTCACAAATAAACAAATAACAAAATAAATTATATGTTGTCCCTTTGACTTTTAATTTTCCGACATTTCAAATTATTAAGTCCGTTCCCCAGATTTAGTTTTGTTTGCTTTTATAATTTTCATGAACTGTTATGAGTCATGACTCATGACTCGTGATTAAAACATGTTCAGATGAACCGTTTTTAATTAAAGGGAATTAGTATTTTACTAGTTAGTAAAACGAAAAAAAGGATTAAAATTTTCGAATAGCTAGTAAATACCTAAATGTTTAGCAAATTGCTAACTAGTAAAATGCAAAGCTCCTAACAATAGGTCGGTATTAGTATGATACTACTTGACAACTTGCTAACTTTTTAGTGATTACTAACACTTTCTTAATTTTAAACATTTATTAACTAGTATCGTGACTCAAACTCACAAAATAATGCCTAATGTAGGTACCTAAATATCTTTCATTTATAAGGGACAATCGCTACATTGTGATTCAACCTTAAGAAATTAATTTTAAAATTTCAATCAAACAAACCTAATTTAACAAAGAATGTATTTTTACAAACTGACATCTGTCATTAAAATTGACAAAAGAAAAATATTTGCAAATGACTATAATGACAAAAAAGTCATTTAGTTAGAAATTAATAAAAGAATTTATTTATTTTGATTTATATGCATATTATGATTTCTTATTTTGTCCCGGGCAATATGTTGAAATCCCGTGATTTTTCATTATTTTAGCCATTTTTCTCGCCGAGGTGTAAGAAAAATCTGGCAACCCTAGTCATCATTATAATAATATTATTTCAACCTGAAAGTTATCACCAGCCCATCACCAGCAAATATTGACGCGACGTTACAGAAAAATGTAAACAAATTCCAATTAACATTCATCGCCCTTAGAGTTCACATTCAGTTTTGAAGCAAATATAGCATAGTAGAACCTGTTTTAGCAGACAAAAACCACCGGTCATTCGGCAACGATTACGTCTCGGTGAATTTTAATCTATTGTTAGGCGCCATATGCTTTAAGCGCTTAGCTTTCTAAATTGATTGTCACCAGGGGCCTTGTACTTGTTGAGCATTCAGCCTGCCTTTTTGTCACCAAGGGCTTTTTACCTGCCGATCTATCAGAGTGTTCGGTTTGCCGTTTGGTACCAGGGGCTTTGGACCTGCTGATATATCAGAGCGTTTCACCTGCTGTTTCAGTGCCACGAGGGGCTTAGTAACTGCTGTTGTACTCGTACTAGAGCGTTAGCCTACTGTTATGACGTACCGTCAGGGGTGTAGTACATTTCTGCCTGAATTATCCGAAGCCAGTTTTCCCGATACAAGAACATCAGGAGTGAAAAATAAACCATCAGACTAAAATCCCGAAACGCAGTTCATCAGAAACCAGATTCCGAAACCCGAAACCGAAGTTCAAAAATACCCGAAAACCGAAAACTTTCTTACCAGAAAAGGTCCATCATTGTATTTAAATTAAAGAGAATATTATTTGTTCTATACATAAAAGTTGTTTCCTAATAAAGATTTTGTTATAAGGTTTGAAAGACCTTTTTTCTGAAGTTCGCGTTTCTTTAGAAAGACCCTGGTGAAACCGGCATTCAAAACATCGGCTGGAAACCTAAAAGAAAAACTTATTTAAAACTAAAATGATTGTTATAAGACTATAGTTTGTCTTAAAGTTTCAAAATCATTTAAAAGCTTCTAGAAATTCTAATAAGTTTCTTGTTAAGTTTATGAAGATTATTCCACCTCCAACTATTTTAAATTGAGCCATCTGAATTGGCCTATTTGAGATGCCATACGACCAGAATTTCATATCAGCTCTCATAATAATATTCTAGCTCCACCTTGAGGTTGATGACTTATAAATAATTTATGAAACTTCGTTTTGAAATTAAATGAAAGGCACATTAAAAACAAAACCAAAGTGAGGGACTTTTCTCCTTAATTATATGTTCTATAAAAATAACCAAATAGTCATTTAGACCATTATCATTCTGAACGCTTCATGTAAAAACCCTGTGTGTTGTGTTTCTGGAAAAAAAAAAGTTATATCTCATTTCATGAATAAAAACTAACCTTCCAGTTCCAGTAGAATTTTCATAAATGGGCAGAACCAATTATTCCAGTTAAAAAAGGGAAAAATCACTACACATATAAAAATTATTTAAAAAAAAAGGGTATGGTGCAAGTCTTATTAAAGCGGATTCAAGTGAGAAACATCAGGAAGAAGACGTGACTTACTTTAAAGTGTAGTCGTTCTTAAATAAATTTTACATATTTTCCTATCATTTTCTTAATTGTTGTTAATTGTTTATCATTTTCCATCTATCCTATTTTTCTGGTCTCGTTACGAGTGGTTGGAAAACTGCATTTGTTCAGCCAATTCCCAAAATAGCGAATCTTCTTCTCCCTCAAATTATCGACCGATCGCACTAACGTCCCTTCTTTCTAAGGTCATGGAAACACCGATTAATTATCAGCTTAAGAAATATCTTGAGGAACGAAAGCTTCTTAATGACCGGCAGTGATTTGATGGTTTATCTAACCGAACAGTGGAACAAATCTTTACATGGTTTCAGAGAAAATAAGATTATTGCATTAGATATTTCAAAGGCATTTGATAAAGTTTGGCACATTGCTCTCTTATCGAAAATCCGTGCTATCGGAGTCGACGAATCCCTTCTTCTTTGGATTAGAAATTTTCTTTCGAACCGTTCAATACAAGTTGTATTGGACGGATTCAAGTCTGAAACCCACAATATAAATGCTGGTGTGTCCCAAGGTTCCGTATTGTCCCCGACCCTCTTCTTCATTTTTATAAATGATCTCCTGTCTACAACTTCTAATTCAATTAATTGTTTCGCTGACGATAGTACGCTCTTCATATTCGTTCTCAGACTCACATCCCTCCTCTTCGGATGTGGAACTGCAACGACAAAATATGATAAGTGCATTAAATCACGACTTAAACAGCATTGTACAATGGGGAATAAGAAACCGCGTCGGATTTAATGCTTCGAAAACCCAATGCTGTCTTATATCGTTAAAGCAAGATATACACTTCTTGCCACTATCTATGAGTGGCACTTGCATCAATGAAACTGAACATCTCTATATTCTCGGTATGTGCATCACGAACCACCCCTTGTGGAACGATCACATACGCGATGTTTGCAAAAATGTCGCAAGATGTTTGGGCTTTCTGGGACGGTGCAAGAAATATTTCTCTCCTTCTGATCTGGCTACAATCTATAAAACTTATATATGTACGTACAAAACTTGAGTATAACTGCTATCTATGGGCTGGTGCTCCAGTAACTTACTTAAGTCTCTTGGACAGTATTCAAAGAAGAGCTTTTAAATGATTGGTGACAATAACATTATTCACTCATTTACGTCACTCCAACGTCGTCGTAATGTTTCTTGCCTCATCCTTTTTTAACGTTATTGTAACGAACTATGCTCTAGTGAAATAGCCAGCTGCATTCCTCCCCTTAAACAATTCAACCGTAATACTCGCACTTCTAGGAATGCTCATCAGTTTAGCCTTGAGCCCAGCTTCGGATGTACAGTGAAGTATAGAGATTCGTTCTTCAGCCGTACTACGCGAATGTTAAATTCTTTACCACGCTCTGTCTTTCCCAGTCATTGCATTGTTCAAGAATTCAAAACCAATGTACACCGACACCTCTTTTCTAACCCCTCCTCCTTTTCCTAATGCTCACACTGTGTCTGTGGCATATTAAGGGTAACCTTTGAGTGTGCTAATTATAAAAAAAATATCCCATTTGTAAATTGTAAAACCGTTTAAAAGCTTTTTGAAACAAATTTGAACTCCAGAACTAAAGTGAACTTAAAATCATTGCATACAATTTTGGCTTAAAATAAGACGTTTCTTTCAACGTCAATGTTGTTGTAATTAATATCAGACCAAAAACATAAATGTTAAAAAAAGAGCCAAGTTCTTCTACACAAAAACGTTTGCTGACTTGTTAGCTGTGAAAAGTATTTATGTAGATCTAAAAGTACGCCAAATTCTTACTTCATGAAGATTTAATACCGAATATTTAAAGTAGAATAATATTAAAACAGCTTTAACGTAATAGAGAAATTTTATTATTTAATGATTACTGACTAAAATTTGATAGGTTCACCGGTCAAGTTTTTAAAACCTTTCGAATTGGGCATAAACAAAAAAAAACTTGTCCTGGTAAGATACCTAACACTAACATACCTACCTTAATTATAAATATTAGTACCTAGAATTTTCAAGATGCATGCATAGTTTCAAAATGACAATAAAAAGACACTTTGAATGAAAAATCTTAGATTTTTTATTTTTTGCTTTGAATGTACATTAAGCTATACCGCTCTACCAAATTTCATCATTCTACAGCAGTCGGAAATGCTCCATATAAATTAAACATTTTCTCAGAAAGTGGGCAGATACCACGCCCCTAAATGGAAAATCTCAAATTTTATATTTATTTTATATTTTTTCCTCTGCCTGCATGACAAGACCTACCGTTGTGCAAAATTACAAAATTCTACGATGTCGGGAAGTGCTCCATAATTTTGATGATCTGTCAGTGATTTTTGAGACCTTATATCTCAGGAACCGCTTATGCTAGAAAATTTAAATTTGGTGAGGGGCCTGTGCCGAACTAGATTCGGAATTTTAAATTTCTGACTTCATTAGTACTGAAGATAGGGAGGGGTCAAAAATCGCCTGAGTTTCTTCCTGTAAATAGGGTGTAGTACCAGAACTTGGCTGGACACTACCGTGCCCTTTTATCAATTACACAATCAATTTCCAAATATGTGTCAACACACTTGACATCATGTTACAGCTTATGAAGCAGGGTGAAGATGTAGAAACAATAAAGTATCAGTTAATACAAGGACCAATTTTGCCGATTAATTAGTGTCGGATAACATTTTGTTGTTGATTGTAACAAATAACACTTCCAAGGTACAATATTCTCTTAAACAGATGATTTGTATGACCAACCTCTATTATTTATAATTCGTTAGCAACGAAAATCTTCTTCTTCCTTTTCTTCGGCGCTGTTATGATCTCGATGTCGAGGGGATCATAACTCTCCCACGTATCTGCTTCACACTAGTGATCCGCCTGTGGGGTTCGCCGGGTTGACCTCAGAAATCGGCGGCAAGCCTCCCGGTTTTGTATTGTTCCTTTTCTGAGGCCAACTGAATGCTGGTGTTTTTGCATTTGTTTGTACCAGGAGTGTTTAGGCCTACCTTTCTTTTTATTTCGAATTGGAACGTTGTATGATATTGCCTTTTTGACGGGGTTCTCAGGATCTCTCCTTTGAACATGGCAATACCAACTGAGTCGGTCGTGTTCAATTTTTTGGGAAATGGTATTATTAACATGAAGGCTTCCTCGGATCTTCGTACTTCTAATTCGATCAAGCTTTGTAACTCCTGCTGTCATACGAAGCATCTTCATCTCAGCTGCCGTTAGCTTACTCTCATACTTTTTGTACATTGTCCAACATTGTGAACCGTATGTGAGTGCTGGACGCACAACTGAAGTGTAGAGCTTTCCTTTCAGCTTAGGGGGCATTTTTCGGTCACAGAAGATAGCAGAATTTTCCCGCCACTTCATCCACCCTACGCTTACGCGATGATTGATATCGTCATCACAAGTAGCTTCGTTATTTATCATAGACCCCAGATATTTAAACTTTTCACACTTGGGAAGCACTACTCCATTCAAATAAATGTCTAGAATAGGCCTGTGTGGATCAGAAAATGGGCAGCATAGGTATTCTGTCTTTTTCGCGCTTATGCGGTACCCACTTCCTTCTAGAACATCCACCCATACGTCAAGTGCTCGTTGTAGGGATATCGGGTCTTCACTTATGATGGCTCCATCGTCAGCAAAGAATAACTGATGCACTTTTGGATCCGTCACTTTGCCTTCAAGCAGGTAATCAAGAACTGTAATAAAGAGCAGGGGACTCAAGACACTTCCCTGGTGTACACCTACTGTGATTTCGAATTCTTCGGTGACTCCAGCTGCGCATCTTACTTTAGTAACTGCTCCATCATACATGTCCATAATTATCCGCACATAGGTTTCTGGAACTCCTCGTTGCCTGAGGGCCACCCATATTAGATCCCGTGGTTGCCGATCGAATGCTTTTTCAAAATCAACCAATACGACATGCAAATCCTCCAAAGAATCCCGATGTTTTTCCATAATTATTCTTATACTCTGGATTGCATCCGTGGTTGACTTACCCCCGACAAACCCGCACTGGTCATCAGATAGCCTAATTATTTTTCGCAGTCGGCTACCCAAGACTCGCTCAACGATCTTCATGGTGTGTGACATCAGCTTAATCGAACGGTAATTATCACAGCTTCGAGTATCACCCTTTCCTTTATAAATTGGAAGAAGGTAACTTTCCCTCCATTGATTAGGCATGTGATCACCTCGTATAAGTTTGGAGACAAGAATCATGAGCCATCTAAACCCGATGTCTCCCATCTTTTTCCAAAACTCTGAGGGTATTTCGTCTGGGCCAACAGCTTTTCCCTTTTTGGAGTATTTTACCGCCTCACTAACTTCTTCGACTGTGACGTCGGATACTTCGCTTAAGTTAGGTGAAGCTATTGGAAAGTATAGCCTTGGAAATTGTTCGTTTAGAAGTCCGTCACAATACTGTCGCCACCTGTGAAGAATTTCGTTGTCTTCCACAAGTAGTTGGCCTTGAGCATTGTTAATGAACTTTGGCGAACAAATCTCCTGGGCATTTCTTCTTCTTTGAGCGGCTATTTTGAAGATAGTTGCGCCCTTATTCGTGTTTTGCCGTAGCTCTTGAATAGCACCAGCTGTCGGGGTAGAAATTTCATCCAGCTCCCGATACAGGTTTTCTGTATTCTTTGCTTGAATTTGGGCGCACTTCTTCTTCGCTTCTTTCTTGCAGTTTCTATATTCCACTTCGAGGCGTGACTTTTGCTCTGTATTATTAGAGGGGCACTTCGACCAAGCCTTGAAAGCCATTTTCTTTTTACTTATAACTGATTTAGCTTCATCATTCCACCACCATGTTTCTTTGCCTTGTTGGTTGTGTCCTTTTGAAACCCCTAACAGTGTTTTGGCTTTTTCTTTGCAAGTTCTCTGTAGGAGATCCCACATACTTTGTTCTGTACTCTCTTCATTTCGAACTATATCGGTGTTGTTATACAGAACGTTTTGCATATTCGAAATAAAAGCTTCGCCTTTTTCCTTATCCAGATTATACCATTTGATCTTCCCAAAAGTTTTTGTATGTTTGTTGTCGTTCACTGTCTCCATAGGAGACGGTGTTGGTGGGCGATCGCTTCTCCTAGTATCACTTTGCAATCTTTTACCCGGGGTTTCATGAAACTAGATACCAAATGGTAATCAATCTGGGTTTCATTTCCACCACTGCTGTACGTGACCAGGTGTCGGCTTTGTTTGACGAACATGGTATTTAGTACGATAAGACTGTATGTTTTGCACATGCTCAGGATGTCTTCACCAGGAGGGTTCCTGGTGCCGTATCCGAGGCCTCCATGGCAATCTTCATAGTCTTCGTTTGTTTTCCCGACATGTCCGTTCAAATCTCCGCCCACGAACAAAAACTCTTCCTTTGGGATGTCCTTAGCAACGAAAATAATTTTCTCATTTAGAAACATTGAAAAACTGCTTTTTCTGTATTTGGAGTGATCCAAAAATTCAATTCATTCGTGAGCACAATTTTTTTTTGCTAGGAACCGAAGAGTAAAGCTCGTTAAAGAACTAAAAATAAAATTCCCAGTTGATTTTTTCACGCAAGTACGAATGAATTTGTTCGTTCTACGAACCTTGGAAATATTTAATTAGGCAAAATCTTATTTATCTCGAAAACGGCTCTAACGATTTCATTAAAAAAAATTAAGTGTGATATTATGGACACAGACTATATTTTGCTCAAAAAAAATTTGGGAGGAAATGTTATTAGGGGTACCTGTCATAGAATCGTTTTTTTGATTTTCGATTTTCTCACCAACGGCTCTAACGATTTTTACCAAAATTTTTATACAGGAGCTCCTTTGCATTTGAAAAAATATAAGCTAAATTTTTTTTCGAAAAAATAGTTCTTGGATTTTTAAAAAATAATACAATTTTTTTTTTTGAAAATTCGATATCTTGAAAACCGATACACGATTAAATTTTAAAATTACGTTTAAAAATGTATTTTATTAAATACTAACAATTTGTGTAACAATTTTATTTACAAAAATTTTAAGGAAAATTTAGTACACAAAAAACATGTTTCAGTGTGTCTGTACCTCTCACTACAGCCTAAACCACTATACCTATTTCTTTCAATCTCGGTAGTTAAGGGTCTTCGGTGATTCCCTAGAGGAAAAATTGAAATTTTTTTCTACCTCCAAACTAAGGGTACCCCCCATACACCCGTGATGCAAAATCTTATTTATCTCGAAAACGGCTCTAACGATTTTGATAAAAAAAAAATTAGGTGTGATATTATGGACATGGACAAGGATCACTATCAAATAAAAACAGCAGTAGCCATTTAAATTTAGGACCAAAAATCCCGATTGGTGTGATTAAAAGGAAAATAGACCCAATAACGGAAGAGCAAATCAACAACTCCTGGTCCTCCAGGGACGACTGCGTTATCTCTAGAAGTTTATGGCCTAGAATTAATGAAAAAGAAACTCGGTATATCTTATCGCTGAGTAAAAAGAACATCAGAATCCTGATAGGTGTACTAACGGGTCACTGCGCCATTGGCACAATGGCCGCTAGAATGGGTGCATTTGCACCCGATTTCTGTAGGAGCTGTCAGGATGTCGAGGAGATTGAAACCATTAAACACCTACTCTGTGACTGTCCGAACCTCCAAACAAATCGCCTTCGCTACTTCGGAAACAGGTTTGTTGGAGAACTAGACGATCTAACGCAGGTCTCAATGGCAAATATGAGAAAATTCATTGTAAGCACAGGCTGGTTCGAAAATGAACCAGTCTACATAAGGCATTAGTTAGGAGCATCTCTGCTTTTATTAATAGGGGATCACAATGGACCAATAGGCCCCCGTGTACGCAACAGCCCTTGGGCTGTGCACGCCCCTCCTAACCTAACCTAACCTAACCTATGGATATGGACTACATTTTGGTCAAAAAAATTTTTGGGGCAAAATGTTATTAACGGTACCTGTCATAGAACCGTTTTTTTATTTTTGACTTTCTCATTAACGGCTCTAAGGATCTTAACCAAAAATTTTCAGCAGGATTCTCCTTAAGTTTAACATAATATTGTTTATAAAAATATTCGAAAAAATATTTGTTGGGTTTTTTGAAAAAAAAAATATTTTTTTTTTTTGAAAAATCAATATCTTCAAAACCTATGAACCATTATTTTTTGAAATTATTTCCTAAAATCAATATTATTAAATACTTAAAATTCGCAACCCATATTTTTCCTTAAAAAAATTGAAAGAAATTTCTTATATAAAAAATGTATTTAATAATAAAACGAAAAGTTTGTTTGCATAAATTGATACTTTTCCGGAAATCAGACGGTAATTCCATGCATTTGAACATTTTAACCTCATTAAATCCATGTTTTATATTTATAAAATGTATCTTAAATTCGAAAGTACTTTTACATAAGAACAAGTTCGTGCGATTCAGTCGTGCATTTTATTTATTACAAATTTAAGCTCTTCAAGTAGAATCCTAATCCTAACATTAAATCTTAATTAATTTGGATAAGAATTTTAAAACTTTTAAAAAGTTTTATATACATTTATGACTTCCTAGAGTTATCACTTTTGTTTAAATATTACGGTCGGATATTAAAAGCTACGACAACTTCTAGTTTAACTTATCATTGTGGTGTCTAAAGCACTTTACACAATCTACTATCATCTACCCCATATATTCTTTCCACCTACCGCCTTTCTAAATACGAGTAGTTACATTATCATCCAGGCCGCACATAGGTATTTATCAGAATGGTATGTACGAGAATATGAGTTATAGAGGCAAATAATGGTATAGTAGACACCCTTGTAAGAAATTAGGCCATTCATTTTTTAAATGGAAAAAACCACTCAAAGGTATTTTCGAATCTCACCCTCTCACAAAATAACTAAAGTTTTATAATGACATGTCGCATAGGGTTGGTTTGGTACTTATGAGTTATGACACTATAGATGTAGTGGGTTTGTGGGTATGGAGTAAAATGCACGATAGGTTGGCACGTACTTGCTCTCTTCTTCTTGTTCTAAGGGCACTAATAAATTAATGGGCTTGAAATACTTGTGAAGAACCGATTTGGACATGGCCGATCGGAATTATAGCAACGCTATCAAAACATTACGAGTATATCGGCGAACATGAGCGAATCAGGAATTAGTAGTGCCCTAATTTTGTTTCCATTTTTTATCTGTCAAGGACAATGTAGAGAAAGGAACAACATAATGTTTTCTTAGGTTTTTAATGTATGTACATTAAAAATGTACAAATGTAATGTATGAACATTAAAAAATAATGATGTTGAAATGGAATAAAACATAAGCTGTGTGTGAAGTATTAACAAAATTCTTATTTTCTTTGAATGGCCCATGTTTAAATTCCTGCTTCGGCTTCTTACGGTGCGGTGGCACGGATCCGGGTGGTCCAATTTTCAATAACTTTACCAAGATATGGCTGAATTTCAGCGATGTCCTGTGTTATGTTCACTTTAAGGATATCGGCCGATTCTGGTTTATTCTTTTAGGCCTGCGACTTTAGGAAACCCTACAAGAAAAAGTCTAGCGGGGTCAAATCAAATGACCTTGGTAGACTATTTACGTCACTCCTGATGCGAGAGATAACATGATCCTAAGATCGTTCATGCAGAATGTCAATCATAGCGCCCGCTGTGTGCCAGGCACGGCCTTCCTGCTGGAACCAAATGTCGTCCAGGTCCAAACAAATAAAGTAGTTCTTTAATAATTTGTATAATAAATGCGTTTCAAAATAGTTATATAGACGGGTATAATTAACTGTTTTGTAGAATAATTGATGATTGAAAGTTTTTTTTTTAGACTTAAGAATGAAAACTAAGGCCAACGGCATTGTAGTAAATTGTTTTCCATGAGTACAAAATATTTCATAAATAATTCAATTCAGAGCACTAAGATTCTAACTGAATTTATTTATACTTACCTCTCGCCTTTAAAGTAAATTTAGACATGATATCACCATAATTTTATGCCTTAAGTGAAGTTATTTGTTACGATCTTAAGGTCTTAATATTCAAAAAATAAGAACTAAAACTATAAGCCTCTTACTTAAGCTTTTTCGACATTTTCAGGGCTTGAACAAACTAACGAGATTCTTATGATCAAGCAGAAAATACTTTTTGGAGTTGATTACGTTTCATTTAAACTACAATTCAGATAGTATAGAAAATGCATACTGCACACAGAAACTAAAGTACACCAATATCAATCCGTACACTGAGTAAGAGTGCTGTTTTCTGGCAACTCTTCATTTTCCTCTGATACTGTATTATTACTATTATTTTTTTTTATACAAATTTGTTCAAAAACGGCCTACACGATTTGGATTAAACCTTGTCAAACGAGAATTAAATAAAATGTACGACTGGGTCGCACGAACTTGCTCCTATTAAAAGACTAGGAATTTTGAAAACGGATGTTATTAAAGAAAACTGTTCATAAGGATAAAATGAGTTTCTTAAATTCTTTTAGTAGTAAGAGATAAAAACAGAATGCTATGCAAATATGAGTTTTTGGAGGAACAAAAATTATAAGTCGTTGTAGTGGTTCCTTAAAAAAATAAGCTTTTATGTACAACATTTTTAAAACATTTTTAAGAAAAAATTTTGGTACGCCAACCTTAAGTTTTTATTATTGTACGAATAAAAGTCTAATTTCCAAAAAAAAAATACTAAGCCGTTCTTGAGATATCGAATTTTTCAAAAAAAAAAAATTACCTTTTTTTCTGAAAATTGAAAAAATATTTTTTCTTAAGTTTTTAAATGCAATGTTTTTTAAACTTCTTAGGAGCTTTTTTATAAAAAAAAAAATCCGTTAAAATCCGTTATGTCGATAATGAGTAATTCAAAATTCGAAAAAATCATTCTATGGTAGGTACAGTCAGTAATATCTAGATTTCAAATTTTTTTTTATTAAATTATATATCGTAAAGATTGATCAAAAGAAAAAAAATTTTAGCAAAATTCTCGAAACCGTTTTTGAGAAAAATACGATTTTCGAAAACCATTTTTTAAAATTTGTATGGAAGGTACCGTTAGTTTTAGATAAAACCAAATTTTTTTTCTCAAATCTTGTAGATTATGTTAAGAAACTTTTATTTGTCAAGTTTGAAAAAAATCGAGCATGGGGTTTTTGAAATATTGAGTTTCCAAAAAAAAATTTTGAATTTTTTTTTTAAATCCAAAAAATAAAAAATTGAAAATTTGAATATGTAATAATATTCAAACTTTGGAGAAGCTTTGGCATAAAAAAAATGATTTAAATCGGCTGCACCGTTTTCGAGAAAATCAAAAACAAAAAAAAATGGACCCAGGGGGGCTACCAAAAATAACATTTTTTTGTAAAATTTTTTTTAACCATTAGCTAGTTTTAACCAAATGAAATGTTCCAAATTTTTTTTTAAAAATTCTGCGGAACAGTTTTTGAGAAAAAAAAAAGTATTTATAAAATTTCGAAAAAATAATCGTATGGCAGGTACCGTTATTTTTGGTCTTAAAAAAAAAAAACAGAAAAAAACGTCCGGGGGGGAAAAATTAAAACCCATATCCACCAAGTTTGAAGAAAATCGGCCCAGCCGTTTAGGCTGTAGTTGAACCGACAGACAGACAGACAGAATTGCGAGACCCACTTTTTTGGGCTTCGCTATCATCGTAATGTCAACTTTGATCAAAGTCTCGAGTTCGATTTTTTTTACGAATGCATAACTTGCCTTATAGTACTTATAAGTCGCAAGTAAAAATGTGCATTTTAGTATTTGAAACGCAGATAGGGGTTTAAAGTACCTTAAGTAAATTGCCATATTTTCGGGAATTTCATGTATAGAAGCTCAACTTATTTTTGTTTTCAAAAGTTTTGTTTATAAACAGAAATTTTTCGCTAATTTTTTTTTTTAACAGAAAGAGAAAGAAATTTATTCTTTTTTTTGTCACCCTTACCTACTCAATGAGTTCAAATGTGCATGGAACTTAACCGAGGTTTTGTGATGTAACTATGTACACTAAATGAGTGTGCTCTAATTTAAATAGTGAGCAATCATAAAAAAAGCAGCTCTATGACGAAGTAAGAGATAGCATAAATATATCCCTTCTTAACCTTTATTATAAAGATATAAAAATGAATAAGAAACCTACATATGTACATATCTATCACTAAAAAGGTTTGCACATAACATTTAAATCCCAAGGCACGGCATAACGTAAGGTAAAACGAACCGTGTCGTTAATCTATCAAAGCCGCATTTCTAACGGAAATGAAAATGGAACAAGGCTGTAGCAACATAACCATAAAATGGTAGTACGTACATATTATAATCAACGTATTCATCATCTTTCTGAAAGTAAGGAATACAAGGAGAGCAGATATAGGGTGTATAATACTGACCATTCTTGTGTTGGGTGATTCCGCTGTAGACAATTTTTGACACCAATTTTTGAATTACAATATTTTTTACTTTTTTTGATAAATATTCAAAGTAGAAATACTATATTTAATAATTAAAACAAAAACTGAGACCTAAGTTATAGAGAACATTTTTGTTTGCGCTTGGCAACATTATCATACGAAGTCGATACGAACTGCAATTATTATAACTGGTAACATAAGCTCAAAATAGCTATTTCCGACAGTTTTGAGTTATACTTTACTCAATAGACGTATAAAGCAACATGCGATTTAATCGTTTGCATAAAAACATGTACGAATTTGTTATTATATTTTTAGCATTATTGATTGCAAAAAGCCATTGTAAGTTGTTGCACCCGCGATATAAAAGATATAAAAGTTTACTTTTTTGGCAGAAATAAAGTGCTAGCGTTTTGAAACTTTCTAAAAGTAAGAAGAAAACAAAACTAAAATTAAATCAGTCGTTATTAGGAATATATTGTACGTTGAACGAAAAAAAACGTTGATTTAAATTGGTTGCACCCGCGATCGCAATATTAAGATCGCGGGTGCAACTTATTGACTACTAACATTATAACGTGATTTATTGTATTTTATTGATAAAATATGCTTTGAATAATAATTTCTGCTGTTCACGTTTTTTTTTAACTATGTAATATAATATTTTGTTCTTTTTTGTATAAAAATATATGGTTAAATGGAAGTGAAATAAGAAAAAGAGCCTGCTTTACAGAAAATTGACAAAAAATTAACAAATATGCTGAGCTTCATGCAGAAAAAGGACTCTTGATTTAATGTAGAGAGATGTATTGAAAGAGAAAATTAGGGCAGATACAAATTTTAAAATTCTGACCAGAATCAGACAAAACGAAAAAATGCAGGCAACACAAAAAAAGGCAGACACTCATTACATCAGTCCCTGTAGCCTGAAAAAGTCACACAAGTGAAACGTAATCGCCCAAGGAGTCCCACTAACGTAGTTGAAGTGGTAAAAAAATTATTTAAAAAAAAAAACTGGTTCCACCAAAGCAATGTCTAAAAAACTGAAGGATGACAGGTTATTTCTATAAAAGGGATAATATTAGCAGACAAGTGCCGGGTATGAAATCGATTAAGTCGGAAGTTAAGAATCGAGAAAAGTACAATGACCATGAGCATTCGTGAAGTTAAGTTTTCGACGTTTTTATTGAGTCAGAAGACGAAGCATTAAATTCTAAATCTCCAACAGGGTCTTTGAGCCCCCTATATTACCAGTAGATCCATGCTCTAAGATACCGTTCTGTTCTTACAGCAGCAGTATTTCCAAAAGTTATTTGCGCAGGTTTGTACGTTCTTGCACCAGGTAGGCTCCAATATCACAATATCGTTATGTGGGGTTATCCTTAACCGATATCGATGAAGATGGAGTACTTCTAACATACATATATGTATTTTAGAAAAAATATTGAAGTATTTGAAAAAAACAAAATTATAATTAATAGAGAAGGGTACTGACTTGTTACATATGTGCCTTATTTTATATTTTTTCCAGTTTTTAAATCAGTTTACTAATTTAAGTTAGACGCGTTGCACCCGCGATAATTTGATGTTGCACCCGCGATTGATTTAAAAGTTAATATTTCGTTGCTTACTTTTGTTTTCTATCTTTATTTTTATTTATTTAGTTAATTGAATCAACGTCGTTCAATATATGTAAGAATAGCATGATAAATGTTTCACAATTAACAGAATTTGTGTTTTTTGTACTATGATCTAGAAAAGTCGGGCCGATTCTGTTGCACCCGCGATCGCACTTTGAAACCATTCTTCTGCCAAATTATTTATTATATTTTAGAATTCTAAATGGATTAAATATAAATAGGTGAAAATGTATCCCTTCAAGTAATAATGTCATTAAATATTTTGCTTATTTTATTATTAAATGTACTTCAAATGAGTCTAAATGTTGCACCCGCTATAATGGAATCGCCCTGTTCTTCTTATAATACAAAGAAAATAAGCCTATACTTTCTTTTGTTGTTGGTTGCTCAGGTTGCCGTTGGCGTACTTCACCCTGAATCTGAAAAGACAATTAAATAGGTATAACTAAAACTTTGTTATGAATATTTTGGAAAATTGTTGCTGCTTTTTTTAATGGGATGATAATATATTAAATCGTTTTGTTTGAGGAGTATGGCAAAAACGAAATATGTAAGTGTGTCCATATTAAGATATAGGTATTTTAAAGAGCATTAATTTGTTTAAAATATTTAAATAATAAATGTATCTGTACACAATGATAAAATAAATAATAAGAAATATAACTAAGGGTGGTTAAATTTTAAGGCCCGATGTTGATTTTGAATAAAACACAAATTATTTGGGAAATTATTGTCATTTCTTTTTATTATGATAATATGGTGTGTTTCAATTATGTCTGGAACAAAATATCGGCCAAATGGCCGCTGCGACCTCGGCGGCATACATCCATCCGATGGTCCAAATGTTCGATGACGCTGAGGCATAATTGAGGTTCTATGCCGTTAATGTGGCGAATTATCTCATCCTTTAGCTCTTGAATTGTTGCTGGCTTATCGGCGTACACCTTTTCTTTCAAATAACCCCAAAGAAAGAAATCCAACGGTGTCAAATCACATGATCTTGGCGGCCAATTGACATCGCCACCACGTAAGATAACACGGCCATTGAATTTGTCGCGCAACAGAGCCATTGTTTCGTTAGCTGTGTCGCAAGTGGCACCGTCCTGTTGAAACCACTAACGTCCACATCCATATCTTCCAATTCGTTATCATCTCCTGATAGCGAACACTATTCACAGTAACTGCCTGACCGGCCTCATTTTGGAAAAAATACGGCCCGATGATGCCGCCAGCCCATAAACCGCACCAAACAGTCACTCTTTGTGGGTGCATTTGTTTTTCGACAATCACTCTTGGACTATCATTCGCCCAAATGCGGCAATTCTGCTTATTGACGAATCCACTGAGGTGAAAATGTGCCTCAACACTGAAGATGGTTTTCTTCGAAAATCGATCATCCACTGTTGCCATTTCCTGCCACCATTCTGACCATTGACGACGCTTGAAAGGTCAAGAGGCTTTAGTTCTTGAGTCAATTGCACCTTGTAAGCGTGTAAATGCAAGTCTTTTTGCATAATGTTCATCAACGACGAGCGTGAGAGGTGCAATTGTTGGGCACGACGTCGAGTTGAGTTCGACGGCTCTTCAGCCACACTATCGCGAACAGCAGCAATATTTTCTGCAATACGAGCTGTACGAGCATGCACTGGTGTTTTCACATCTCCTACAGACCCAGTTTGCTCACATTTTTGCACGATTTTTCCGATTGTACGCACATTTGGACGATTAAATTGACCGAAAAAATCACGAAATGCACGATATGAATATTGATTTGAACGCCCATTTTCATAATAAGCCAGAATAACTTTAACGCGTTGCTCGATTGCGTATCTTTCCATGGTTCAGATTGAATTAGTCTGAAATTGAGAAATGTCAAATGAAATGCAGAAAAAAACTTGACGTTTAGGTGCGGTTCACATTCAGCATCGGCCCTTAAACTAATTTTAATGAAAATCATAAAGTCAACTTTATTTTCTCTATTAGTTTGTGGCTTTGGATATATTCAAATCAACCAACTATTTTGTTCCATAATTTGTTTCAATTTTAATTTATACGTAGCCATCATTAAAACTTATTATTGGCTTTTTAATATCAAGAAAGTGTTCACATAGGAATAATTGGACTTAATCCTCAGACATAGTTTTACGTCTTTGTAGTAGAGTTTTAAAGTAAAGGAACAAACCTATTAAATTCATAACTCAAATATTGTAAGAAAAAGAACGCACCATTGGATTCCGCTATATAACGTAACGTTTGTTAGACTTATGTTTAAACAGGGATGTTGTTTGAGCCAACATTATATTTTCACACTTATATGTACATACATATATGTATGTAGATATGTATGCGAAATGTACTGTTTTTACACGAAACCGATTCTTAATAACTGTTTCTATTTTGGCTCCCTTCGATTGCATGGTTGCTTTTAAACACAGCAATTTTAAATTTTAAAATACTAAAATTTGACTTTATCCAAGCGAAAAGGAGTTATCTCTTATCACACTCCTTACTCTACTCAGCTAAGCGAATTTTATTGAGCGAAAGCCGGATAGAAAATGAAACGTAAAGGAAACCAGAAAGAAGAAAGAACGATAACTCTGCATTTTTCTAAACCTCAGCAATTGCCACAGGTGGCATCCACAGAGGATTAATAGGGGCGTTCACATTCTCAAATTTTGATATTTGATCGATAAAAACGGGAGCATTCACATTCGTCAAGCATGCTGTCAAACATCACTTCTCTTTAGAATATTGACCATTGCGGACCAACTAAGAGCATAGCTGAAATTTTAGATGAGAAAATTTACTTGAATTTTATATTCAAAGGCTGCAAAGTCTACCGTTATTGATTATAAAACTCATTTTGATATATTTTCTTCCGATTTGCACAGCTCGACAAGTTCATAGAAAATAAAATTCGCTTTAAGCTTGACAATCATGCGTTCACATTCACAAATATGCTTTTTATGCAGCCAAAATATCAAAACATTTTGAAATCCATCCAGCATGTTTGACAAGCCACTAGATAGAGCGTCCACATTATCAAAATCAACCCAATTATGCCGTTCTTGTCAAACATTACGATTATTTTTTCGTCTTTCGTTTTTTTTACAGTTTAGGTGGGAGGTATAGAAGAGTAGCTTCCTTATGTGTAAGGTTCGCCCAAGTTCCAGGTACATGCTCTTAAGTCGTTATTCCTTGATGTTCTGCATCTTGTTGCCTGCTATCAGACAATGGCTTTTAGAATGCCGAAGATACAGTTTTTTGCCTCCTATGAAATCTTTCTACTAATGGTCTTGTCCAGGACTTCTGCCGACTCATTCACACAGTCTTTTACGACTGTGCTGTACTGGACATCGTCATACAACACCTAGTGCTCAAGAAACAATTCCAAAATGCTTGTCTTAAGAAATATCAATCCGCAAGCCAGATCTATTGGTGGCAGCCAATAGAATTAAATCAGGTTCCTAACGAGTTATTTTTTTAAAGCTTTCGGAAATTAAAAAAAAAAGACACACACATAAAATTCAGAAAAATGCAAAAACTCTTTATTTGAATCGATAGTACGGTCGATATAATTTAATGTTTGAAGATTATTTCATGTAAATGTTGGCCACGGCTGCGCCTCAAATAGTCCATTCGCTTAGTCCAATTTTGGCTTACTGTTTCTAACATTTCTCCCGGTATCTCACGAATAAATGCTTCAATGTTGGCTTCTCTATAGACATGAGCCTTAACACAGCTCCACAAAAAATAGTCTAGAGGAGTTAAATCGCACGATCTAGCCGGCCAATTGACCGGCCCCAAACGTGAAATAAACTGTTCACCGAAATCGCCTCTCTGTGGCATGTGGCACCGTCTTGTTGAAACCACATGTCATGCAAGTGAAGATCTTCCATTTTGCGCAAAAAAAAGTTTGTTATCATCGCACGGTAGCGCTCACCATTCACAGTAACATTGCGATTCGCATCATCTTTGAAATACGGTCCAATGATTCCGCCAGCCTATAATACGCACCAAACAGTGACTTTTTCTGGATGCGTTGATTGCTCTAGCAATGCTTCTGGCTGCTCTTCACTCCAAGTACGGCAGTTTTGCTTGTTCAACTATCCATTCAACCAGAAAAGAGCTTCGTCGCTGAACACAATTTTTCGATAAAAAAAAGTGGATCTTCGGCCAACTTTTCAAGAGCCCATTCACCAAAAATTCGTGGTTGTGGTAGGTCGTTAGGCTTCAATTCTTGCACCAGCTGTATTTTGAAAGGCTTCACACCTAAATTTTCTGCAAAATTTTCCACGTAGTCGAGTAACAGAGGCCCAATTGCTGGGAACGGCGATAATTCACGGTCATCACTACACTAACACTGGCCGATACAGCTGCGATATTTTCCTCAGTACGCACTCTACGTAAGCGTGTTGGTGCCGTTGGTGGTTTAATGTCCAACAATGTAAATTTTGTGCGAAATTTAGTCACAATAGCCCGAATAGCCGCCTCAGTAGTTCGATTAAACTGACCATAAAATGGAAGAAGCGTGCGATGAGATGATTTTTCTTAACAGAGCATGCATTTTGATAATAAAATTCAATAATTTGCAAGCGTTTTTAGTTTGTAAGACAATTCATGGTTAAATTATAGACCAAACTAGGCATATTCACTAAACATCGATGTATCGAATCCATTCGATGTTCACCATACGAGACATCGGATTGATCCGATGTTTTGCCTAGTAAATTTTCTATTCGATGTATCGATGTTTTTTTTATCGAAAAACTATGACAAAGAACATAAAGACTTATTTTTAATAATTTCATTCAGGTCGTTGAATATGAGAAACGGCTCTTTTACGAGTTTGTCTTTGGATATTATGTAAATGGAAATGACAGCCGAGCTCCGAGCAACTGAGGTTACACATACTTTTGCAAAAATGTGACCATCATCGGCTTTTTTCGAATTTGTAGAAATAACAAAAAAGCAACCGAGATAACGCATACTTTTGCAAAAATGTGTGCATCGGCTCTTTTTTGTCTTTTGTTTTTTTGTCTTTGATTAATTTCTCAGGTTTACTGTTTCATTTCATTTCACTGCCTGAACTGTACTGCTTCATATACTTGCTGTTGCTCCCACTCATTTACAGTATGATTTGTGAATCGAAATTTGCCCATTTACGCTAATTTAAAACAATTAAACTGTTCAATTTGTTTTTTTGAAATTTTTAAGCAACAGATAATACTTTTGCTGGCGCATATTGTTAGGCAAGTCGCGCACTGGAAACTGTGATCGAAATCAAATAGTTTAATCACCAGTTGAAAGAGAACCGCGCACTGGCAACTCTACTCACGCTCACACTCTTTTCTCTCTTGCGCTTATAGAAAACAGCTCAATTGTTGCGAAGGCAATCGTTTAGTTTGTGTCAAAACACACTTTTTAGTTGCTCGAATCGAGTAGCTCTAAGTGCGCG
Source organism: Chrysotoxum bicinctum (assembly GCA_911387755.1). NCBI lineage: Eukaryota > Metazoa > Arthropoda > Insecta > Diptera > Syrphidae > Chrysotoxum > Chrysotoxum bicinctum. Next base: position 37,682,947 of record OU426988.1, read on the forward strand.
GTGTCCCATATAAGCAACCAAACAGTTGCGGAACTAAAAATTGAATGTGCGCGCCTGGCCTTAGTTTGTATTTTTGTTGAAGTAAAAATTCATTAAATAAAGTATTCGATGTTGAAAAAACATCCATGTTTTTAAGGGATGTATCGAAAAACATCGATGCCGGTTTCCGATGTCTAACATCGATGTTTTTCTTAAGTGGACACCCCTAGACCAAACTGAAGATGTTTCACAGTGTCACAAAACACACAAAACACGAAACGTGCGTGAGCTGTCAAAACCAGTGATGCCAAAAAGAAAATAGCAAAAAAAACACCCATTATTTTCTTAGATAATACGTCACGTGTATGATTTTTACATTTCTGCTTTATGAATGACATATTTGTCAAATTCGTTTTATGGGTCGATATCATACAACAGAAACATTACGTGGTGTAGTGGAAAACGCTCTAAAAAGGAGTCAGTGTCTGTATCGAAGAAAATGGTGGGATATTTTTCAAATGTAATATTTCATACATAGCGCGCCTGAGTTTCCATCAATGTATGTAGATCCGTTGTTACTCGCATGTCTTGAAACTTATGATAAATCCTATGGCATTCAAGCCCGTTAAGGGTGTTGATGAGTTTTAGCAAGCTATAGCCTAAAATGTCGGAGGGTAGTTCTAAGTCATTGAAGAAAAATTTGTCGTGACATAATCAACTGGTTGAGGAGAGGTAGACGTCGGTTTCGTTCGCTCTATCATTGTCTTCCTGGACCCTTTTTAAGGCTTTTGTCTGTGGGCTGGTTGATAGAACTTATGAATTTTCAAGTAATTTTGTAACGTTAATACATTTCAACAGGTTTTTTTTTTTGGAATGTCTTCGAGTCGTCCTCGAAGTCGCTGAAGAAGTGTCTCCCTAGGAGCGCAAGGCAGTGACACTGGTATTGAGGAGTATCCTCATGTATTTCATCGTCACCGAGTCCTCTGCATAAGTCGTCCATACAGGGTTTCATCTTCTTCTTTGGGCAACCAAGTTGGATGTGTCCGGTGGTGGTGATGCTCACGAGAAGAGAAAGAAATTTTTTACTCAGATAGAGTTAGGCCATAATTTTCTGTTTATAACACGGGTATATAGCGAGCTCCATCTCTTGTCTTTTAGTGGCTACATATTTGCTCTCGATTACCTTTTCAATATTACAGCTTAGAAACTGAACTATTGTGCCTGCCTGATCACGTGTTGATCCTGTTCTTGCATCATACAGAAACAGAAACTTGTATGATATATGTATGAAATCGCTTTATTTTTTATGAAATGTTTGTGATGTATGATCTGAGCAATAGGCCCCAGGTATCATTGTTCCAAGAAAATATAAAAATGTACAGATACTCGTTACAGGTTTGGTTCTCTCTTGTATTTCATTTTTCATTTAAAGTTTGGTCATATTTTTCTTATTTTTGTGGAACTTTTTCCATTACATTTGGTTTTATTTTAATTTTTAAAACTATCAAGGGCCTTTTTATATCTTATCTTTTGGGTATACATTCACTGGCCCACATCGCATTTTTTAATCAGGTTAACCACAGTATAATATGTACTTTTATTCATAAAATGAGTATGTTTACTTAAGTAAATTCCAAAAAGTACACGTACGTTTTATTTTGTGTCAGAGAAAACTCTAAAGGATAACGTTAAGGATATGTAAATCAGACATTCCGCACATAACTACAAGAAGAAGCCGAAAGATATCAACCATATAATATACACCACTTTGCTGTCTTGTTGTCGTTGTCGTATAAAGTTTTTATTGTATAACAAAAAGGAAAGAATTTCTTCCCTTTCCAGTGACAGGCGGTAGGATGGCATTTCACAACCTCTAGCTGGTTATCATCATGTTGTAGGGGGTTTTCTAAGTTGAAAATTTGTCCAGAAGTTGAGTGCAAATGAGTTTTATCTCGAGGAGAGGTAAGTTGTTAGTATAGGAATTAAAATCTGGTAGGTACCTTCAAATTTTATAATTTTAATTTTTTAAGGATTTTATTAAGTTGATTTCAGGAGAGCTTGTTATCTTTTAAATTGTCAGTGGATGAATAAATTTGTGTCAGGTTCAAACGATACCTACTTGGACAAATTTTAAGTTAATTTTGCTAAGTTCAAGAATAAAGATACCTTTATTATTTTAAATTGCTTAAAAGACCTTTAAAAAGCCATGTAATTACGAAAGCTCAGTTAAAATTTATTTTGATTGCGTCTTAGGGCATGTTTTGTTCTCATATTTAAAAAAAAATATATATTTATTACAATAAAACGGACGGTTTTCAGAATTCAATATCCGTCGATCTAACTGTCTGCTAATCAGTGGTACCACTTTACTTCAATTGAAGTAGATCTACTTCTTTTTTCAAAATATTTTAAAATCTACTTCCTACTTCGCACCATCAGCAAAATACTGAAATCTACTTCATTTTAAAAATCTCTGTTTCAACCTACTTCAATTTTACAAGATAAAGCTTAAATCTACTTCTTTTTCTCTGTTTCAGTCTAAGTAGTCGTAAGTAACCCCATAATTACAATAAAATAAAAGAACGTCAATACAGTACAAATACACAAATGAGTAATTTTATACGAAATTTCTTTAAAATTAAAAGAGATGTATTGACAATTTTAAATATTTAATAATATTAATTTAAGGAAAAAAAATGTATACCTACATTATTTTTTCTAAAAGCAAGTAAAAAGTAATTTTGAAATCTACTTCCATTTTTCTCAATTTACTTCACTTTTTTCTTCAAATCTACTTCGACTTTTTTTCCGGAAGTGGTAACGCTGCTGCTAGTAATCCATCTTAACATCGATCTAGACTTTAGGGTCGACAAATTAGCTTTCAAGTATTTTTATTTCATCCCAAACCTAAAGGTAAAATTCAAATATAGATTTTAGTTCATCAAAACCCGGGTAATGGTTTTGCGAGTTAGGTTTTCGGAATGTAGTATTTCTTGTCAACAAAGAAGTATTCTTACTTACTCACTTAACCATTTCCAATATCCATGAAGGGTCTATGCCTAATTCGCGGCAGCTTTCCATTATCTGCGATCCTGAGCACGCTGTTTTCAGTCAGCTAGAAGAAGCGGTCTGGCATCTACGATGGCTTGGTCTTTAAACCGAAGGTTTGATGGCTGGGACTCGAAGACTCTCTTAGAATGAGCATTAATGTCCATTCGCTCAATGTGGCGTGGCCAATGTAGTCGACGTGTTTTGTCTTTCTGGACTACATACCATACATCCACATCTTGGTAAAGCTGATAGAGTTCGCGGTTATTTCTTCTCATCCATTCGCCCTCCTCGTACATAGGACGCATTTATCGGTCGAAGAATTTTGTTTTTCAAAGAGCCCAGGCGCCGCCGTAAAGATGGTATTATAAGAGTTTTGTAGAACGTGTACTTCGCCTTACGAGTGAGGAGTTTTGAGCACATTTGTGTTGCTAAACCGAAGTAGCAGTGGTTTTTTAGATTAATTCTTCGTCTGATTTCTACTTAGGTGTCGTTCGTCGAGTTAATATTAACTCTGCGGTAGATGAACTGCTTAACTACTTCGAAGTTTTTGCTATCAATATTGACGTGTTGACCTAATCGGTGGCCAGATATTTGTTTGTTTGTTGATAACATAGGAACGGCCGATCCACGTACCCCAAAGGTTGGACATATTTGTTGAATATAGTACCTTCCGTGTTAACGCCTTGCCGAAACCTTGTGCATGTTTGGAATAGTTCAGAAGAGTTGCTGCCCAGTTGCACGTTGCACCGCGTTATTTCCAATGTCACGCAACACATTTAGATCACTTTTCCCGTGATCCCGAGTTCAGCCATCGCCATATAGAGCTCCAGACGATGAATGCTATCATATATGTGGCTGAATAGATGGTGATTCTCGACTTGAAATTCGTTGGTCTTTTCCAGGATTTACCAGTGTGTTTACACTGGGGCAAATCCGACTAAATTATTCCAGAACGGTTAAAGACGTTCACAAAGTACATTGGATGGGATCTCTTATGCGACTCTGAGCAGGGATATGCCTCGATAGTTCTTCCAAGACATAGGATTACCTTTTTTGTAGATGAGGCATAATGGAGCTGATGTTCCAATCATTGGGCATGCTCCCTTCCACTTATATTTGGTTGATGGTTTGATGCATGCACCCTACCAAAACATCACCTCCGTAGCCATCAAATCCTACAGGCTTGTTGTCCTTAAGCTTATTTATAGCTAAGTCTACCTCTTTTATACTGGGTTGTTGGAACTGGTTCTTCATTAATTTTAAGCGGGTTGTTTTCTTGGCCTATTAAACGCTTTACATAATGCCCATCTAACAGCTGCTGGAAATACTATTTGAAAGCATCCATAATTCCATGGGGTTCGGTGACTAGTAAAAATAAATATTTGTATTGTTTGGCTGTTTGTACTTCTTTCAAATGTATTCATAAAGAAGTTTTAAACGGGAACGGGTCGATGTTAAGACTGAATATAACAAGTTGTGTGTGAGATACATCAAAGAATTTTTTGTTGCATATCTTACAAGCTTCGGCAATAAGAAATTGGTCATCAACAATCTGTATCATTCTCTGTTGATGCCAATTCATACAATTCATTCAATTCAAAGATGTTGAGGTGAAAATATAATCTAAGAACTTGCTGAACAGTCTAAGATTGTCCGAGGACATTCAGAGTTCTATCGATTTCAATATTAGACCTCAAACACTACTGAAAAAAAGCCAAAGTTTTCCTTTATAAAAAATGTTTAATATACATAAGTTTTTCGAAGTATGTAGTTACATTAAAAAAAATTAAATATGTTAAGTGCAGCTTTATCAGCCAAAAAAAATTTTATTTTTTGTAATAAAAAAAATAAAGGTATTTAAGTTTTAAAGATAGAGGTAGCTCAGTTATTGCATACTTCTCTCTTACTTTTTCATTTGTCTACTAATATTTTTTCTTATAAACATAGTTTATTCTGCACAAATTGGTCGTTGTAAGATCTTATAAGGCACTTGACTATAACAGAACCAGCATATAGCTAAAAAAATAATAAATTCAAAGTACTTGTCATAATAATGTTCACTTTTATCAGCCTAAGCTCCCTGAACATCAACAAATCTATCAAGATGTAAACGTGTACCTACCTCCAATAAAACTGACTGCCAGACAAATAAAAATCAATTTGTTTGATAAATTATCTTCATTTGGAATTTTACGATGCTGCCAGCTGTTATTCGACTTAAAGGCCAAACGACATGCATATATCATCAACCAGCAAGATATTCATCATAGTCTCGTATTTCCGTTTTTGTCTGGTACAAAGTTCTAAGATACCTGTTTACGAAGGATTCATGTCAAATTCTTTTATGGTCATGCCAAAGTAAGGCATTTTTATACGACAATGGAGAAAAACCAAATTAGAAATTTCCGTCAGAGATGATAGAAAAAGAAAGAGACCGTAGGGTGCCAACCTTAACTTCTTTTTCCCAGATTTATTAGGGGCTATCTATCGCAAATTTTATGAGATTTATTCTCGATTTAGGACAAACATTTTTATTTAGTAGTTTAATTTGATATTCAGCTCCATTTCAAAAACAGCACGAACTTTAATCCCATTAATAACCCCAACACTAAAACTAAATGATGTAGAAATCGTCTCGAGTTCGATTCTTAGCCACTGCAAAAAAGTTTTTTTCAGGGGTGTACTGCCTCTTGCGAGGAATTGGCAAATTCTCCAAGAGTAATCTCTTGTCATGGAAAGTGCTGCTCCTTAGCCGTTCGGAATCGGCAGAAAATTGTAGGTCCCCTCCGTTCCTAGTAACACTCACACAGGAATGGTTGAAAGTTGTAAGTCGCTTGGTCCTGGTTCACTCCGAGCTGTTGCACCACCAAATTTGTTTTTTAAAAGACCTAATCTGTGACCAAAAATACCTGCATAATATATGCGAAGCCCTTACCACGGGAAACTGCTCAGTATCCTTACTGTTCACATGCTCACTGGCTGACTGCTGCAAACAGGATTATGAGGCTTTACATAGGAACCAAGAATCCATCGGAGAAGTTAATAATTTTAGCAAATTTTGTTGGTCGGGCTTATGTTCCAGTATGGTTTTCTATCAAGAGTCATCCTTCGTGCAAAGATGGTGCGCGCCACTTATAGAAAATGATTTCTTTCTAAAGAAAATAATTGACCCCGTTATACAACGGAATTTATTTTACGGCCATTCTGAAAACTTGCTTTTAGCCATGTTGACAGATTCGAATAATTCAATTCGTGAGCTAGCACTCAGACGATTGATGAAATTACGAGCAGACGGAAATTAGCTAATCATTCGAAGGTTTTCAGTTCCAAAAATAAATTTTAAACCTAATGATTATGTTGATTTAATAAACTGGCAAGACGTTTAAGTTACTGAGCCACCTGTAATCAAATTTTTAACAGATGAAAAAATTATGTGTTGTGTTAACAGCGGAGACTTCGATAACATAACTTACCCTCGGCTTCCATGTCATACTCAAAGCGTAGAACGTTGTGTTAAGCTGGTAACAGTGTTGGGACTTCACAGAAGCCAAAGAGTGGTAGAAAGGTTCTCAAAAAAGTGGTAGAAATTAAAAGCCTTTTTAATGTAGCAAATTGTATATTGAAAATAAATTTATTGAAAATAATTCAAATACAAAAATAAATGAAATAACAATTCGATTCTTTATGTTTCAAAGATCACATTATATCTGGAAGAAAGTAATATACAATTTCATTTTAAAATCGTTCCAAACCAAAAACTTAAATCTATAACAGCTGTTTGAATTAATAATAAAATTAGTTCAGACGTCAAAACATAACAAAAATCTAAATCTTAAAGCATATTTTTCTAATGCTTCTGGAGGATTAAAATTTTGATCATTGAATAAAATTTCCCTTGCAGCTAAAATGTTGTGAACAGTTGTTGTTTCAAATTGATATATTTCTTCATTTCTTATATTTTTCAAATCGGAAAATTTACGTTCCTCAGCAGCACTGCTATGCGGTAAGCAACAAAGCTCCAACATATAGGTATGAAGAAATGTTTTTAAACAATAAATTGTCCAACAATCTTTTAAATTTTTTATCAAACGCCATTGTGAAACAATGTCATCAGTTTTAAAAAATTTGAGTAAGTGATTTTTTCCAATTTAGTTTAATTAGTTTTCTGCACTCATTATTAATCAATTCTACGTTCGTTATATTTGCCGAAAATGTCACGTCAGACCTGAAACTGATGGTATTGTTCCATCAATTACGTCTATTTGGATTTAAATATTTTAATAATTTTAATTTATTGTTTGAAAAGGTAAATCTCTTTCCAATTTGAAAACATAATTCGAAGTAATAGCTGAGATCACTATTCTTAATTTCATTACTTTTTGTTCATCAATGTCATTTTCTCATTAGTACCTTTCAAAGTGACATTTGAGAAAATGGTAGATAGTTTTCAGGGTTTCTAACATTTGTGTTCATATTAATATTTTCTGACTTTACAAAATTTTTCATTATTGTAGCTTTAACGTATTCATACTTTCGATCAAAATGTGTATTTTTGTGTTCTCAGATTAAAATATTCTGTTTAACTCAACTCATTTATAATTTTCAGATCTATTGACAAAAATTTCGAAAAAAATAAAAATAAATTGTCTTTGTTTTTTAAAAAATCAGATTTTTCAAACCTTAAATGTATGTAGGTTCTTCAAGTGCAGAATATAAAAATGAAACAAGTGATTCCACTGCTCTATGATTCTTTTTAAGCGAACGAGATTGACAAACCTTTAAAATTTGATGCTCATTAACGCCAAGTGCTTTTTGGAAAGTAATGAAATCTTTTTATTTTTTCGAGCTGTGGCAAAAATAGAAATTGTATATCCTTTACTGGTTTTTCTAGTTGCCACGGCATACATTTAGCAGCATAAGCGGAGCACAAACTTAAATTATGACATGTACATAACATACATGCAATCGTTAAAATATTAGGATTAACACTTTGGATAAATTTTATGTGTGATTGTGACCGTATGGTGTATGTTAAAGTTAAAAGATAGGTGAAAGGTCAGTTGCAAAAAGTGGTAGAATTTGATTTTTAGATGATAGGTTTTCATGAAAAGCAAAAAGTGGTAGAAATACCACTTAAGTGGTAGAAGTCCCAACACTGCTGGTAACTGAAGCTTCAGCTGAAGTTTTTGGTAACAAAAGCAGGGATGGTGTTATAAGAGCTAGAATAGCTTCTAGAATAATAATGCCCGAGTTCAGAATGAAAAAGAGTTTCACTATAGAAACAACAATTAACTGAAACAGTACTCGAATGGTTGGTTGGTTGGTTGGGTAAGGTTTTGGGTGGAACTCAAAAGCGGCTACCTCCACGTGGTGAGTTCTGGATGGTTTAAAAAAAAAATCTGCTAAACGCTACAAAACAATAAATACACGACACACGAACATAAATTTTCAAGTGAGTTGTGCACATTCCAGATATTTTTTGACCGAGCTGAAATATGGTGTGCTGTTTTTTGATGCCTAATGGCACCCCTGACCTTGCTCTGTAGAACACGAAAAAAGGGCAGTTTCACTCACCCTAGTATAGGCACTTTATATTCTGGTACATCTGAAATCTTACAAGCCTCAATTTTAATTCGTTGGATCATTTTCTTTCCCCTTTTTTACTTGCGACTTAAAGGTACTATAAGGCAAGTTATGCATTCGTAAAAAAAATCGAACTCGAGATTTTGATCAAAGTTGACATTTAATTTTTTTCCCCCACACGTTTTTTTCTTTTTTTTTTAAGACCAAAAATAACGGTACCTGCCATACGAATTTTTTTCGAAATTTTATAAATATTTTTTTTCTCAAAAACTGTTCGACAGATTTAAGAAATAAAAACACAAAAAAAATTCATTTAGTTAGCTAGGTACTGGTTGAAAAAAAAAAATTCCGAAAAATGGTTATTGAGGGTACCCCCTATGGAACCATTTTGTTTGTTTTCGATTTTCTCAAAAACGGTACCACCGATTTTGATCATTTTTTTTGCTAAGGCTCCCCAAAAATTTGAATAGAATTGTGTATTCACATTTTCAAAAAAAAATTTTTCGGATTTTTAAAAAAATCTTCAAATTTTTTTTTTTCAAAACTCAATATTTCGAAAACCCGATGCTCGATTTTGTTTTAAACTTGATAAATAAAAGTTTCTTAATATAATCTACAGGATGTGAGAAAAAAAATTTATTTTACCTAAAAATAAAGGTACCCACCATACAAATGCAAAAAAATTTAAAAAATGGTTTTCAAAAATCGTATTTTTGTCGAAAACGTCGCCTAGAATTTTGATAAAAAATTTTTTCTTTCAATTAATTTTTATGATCTTTAATTCAATAAAACAAAATTGAAATTAAGATATTACAGCTTGTACCTACCATAGAACCATTTTTGAATTTCTCATTATCCACATAAGAGATCTTAATGAAGTTTTTTATAGAGAAGCTTCTAAAAAGTCTAAGACACATTGCATTTCAAAACTTTAAAATAAATATTTTTTGAATTTTTGAAAAAAAAAAATTTATTTTCTCTTATTTTTGAAAATTCGATATCTCAGAAACGGCTCAATATTTTTTTTTTGTAAATTTAATTTTTATTCGAACAATAATAAAAACTTTAAACTGGCGTACCAAAATTTTTTCTTAAAAATCTTTTAGAAATTTAGTAGAGTAATTTGGGGTAATGTGGTATATGCGGGTAATGTGGTATAGGCAGTTTTTTCAAAAACTAAGCATGTTTCTTCAACGGTTCTTACCTTAGCAGGCGGCGATTTAAGTAAAACTAAGTATGCGTGTTCAAACGAGTCAAAAATCTTCTTATATCTCAAGCAAATAGTTGAGAACATTAATTCAGTTAAGTTGAGTTTTTTTTTTGGGTGAAACAAAATCTGTTTGTGTGCTCTCAAGAGTTGTGTTTCCAGCTAGTATATAGATTCTGTGCAAAACTAAATTAATTATCTACGAAAAATAATTGTAAGTTTTGTTTAACAGTGTTTAGTTTATAGGTAATTTATTATTTTTTTTTTGTAAAAATATACAGTTTCGGCTAATGTGGTATAGTGTACCACATTACCCATCATAAATGTTTATTCCTTTTTTAAATTGCCTATTTGTGATTTTTCTAAAGATTCATTAGTTAAGATGCCTAAAAAGGGTGAAGTAAGAAAATGGGATTCCAAAGACATGAAAAAAACGATTCATGCTGTGAGGAATGAAGAAATGGGCGTTTTGCTAGCTTCTAAGAGATTAAGGGTTCCACACACAACTCTTCAACGTTATGCTAGAAGTGAAAAATCATTGGGAGATCTTCTATCTATAAAGTTGGGTCGAAAACCAACATATTAAATGAAGATATTGAAAAAGATCTTGTGAATTATATTTTGGAAATGGAATCTCGTTTGTGGGGTCTTACAAGGAGAGACGTTCGGTCTCTAGCTTTCCAAATAGCACTTAGGAATAAAATTCCAAACAACTTTTCCACAATTGCGGAATGTGCTGGAAATGACTGGCTAAACAGCTTTTGTAAGAGGCATAAAAATAAATTAAGCATTCGTTCACCTACTGGCACATCCTTTGATCGTGCAAAATGGTTTACGCGGCAAAACGTAAACATATTCAATGACCTGCTGGAACAACAATACTCGAAAAATAATTTTCAACCTAATCGGATCTGGAATGTAGATGAGACGGGACTCTCTGTAGTTCAGTCAAAGCAGCAGAAAGTCTTAGCACAAAAGGGAAAACGGCAAATTGGAGCTATGACTTCAGCGGAGCGTGGATCTTTGATAACAGTTATTTCATGCATGAGTGCTGGTGGTTCGTTTGTCCCACCCTATTTTATTTTCCCACGGAAAAACCAACACCGTCTTCTTATGAAGGATGCGCCACCAGGTTCGCACTCGTCATGTCACCTTTCAGGATGGGTTCAAGTGCCTATATTTACCAGATGGTTCAAACATTTTTTGGATTTTGTAAAACCATCCAAAGATGACCCGGCTCTACTTATTCTGGATGGTCATTATAGCCATACCAGGAATATTGACGTTTTAGATTTAGCGCGTGAAAATGGTGTTATCATATTATCTCATCCACCTCATTCAACACATAAAATGCAGCCTCTTGATAAGACTTTCATGGGACCATTGAAAGTATATTATAATGATGAAATACGTCGGTTTTCTCGAGAACATGCTCGCAAAGTAACCCAATATGACCTGGTGGGATTATTTTCCAAAGCGTATCTAAGAGTTCAGACAGGTGAAATTGCTGTAAATGGATTTAAAACCACGGGAATATATCCTTTTGATAAGAACATATTTTCTGATGCCGATTTCATAGCTGGGGAAATGGAAAACGAATTAGAAGGTGGTCAGGAGGAAGGTAGATATTTTATAATTTCAAATAAAACTATATAGGTAAATACTTTCACCTAGTTTTCCTCAATCTGCGTTTCATCAAGTCTCATTAACATCATTGGAATCAACCACAAATGTAAGCCATGATAACAATAAAGGTTTTATCACACCTTGGGACATATCACCACCACCCAAAATAAAAAGGATGGCAACTAGCAACAGGGGTAGGAAATCTAAGGCTACTGTCCTCACTTCATCGCCTTACAAGCTTGAATTGGAAACAAGCATTCAAAAAATAAATCAAAAACGACTACCCAAACTTAAATCAATGAGTCAAAAGAAAATTGCAAAAAAAGAAGTTTCAACTGAAAACATCTTAAAGACCTCACATCCTAAAATACGGAAATCTGCAGCAAAAAAAAATTGGGAAAACAACATCAAATCGCACTTCTAAGGCCGTCAAAGGTGATGACGAATCGTCAAGCGGTTCAGAGATAAGCATCCAATTTCAGGAATCGGATGATGAGGAACAATTTGACGATGTTCCTCCATCGGGTGACGCTATCTGCATCTTCTGCAATAAACAGTGGAAGGATGAACAAAGCACAAGTGTGAAATGGACATCGTGCTTACAATGTGAAATGGTTTGGGCGCATGAAAACTGTATTCCTCAAAAGACTGCTATATTTTTTTGCTGTTCCTGCTTAGAAGTTTTTCCATAATGAAAATATTATAAGTATTTATTCCAAACTTTTTTTCAACAACCAAGAAGGTTTTTTCTTAATTATTATTTATTTTTAATATAATATTAACATACATATATTATAGCTTCTTTTTTTATTCATACATTCTGCATTGTTATTTCTTACTTTGTCAATAAAAATTAATCTAACCATTTATCTATCATTTTCATTAAAAAAAAAACAGCAAAAAAAATGCATTGGGTAATGTGGTATAGTATACCACATTAGACAGCATAGTGTACCACATTACCCTTCAATTTTCAAAAGTGATGATTTCGATGTCATATCAATATTATGTCTACATCTTTGTCAGTTATTGTTAGAATTCTATAAAAAGAAATAATTTAGTAGCTTATATGTTTTTGGTAAAATCTACCAAATTTAGGAGCATTTGTTTGATTACTTTTTCAGTTAAGTCAAAAAACCAAACATGTACATATACCACAATACCCCAACTTCTCTATATAAAAGCTTTTTTTTAAGAAACCACTAAAACGACTTATTATTTCTGTTCTTGCATAAATTCAAATTTGCATAGCATTCTGGGGGCCTATTCCTGAACACGAGTCGAGTAAGATGTCACTCGAGAGCTTATAGTCGAGTCGAGTGAGAATTGGTATTCCTCAACACGAGTGAGGTTCAAAAACATGACATGACTCTCAAAATGTTGAACGCACCCTTTCAACCGTAGCTAACTTCAATAAACGATAATTTGACATGTCACAGACAAATATTATTATTTCGAAATAGTTCTCAATTCAATTTGTTGAAAAATAAACGTGGCATAATTTAATTTAAAACAATATAGGATAATAAAATTAAAAAGAAAATGATTAGTACGGAGATATTATACAGGGTGATTGGCATAAGGTGTGACAAAAAGCTAGGGCGTGTAGGTTGGACTTAGACAAGAAAAAAATCGTATGGGAGGGGGGGGTCTATTTCCCCCCGTTTAGGCGGGAGGGGCAATTTAAGAAAAAAATCACTTAAAACAGAAAAAAAATTATTAAAAAATAACGGTGATACCTACAGGGTAATGCTATAGCATTTTGAAAAGCCAGAAATACATTCTTTAATTTTGTTTTTAAATAAAGTTGTTCGAGTGAATACTTTTTAAAAAATTAATTTTCAAAATCAAAATTTTGAAAAAAAAAATGAAATTTTTTTTTTTAAACAATTTTTTTTCAAAATTTTACGTAATTAAGTATTATTTTTTTATTCAATATTCAATGCTCTTATTAATTTTTGATCAAACACAAAAAACCGGATGTCAAAATGTTTTGTAGTTTTTGACAAAATCAAAAATAACAAAAACTACTTTTGTTCTAAGAAAAGCCTTTTATTTTAGTTTTTACGTTTTTGGATTCTTATGTAGGTGAATTTACGATTGAAAGGATTAACTTTCTTTTTACTATTCTTTTAATTATCGTCTTATAAGCATACAATAATGTGACAAAGTACTGGATTAACCATATTTCACACATTTTTTCATTGAGAACACCTGCGTGAGAGCATTGGTTTAAAATTGACCTGCCACTTTTTTATTATGGTGGGGTCGGCTTGGCTTAGGTGCATTTACGAAAGAAAGGATTAACTTTAAATAAACAGTAATTATGTATTTTATCTAAATATGCATGTATTTATTATTTAATTTATTTCAAGATTCAGGAACATTTTTGTTCTTATTTCGCAATTGCATTTTTCTGTCACTAGTTAGGGCGTGTAACGCTGCATTATTTAAAAAACATTCGCAGATCAATATTAATCCAATGCTCTCACGCAGGTGTTCTCAATGAAAAAATGTGTTATTGTATGCTTATAAGACTGATAATAAAAAATTTTTACAAAAAAAGTTAATCCTTTCTTTCGTAAATGCACCTAAGCCAAGCCGACCCCACCATAATAAAAAAGTGGCAGGTCAATTTTAAACCAATGCTCTCACGCAGGTGTTCTCAATGAAAAAATGTGTGAAATATGGTTAATCCAGTACTTTGTCACATTATTGTATGCTTATAAGACGATAATTAAAAGAATAGTAAAAAGAAAGTTAATCCTTTCAATCGTAAATTCACCTACATAAGAATCCAAAAACGTAAAAACTAAAATAAAAGGCTTTTCTTAGAACAAAAGTAGTTTTTGTTATTTTTGATTTTCTCAAAAACTACAAAACATTTTGACATCCGGTTTTTTGTGTTTTATCAAAAATTAATAAGAGCATTGAATATTGAATAAAAAAATAATACTTAATTACGTAAAATTTTGAAAAAAAATTGTTTAAAAAAAAAAATTTCATTTTTTTTTTCAAAATTTTGATTTTGAAAATTAATTTTTTAAAAACTATTCACTCGAACAACTTTATTTAAAAACAAAATTAAAGAATGTATTTCTGGCTTTTCAAAATGCTATAGCATTACCCTGTAGGTATCACCGTTATTTTTTAATAATTTTTTTTCTGTTTTAAGTGATTTTTTTCTTAAATTGCCCCTCCCGCCTAAACGGGGCGAAATAGACCCCCCCCTCCCATACGATTTTTTTCTTGTCTAAGTCCAACCTACACGCCCTAGCTTTTTGTCACACCTTATGCCAATCACCCTGTATGTCATGAAAGTGATAGTGATTTAGATGAGGACAGGAGGTGCATTTTCAAGAAAATTAGAGATGCAACGAATCCCTTGGAGCTTCCTAGCAACGTGTAAGCATGAATTGAAATAAAGCAATAATGCCAGCTGCTGTTTTGGATCAGCGCCAGTACCAGTACCAACTGGTTCTTTTTCTCGAGAGGACGACCTTTGACCAAACGCAACGCTTTGAGGGATATCTTGTACTGCACAATCTAACGAAAGCACTTTGATGACTTCTTCCGCAAGTGGAGAAAATGTAAATTGTTTTTTTGGACCGCCCGCCGCCGCACAGTGTGGGAATTCGCGAATTTAGCGGAATTTAATTCGAAAAATGCCAAAACCGGTTTTTCTTAAAGCTAAAAGATTGTAGAAAGTGATAACAAAAGCACTGTTGGGTGGCGATCATGTAAACAAAAAAAAATTGCATTGAAGTTGCAGTTGGCGATTTTTATTCTGTATATTTGCTGGAAGAGAATACTTTGCTCTTAATTTTTTTTCGTGCGTTTGGTGTGTGTTTTAATAAAAGTTTTATTTTTTTTTATATTTCCTAAATATCAAGGTATAAGAATGTAAGTAATTTTTTATTTCACAGGGTGTTTCACAATTTTGTTTTAGTGATTGAAATTAAAAAAATGTGTTTTTTTTTCGATGTTTGTATTTTTATTAGAGCAAAACTTTAGTTATTCCGCGTTATTGCGCCTCGAAACAATAGTCACTGCAAAGCTTGATTTATTATCTACCAAGAATCACTAAAATTTGACACCCCAATTATGTTGTGATATATTTTTTTTCAATGTTTCTAAATGACTATCCAGCAAAAAAATGATGGCATACCGTCAAAATCGAATAACTTTTTAGGATTTGGTTAGAAGAAGAATGTTATAAACTAAAAAAAACTTTTTTTATTTCACGGGGTGTTCCAAAAAAAAAATAATTTTGTGAATTTGATAGTTACAACAAAAATACAGGGTGTTCAAATTCAAAGTTAACAGTAAGAAAAAAAAAGAACTAAGTTATTTAAAAAATAAAAAACGGAAACTATCAATTAATAAAAAAAAACTATTATATCGGGGTGGCCGTGGCGCGATGGGTGTGTGCTCGCCTGTGAAACACATGATCACAGGTTCGATCCCTGCCGTCGTCTATGTCGTTTTAATTCCATTAAAAACCTTCTAAAATTGTCATCAAATGGGTTGCTGGTTTACTCATTACTTGTTGTTCAGGCATAACACTAACTACATGTAATTGAGTTAAACTAGTATGCCCAACAAGGATGAACACGAATAAAATAATGTGAATTATAAGCGACATAGAAATAAGACACGGCATTCTCCGCTTTAGCTCAGCCGCCACCCCTGGTGATAAAATATCTGAGACAACAACCTTCAGTCTCAGAACATCGTGCCACACATCTTTCCTATCCTTCTTTCTCTTCCTTAACTTCACGCCCGCGTTGTGTTCAAACATTTAAAGGGTAATCATAATCCCTTGAGCGCGTGTAGATTATAAAAAAAAAAAAAAAAAAAAAAAAAAAAAAGGGTGTTCGAATAATAGTAACAAAAATAAATTAATTTAAAAATAAAAAAAAACGAATTTTTTATTTGAAGAGCAAAACTGCTTTTTATTCGCATTTTACATAAAATTTGATTTCATAGGCTGCTTATTACATCAGATCCATATCTAGCAAGCCCAAGGTGTATTCCTAGAAGAAAACGAAGTAACTTAGAGCCTGAGGTTCTTGAAATTTTGGATATTGCAAACTAATCTAAAATGTAAATAAAATGTGTTATATGTATGTATGTATGTATATACATATGTTGAATTGTTGAATGTAGTTAAAATTATAGTAAAGGTAAAATTGTTCACAATAAAAACAAAACATATAAAAAACAATTAAATAAAATTGTTTTAAATTTGCTTTTTATTTTACAAGAATAACAGAATTGGTAAATAAAAATTGTCTATTCCAGTGAAACTGTATTTTTTCGACAGGAAGTTTTCGGTTCTTTTAATTTTTTTTATCCTTGATGATTTATGCCAGAAAAATTTCGTGATACAACACTTACCAATATAAAAATAACATTGATTGTCTAGAAATAAAACAAATTTAAAACTTCCTTTGAAATAGAATTTCTTTTCCTTTTTAATACCCTTTTTAAGAATAGAGTTTCTTTAGTTCATAAACAACGGCATTGACATATCGGTTTGCAAAAAAAAACTAGTAAAATCTGATAATAATTAACTTTTTTCTTTATTTTATTCATATTTGTAATAATATTAAACAATACATCATTTCTCAAAAGATTTTTTTGTAAATTATGATTTTCAAAAAAAAAGTACTTTTTGGTGTAAGCAACCTGTCACTTCAAAGCTCATTTTACAAAAACTTAAATAAAATATGAATAAAATGTAAGTTACAATTGATTGTATAGACATTTTCAATGAACTAAACAGAAAAAAAACTACAAAAAAATTTAAAATGCCAGCGTTATTAATTTTATTCCGCTAAATTCGCGAATTCCCACACTGTGCGCCGCCAGTACCTTGTTGATGGGATTTGTTCTGAGACAACTTCTTTTTTATGTTATTTTTATATTCGAACCAAACCTTTAAATAAAATAAAATGTTTCTTAATTAATATTATGTTTCTCCATTTGATTTATTAATAAATTCAAAGCGAATCAAAAACGAAGTTCATTTTGTTTAACTTATCATGAAATAAAAATGACAAATAATTATGTACCTTCTTCCAACCATTTACATCTCTTAAAGGCGGTCCAACTGCATTGAAGCTTTTGTTAAGGTCCTCCCATAACTCGCCGGCTTTTTTCTTTGTTTCGACTGACTGGATTCTTCCCTTTGCAAGGTGAGAGTGGCTTAGGAAAAAATCAACCAAAATTTCATACTGCCTAGCAGTCGTAACTTTTAATCTATAATTTTTAAATTTAGTTAAAATATGCATATTCGCTATTATTTTAGTTTGTTCTTTACTTACATTTTCGGATCCATTACTTGACTCGACAACTTTTTAAACATGACTGATTTGTCACACAAAAATACTCACTCTAGTGTTCAGGAATACCCTTTTTTCACTCGAGTGATATTTGACGTTTGACATTGACGTTCGAGTTGGGGAATACCCATTATTAGTGACTCGTGTTCGCGAATACCATTTTAGGTGAAATTTTCCCATGTCACATAAAACTCACTCGACTCGTGTTCAGGAATAGGGCCCCTGTTTTTGTCTCTTACTACTAAAAGTATTTAAAAAATTAATTTTATCCTTATGAACAGTTTTCTCTAAAAACATTCGTTTTTAAAATCTGTTACATAGGAGCAAGTTCGTGCAACCCAGTTGTGTATTTTATTTTCTGATCAGTTTGAACTTATTTTTATTTTATTTTTATTTAAAATGCAAGTTTTGCACTTGGAAAAAAATCGAAATCGAGGTCCCGCAATTATATCTGTATGTCTGTATGTCTGTACCTCAACCTGCATCCTAAACTGCTGAAAGGATTCCCTAGAGGGCAAATTAAAATTTTGTTTTAAGAGCAAGTGAGTGCGACCCAGTCGTGCATTTTCGTGCATTTTAAGAAAATGTCAGGATTGCTCCAGGATATCAATTTTAAATATGTTTCCAGTTCTATTTAGTGTGGGTTTGCTGATTTTTCAGTTTTACCTTTTTACAACAATTTCCCTTTTTTTAAAATCATCACACACAAAATGTCTTGTGTTCCAAAATATGGCATTTTTCGATATTTATATATTGCTTGAAATTAATTCTGCGGCCCTAAAAATACTAGATTAGCCAAATAAGTCATTATTCACCATACAAAAATTACCATAGATAAAGATACAGAATTGTTTGTGATTTTTAGAGCTACCGACTGCCTTTTGTCTGGTCGCCCGATTTAGGTTTACTTTTTTTCCTCACAAAGATTACATCGAACCGAAAAAAAATCTCAAAAAGCTTTTTTTTGGAATTTTTTCCAATAAATGCCAGTTTGAAACGTATATTGGCTCGTCTAAATATGTACAAAAAATTGACGAGCTGATGGATGCACTCGGGTGCTTTGCGGGGATGAAATGAGGATCATATTACTGTGGTATTGCGGTGTATGGTTGAGAAGTATCTTTGAGGTTAGTGCGCGGTATTTGAAGACATTTTCAAATGTCATATTATAATAGGCGTTTGGAAAAATTGAACCAAAAATAAAGCGTATTAGTATATTAGTATAGTATTAAAAGCAACATTTAGTTTTCTTTATGGAACCATATAAAAGGGAAATATCACCAGATTTCTCGCCACTAATATCCACACTCGTATGGCGGAAAAATATTTTGTTTCCTGCATGGTTCGAAAAATACCATATGTTTTACCCACCACTTTGCTTATGTGATTGTTCCAGGCTGAAGTTTAATTGAACACCATTCCCAGATTTTTAGCCGTTTCAACATATTTAACCGGAGAGTTATGTAAACTAAACTAAGGAGCAACAATTTTCTTGCACATCACAAAGGCATACAGCTTACAGTCATCATACTATTTTTTCCAAGACTTCGTTAGGGCTGCTTACTCTGTTTTCGACTAAAACAACTAAAATAAATTTATACGTCATCAGCGTACATGTGGATTGAACTGTTTTTTATCACTGAAGGAATTTCATTTACAGATAGTGACAATAATAAAGAACCTAAAATTGAACCTTGTAGAAGTCTTCGTCAGTTTAAAAGGAGGTCCAAAAACTGTAGTTGATCAAGGGGGTCCTATTTTGCAAGACATGGATACACACTAAAAACCTTTTTGATACAAATATGTATCCCGTTTACCATAAAAATATTTGTCTTCTCACTGTGCCTAAATTGTTTCTAGCAAATACATGCGACCCAATCGTATACTTTATCTGAATCGAATACTCTTAAATTTTGAGTTGTAAGAAAAACGTTAAAGTTATTTTGGGAGTCAATCGATATGCGGCCAGTAATAAATCTGATTAATTTGTTGTTTTTTTTTTTATTGTAATAGCAGATACCTTCGCAGTTTGATTTACTACCCAAACTCACACAAAAGGCAACAACAAGAGAAGGACAATCCCTGAATTACACGGATTTCTTGGTGGGATTCCTTTTAGAAAGTAAATTTTAGAGATTGAATAATGTGCGACGAAAGTAAGCACTGAAGGAAGTCACAAGAGAAGGAAGTGTAGGACTTCCCTGTAGAAAGATTAAACTTTAAGCAAATGTAACGTGGGCGTAGAACGATAAATGAAAGATAACAAAGGCATCGTTCAATTGTACATTTGGATACACTTTTGGCAAATACATAAAACCTTACGTTGGGCATAAAAAGTTCCTTTCCGTTTCAATTTATATTTATTTTGTTTTCTCTGCAGTCCCCTTCACTGAGCCGGAAAAAGAAGTATCAAAAGATTAGTTTCCTTTGAAGAGCATATAATTTCCGTAGATCCATAGTAAAATAGATTCATGTTTTGATAGCAAGGGGTTGGCTGGGTTCAAAAATAAAATCCATGAATGGAACGTGGTGCTTCCCGATAGGTCGGTTTTATATTTTCTTCCAGGTAGAAGTACGTAAATAGGTTGTTATGTATGTTTACTCAGCATTGAGATTGCATTGGTAATTGCATTGAAATACAAAATATTTGGAGTTTCAATGATAAAGTTCTTATAGACTTGCAAGTGCAGATATACCAGATGATTTTCAAAAACCAACTTTAACTTAAAGCGTAGTTTATACATCTTATCAATTTAAATTGCATTCAATTTTCCATTTTAATTTCTAGCCCTTAATTAATGAAACGTAAATTAAATTTAATTAATTTAATGAAACGTGTATCGTCGTTAACTGGTATTGGAAATATACTTCAGCTCATTAAATTTTATCATAAACCTTAGAATTAGGTCTCTAGGAACAATCGCAATTTTAAAACCCTCACTTATACTTATGGCGACAATGAAAAACCCACCAGACTTTTGTATTTGACATCATGACCTCCAAACCAGAAAGTTGGTGTTGGCTTTAAGCAAAACAGTTTAATAAAAGGAAAATTCACAACCACTCTACATAACTGAGCTAATTCTTTTAAAATAAAAAAGTTAGATTTTTATTATTTATTAAAATTTTGGGTTCGGATATATTTAGTTGATCGTCAATATCGTGTAGTTTTGATATATAGGCGTACAGTGTTATCAGTGAAACAAGCTACGTGGACAAATTTTATTTCTTACTCTCAACGAATTGGTTATTTGGTATTACTTACAATACTTCAAAATTTAAGAAAATTAAAATGAATATTGCAAATTGGTCTCCGAAAACTATCCAGAAATGGTATAAATACGAATTGTCAAAAATATGCACTTGTTGTACGATGAAGATTATAAATTCACTTGCATTGCTGAACATTGACCTTGTAAATCTTGTGACGGTATTCTTTTCAGTGGACGGAAAGAAGAGTTCATTGAATTATCTTGCACGATCAAGAAACGTCTAGTATAACAGTTAGTGAGTTGATAACTGCTACAAAAGTAAGTCATCAGTTATCAGGAAATAGAAACAAATCCAAAGTTATCAGAGACGTCAGTGAACATTCACAACCTTTTTGTAAGAAAACTAGTCCTATGCAAGGGCCTTAACAGTTTAGTTAATACGAACCACATGCCTATTATATCGACTCTTAGTCTACCATTAAACTAGGAAGTGTTCAATGAAAGTTGGACGTGACGTTTTTTTATCATATTTTAGTATTTTTACTAGGTTTGTTAAATAAAACTTATTTATCTTTTTAGTATTTCTTCTTTATTTACACTTTCCAAATCAAAACAATAAATCTCAATTTATTATCAACTCAAATACTTTTATTCAAATTTAAATCACACTTGTTTAGTAACACTTTCCACAGTCCAATAAGCAAAGCTTTTGCATACTTTCATAATCAAAAATCAACTGTCCTGTGCTCACCGTGAACACTCTCTTACGAGTATTATACTCAAATTACCTAGTTGTTCTAGAAACTAAATCGAGAAGGTTCTCGTCTTAGAATGTTCTAGTTGTTTGGAATAAGGGAAAATACATATGACATTGGAAAAGAGCTTTTTGTTCCTTCCATAAAGTAGATATGCAATTTTCCAACAGATGGCGCTGTGGGAGTATAAAGCGTAACAATATCATAACCTAACTATGGCAAAAAAAGGATCGCTACCTTCCGGAGCAAAAAGTATTCTAATTTTAAAGCAAAAGCTATTTGAAATCAAACGACCGAAACCTTACAGAAGATCAGGGAGAATTCATTCTTAGTATTTGTTCTGATGCAACGGTCACGCTAATCAAATGGGGACGCGATAAAGGTTCTGATCACAGTACTTACAAACAAAAAAATGAAAATCGCGAGGCTATTTAAGTATTCATTTGTTCCCATAAAATTAGTTGGGAACAGCAACATTGCTTAGCAAGATCCTCGACCATCATCCAAAATTTTTTGTCGCCTAATTACATTTTGCTAAAGAGACAAAAGAGTTTACAAATCAAGAAACAAAAAAAAAAACTCTAGACGATATACAAAACTGGTACCTTTTATATCCTTGGCGATGTTCAAATTCAGTCAAACATGACTTTTTATTGGCCATGCCTAAGGCTCGGAACTGTACTGTATTTCGCAGTACAGTACTGTATTTTCCACCCAAAAACTGCGTACTGTCTTTTTAACCAAAATACTGTTTTTACTGTTTTTGTACTGTTTTTTCATGCATAGAATTTTTATACTTAAACAATTCAAAGTACAAATTATTTCGCAACAAAAAACATCACAGAACTCTACAACGGCAACATGCTGTGAATTTATTACCAAATTTCTGAAGTGCCATCTATATACTCAATGCATAAGCATCCTCTCAACACTCAACCTTTAAATGTCAAATAGTGCGGAGTTTCACATCTTTATGATATACGTATGTATATGTACATTTGCTTTGCTGAATAAATCTAACGGGATTGTTCACTTTTCATTATTGTATTCATGTTTACATTTTCATTCGGTTTCGTTGTTTGGTTTGAAAAACATGTCGCAGTCAAAAAGAAAAAATAAATTTAACGTGAAACACAAGGCAAAGTATCCTTTTCTCGAAAAAACCAAAATCGAAACAAATATTTTGTGCAAAAAGTGCGGCGGTGTTTTTTCAATTGCGAGTGGGGGAAACGCTGATATTGGTCGTCATATTAAAACAAAAAAACATCTTGACGATCTAGAATCTGCATCAGCCAGCACATCTTTAAGATCTCATTTTCAACCGGACTTCGATGCACATTTGGCTGCAATAGAAGGAGTGTGGGCATTCCATGTGATTAATTCTAATCAAAGCTTCAAGTCGTCAGATTGTGCAGCGAAAATATTTAAATCATGTTTCAAAATTGATAAATTTTCGTTGTCCCAGAAAAAATGTCAATTAATTGTTACCAACGTCTTTGCACCACATGTTCAACAATTGCTTGAAGCCGAATTGCGAGAACGACACGTTTGTGTCAGTCTACACAGATGCATCCAACCATGGAAATATCAAACTTTTTCCCGTGCTCGTTCGATATTTTATTCCAACTGTCGGTGTGTGTGTAAAAATGTTGAATTTAACTGAAGAACCTGGTGAAAATTCAACAATAATAGCTGGCCTCATAGAGTCTGCTGCCAGTCAATACGAATTGAAGACGAAAATCGTCGGCTTCTGCGGTGATAATGCCAAGGTTAATTTCGGTGGTGAGACACGTGGCGGCCAAAACAATGTTTTTTACCGAATGAAACAATGGCTTCCGCATTTGATTGGCATTGGATGTGTCGCACACATTACACACAACGCATTGAAATTTGCTTGCGACGAAATTCCTTTCGACGTAGAATGGGTTGTTGTAAAAATTTACTCTCATTTCTATCTTAACACTGTGCGTGTGACAGCATTGAAGGAGTTTTGTAAGGCAGCAGATATGGAATATAAAAAACTACTTGGTTACGCAAAAACACCTTTTTTGGCTCTTGCACCAGCTTTGAAGCGCATTGTCAAGCTCTATGATGTCCTGAAGTCGTATTTTCTCGAAATTCCCAAAGGAGAAAAGAAATTGAAGGAATTTTTTACTGAAGAATCGTCCAAATTTTTTTTGATGTTTGTACAAGAACAGGTGAGAAAAATAATGAACAGAATATCCAGTTCAATTAAATCACATACTTTCGTTTTCTTGTCAGGCTGAGCTATTTGCTAAAAGCGTGCTAAAAATTGAAAGCGATGTTGTCACGGTAATTGAAGTTGCACGCTCTTTAGATGAGCTGAAAGAAACAGTTAAAATGCGTCAACAAGACGGATTTCTAACGCCATGTGCTTCGGTAGAAAAGTCAAATCTGATCGAGAAAGGATACAATTCGATAGAAATAGAAGACGTTTGCAAACAGTTTTTTGGTAGTTTTAAATGTTTTCCAATGACTTCGTAGCATTTTGGTGCTTACTTAATTGAATATTACAGGTTCAGCACTCTCGTATTTTGATTTGTGGACTGCTCCTTTTGAGCCGCTTAAAATTTTCTCCTGGGCAACACTGAAAGAATCCCCGTTGATGTGGAATGATGTGGAAGCTGTGATGAAGAAGTTGGCCGATCTGAAGCTTTACGATGCTAATGAAAACGCAGCCAATTTGCACACTCAATTTCGGTACATTAAGAATTACTGCACCACCGAAAAAATTGCACAATGGAAGAAGGATTCTGTTCCAGTTGTTGACCGTTGGGTGGAGATATTCAAATATCTCGAAAACAAAGAGTATGAATTCGGAGAAATGGCTGCGGTTGCCGAATACTTCAGCTTCCGTAGAGCGAATTTTTGCTGCGATAAACAAAACGTGGACCTCAGAAAAGACTCGTTTAGCAGTAGAAACATTGAAGGCAATTATTACTGTGAAATGTAATTTAAAATTTCCGTGCGTTAACTTTTACAAGTACCTGATAACAAATCAGAAATTACTTCAACAAATTTCTGGCAAAGAAAAATACTAAAAAAAAAAACAGAAGAATCAAAATCACAGGTGGAAGAAGAGTTAACTGCTGATAATAATAATAAATCCATTGTTTTGTAAATTTTTGCATTCAATAAAATGTACTGTAAAATGTACTGTTTTATTAACGCTGACGTACTGTTTTTTTCTCATTTTTGGTGCAAATTTACTGTTTTTTTGCTGAAAAGAGTTACGAGCATTAGCCATGCCAGATGGTTAATAGAGACTCTTTGAGCGCAGAAATGCTTTATTTGTAGTGCATCCACTATGATGAATTCAGGTGATGAGAGTACATTAAATAGCAATCTGAAATGTTTGGCTCTGAATTGGTAATACTTCGTCATTGGATTCTTTGCTTTGAATGCAGCTTACACATTTTGGATGTACAAAAATCGCATACAAGATCAGCCGCAGAAATGGCTAATGTAAAACCTCAATCTGAGATAAGAGGGTTGAATTTTAAAAATTATATACTTTATTATAATGTATTATTGAAAGTTTTGGATTCGAATTAGAAAACAGTGCATAGACCTTATTAGTGGTATTATATACCTGCTACGGTGCACAAAATATAGCCTATCAAAGAAAAAACTGGAAGAATTATATCCAGAATTCCGAAGACTTATTGTATTATCATATTTTTTTTAAATTCACACGCGCTAAAGGGTTTTTAGAGAGATCCTCAAAATGTTAAACACAGCATGAGCGAAGGGAAAATCATGGAAAAAAGAAAGGAGCTGTCGGAGAACATTGGTCTTGAATGTTTTCAAATTGAAATGGCAAGTAAAAACCATGCTGGGTAGGTAAATTATTCCATAATCGTGTTGCGCGACTAAGAAACGGATCTTTGTATTTGACGGTACGCCCAAAATTAGGCTCGAGAGTGAACTGATGAGCATTCCTAGCGAAACGCAGTATCAAGGATGAACTGATTGTGAAAGAAACGATAAAACAAGGAAATACATTAAAGGTTTTGAAGAGACGGGAATTATTTCATGATAGCTCTGATTCTTATCAGTTTTAATGCTCTGTTCTGGATTCCATCCAATAAATGGAGAAACACTTGGGCTGCACCTGCCCAAAGATTTAAGTAATACTCAAGACTTGGACATATAAGCACCTTATAAATTATAGCCAGATCAGTTTGGGTTAACAATTTCTTACAGTGATATAGAAATCCTAAGTATTTGGCAGCATTTTTGGCGGTCTCGAGAAAGTAGCATTCCAACGAAGATCGTTGTTGACACACATACGGAGTACTGAGAGCTTTTCGGCTTCATTGATGCAAGCGCCATTCAAGGCCAATGGCATAAATACTACATTTTGCTATAACGAGAGTAGACAGCAATGAGTTTTCGAAGCATTAAACACCACACAGATAGGAGTGGAGTTTAATGAACTTACTATACCGTTGCGTGAATTTCAGAACGAGTGTGTGAAGCAGAGGGTATAGTCGTCGGCAAAACAATGAAGTAGATAAGAAGTTTGAGACAAGAAATCATTTATAAAGATGAGTAAGAGGGCCGGAGACAAAGCGGAGCCATAGAGAACACCAGCAATTATTTTGTAAAGATCAGACTGAAAACCGTCCAATACAAACAACATGTATTGAACGATTAAGATTTCGGATCCAAAGAATAAGGGTTTTGTTGATACCAAACGCAAACATTTCGATAAAAGATCCTGGTGCCAAACTCTATCAAATTCCTTAAAAATATCATTCCCGATATTCTTACTTACCCCAAAACAGTGTAAATATCTTTTCCACTCCTTGATGAGATAGGCCATTAGATTGCCAATGGAACGATTGATGCGAAAGCCGTATTGCCGGTCATTAAAAAGCTTTCGATCTTCGAGATATTTCTTGAGCTGATGATTTATCAGCGTTTCCATGACTTTGAAAAGAAGAGACGTAAGTTCAATCGGTCGTTAGAAGGAAGGGTGTATGGGCCACGTTTTTTAGGAACAGGCTAGACAAATGCTGTTTTCCATCTTCCAGGGAAGATTTCAAAATAGTAGAGTAGATAGAAAAACTTACGCAATAGTTTTTTCTAGCGATGGAGAACACATCTTCAGAAGAATGGTGGGTATACCATCGGGCTCTTGCAACTGTAAGAGTACGAAGATATACCTGTCCAATTAAATGATTTACGTTTTCAAGTATAAGAGGGCAATGGATGAGGGGCTAACAGGCAACGTAGAACTCAAACTGACTTGCATAGAAATCTACCCGAATTTCAGAATTTCGGAACAAATTTAATCCTTTCGAGTTCGGAGAGCAAAAACTGCAAAAGAAAAACTTATCACTCTTAAAACTCAAAATAAAAAATTTTTTAACACCAAAAAAAGATATTACCCTGTCATAACATTATGAAGCTCAAACTTTCTACAGTTAGTGCCCAAAAAGATACAAGGCAGAAAAGTTCCCAACATTAATTTATTTCATGTTTTTCATATAAAAAAACCTTAGAACATGTAGAAACAAAAATAAAAATTTTATCAAGAAATTACTCACATTTCTTAAAACGTAAATTCGAAAAATAAATTGTCGTATTATATACATTTTTATGGAATATGGTTTTGTAAAATAAATTTTCATTATTTCCTTGCCGTTAAGCAATGTCAACAGTATACGAGTATTCAAGGAATCTAACGTTCCTTTTCTTTCCATTGAATGGAAAATATGGTGAAGATTTAGGTATACTCGTATATCTGTAATATGTATAACTATCAATGGAAACGAGTCAAAATCGATTCTCCAAATTATATCCATACATGGTGATGGTTCATTCTAAAGTAAATAATAAATCAAAACAGATAATTTGATGAATAATTATAGGTAATGTTTGGTCTATAATTTACAAATCTATAATTGCTTTAAGTGTCCCCGAATAACAACTCTTCCTAAATAAATTTAAATCAAAATGCCCTTATCATCATTTGGGTTTCCATCAATTAATCCGAATCCCTCCAAATCTCAAATTGTTACTCGCATTTTTTCACACGTTTGGCCACCGCACATTTGACATAACACAGACAGTTTCAGACGGATTGGCGACATCCAAACGTGTTCCACAATTCGTTTTATATTTGCAGGCAACGATCTTGCGCAACGATTCCGGAGCATAATATGCAGTGATTATAATCCGTCTACATCTGCTTTTAGTTTTTCTTCATTTTGGATTCACATCTGAGCTTGAAGCTCGCTTCGATCCTTTGTATGCCAGTATTGAGTTGAAATGAGCTTCGTTTGACTCGATCCCACTCGCTTAGCGGTGTCGAGTCGAAATGTGAGACAAAAAACTTGGGTGGAGGAGTTCGTTTGATAAATTGTTTCAGAAACGTACAACATCATTTCAACTCAACTCAACTCAACTCAACTCAACTCCAAATCGAGCTCTTAACTCAGAAAAAGCTCTTAACGAAAAACCTGGGTCGATAATCTTACCCTAATATAACTCGATCTTTCGAAACTGCATACAAACGTAGAAAATGGTACATCGTTTCACTAGGAAATTTATTTCCTCGATTTTTTATGGAATATATCTAGTTCTCTTCGCCATAATGGTTAGTTAGTGGACGGTCATGCAGAAGCTCTGAGATCGATTCCCAGCCGCTGAAAAATGTTTTACAGAAGTGTACTGCTTATTGCGAATAAGTCACAAATCCTCCAAGACTACCTCTTGTCATGAAAAAATGGTTCTCATCTTAGTTACGGCTTTAATTCCTGCCGAAAACACACACAAATAAAATGCACGACTTTGTCGCACGAACTTGCTCCTATGTATAAGACATTCAAAAATGAATGTTTTTAGATAAAAAACTGTTCATGAGCATAAAATTCATTTTTTAATGGACTAAAACAACTCCTTTAGTAGTAATAGCTTAAACCAGGATTCCATGTAATTCAAGCAAATATTAGCTTATGCAAGAACAAAAATTATGAGTCTGTAGGTACTGGTTACTTAAAAAAATAAGCTTTTATATAAAAAAATTTTAAAACGTTTATAAGAAAAAATTTTGGTACGTCAATTTAAAGTTGTTATTATTTTTTAAATAAAAATTAAATTTAGAAACGAAAATATTGAGCCGTTTCTGAAATATCGAATTTTCAAAAAAAAAAATAGATTTTTTTTTTCCAAAATTAAAAAAATTTTTTTTTTTAAGTTTTGAAATGCAATTTTTTTTAATCTTTTAAAAGTTTCTCTATAAAAAATTTCATTAAAATCCGTTTTAGCTATAATGAGAAATTCTAAATTTGAAAAAATGGTTCTATGGTACGTACAGTCAGTAACAGGGTTGCAAAAGCTTAAGTCACATTTTAGCTTGAGCTTGGCTTAAATTCACAAGCTAGTGGGTGATTTATGAATTAAGAAAAATCTAATTCAGCAGCTAGTTACTGACTTATGAATTAAAAAAAAAAATTATTCATAAGTCAGTTGGTGACTTGTGAATTGAAAAAATTTAAATCATAAGCTTCTTAGTGACTTATGAATTAAAAAAAAAATTAATTCATAAGCTAATAGATAAATTCTGATGAAAAAATTATTAATTGGAAAATTTATAAGCTATCATGATAATCTTATGACACACAAAAGCTTGAAATCTACTTTCGTTAATAATTAAATAATTATGTAATCAAAACAAGCTTAAAAATTTCCAATCTACCAACTAGCTTATGAATAATTTTTTTTTTTTAAATCATAAGTCACTAACTAACTTATGAATTATTTTTTTTTTAATTCACAAATCATCTACAGACTTATGACTTATGGTTTTTTTAATTCAAAAATTCGCAATCCTGGTCAGTAATATCTTGATTTCAATTTTATTTTTATTTGATTTATAGATCGTAAGAATTAATCAAAAGAAAAAAAATTTTAGCAAAATTCTCGGAACCGTTTTCGAGAATAATACGATTTTCGGAAACCATTTTTTAACATTTGTATTGAGGGTACCGTTATTTTTAGGTAAAATAAATTTTTCTTCTTACATCTTATAATTTATATTAAAAATATTTTTTTTATCAAATTTTAAAAAAATCTAGAATGGGGTTTTCGAAATATTGAACTTTGAAAAAAAAAAATTGAATGTTTTTTTTAAAATCCAACAATTTTTTTTTTTTGAAAATTTGAATACACAATAATATTGAAACTGCTGGGAAACCTTCACATACAAAAATCATCAAAATCGGTGGTACCGTTTTTAAGAAAATCAAAAACAAAAAAATGGTTCCAAGGGGGGTACTAAAAATAACCATTTTTTGGAAAAAATTTTTCAACCATTACATACCTAGCTTTAACTAAATGAAATTTTTTGATTTTTTTTTAATCTGTCAGACAGTTTTTGAGAAAAAAAAATATTTATAAATTTTCGAAAAAAAAAATCGTATGGCAGGTACCGTTCTTTTTGGTCTTAAAAAAAAAGAGAAAAAAATGTGTAGGGGGAAAAAATCAAAACACATATCTACCAAGGTTAAAGAAAATCGGCCGAGTCGTTTAGGCTGCAATCGAACCGACAGACAGACAAACAGACAAAATTTCGAGACCCCGTTTTCCCGTTTTCGCTATCATCGTAATGTCAACTTTGATTAAAATTTTGAGTTCGATTTTTTTTACGAATGCATAACTTGCCTTATAGTACCTATAAGTCGCAAGTAAAAATCAGGTTTAGAAGCTGTATGGCCCTATACCCTAGTTCTCTATACCAGCTGACGTACCACAGCCAATTTAGATAATGTGCTTGCGAGACCTAGTCGTGCATTTTATTTATTGTTTTTTTTTTCTAAGTTCAGTAAGCTTATTCAACCCCATTTGATACACATCTTTAAATCTTACCAAATATCCAATATGATTCCTAATAAAACTGCTGAATAAACCTAAAGATGACCGGTAGTTCTAGCAAATGATAGACATTTTGGTAAAACGATGTTTTGCTCGAAAAAAAAGCAATCTGAGTTTGTATATACTCGTATGTAACAATATGGACTTCAATTTTGCTTTATTATCCAATTCCTCAATAACACAATAGGGCGAAAAAATGTATGCGAGTTCAATTATTTATAGGCTTTACAGGATGTTGAAAATGACTAGTCATTCTTATTATACAGATAGTAAATCTTTTACGTTTTTCCTTCAGATTAATAATAATAAACTAGATTTTCCCCGTTCCTAGATTATTTTGAAATCATGGAATAGAATGTACAAATATATTGTGTATGATATATAATATTTATTTATATTTTATGTGTATTTTTTGATCAGAGTCAAATCTGCCTGTGAATCACTTAGGCGCTCGACCATTGTACAAGTAGGGTTAATGGGGCAAACAAAATACTCTGTTTGGTTTCACGTACTTGGTCATATATTTATTAAAAAAGTTATCTTATATGTGCAATCATATAGTATGTATGTAGATGTCTATAAAACATGCATGAAATTTGTTTCAAAAATTATCAAAACAACTTAAATATTAATTGATGTAGGAGACTCTAGGGCACCCAGAATCACTTTAAGACCGAGGTGTTGCATTGATTTTTTTGTATAATATTTTCGTTGTATTTTGTCATGCAAATTGATGCCCAACCATGTACCAAAACGTAGCCCTTTTTCAAAATTAGTCTCGACAGGAAACACATGCCCCTCACTTCAACGGATGTTGTTAACTGAGAGGCTAAAGTGTACATGATACGTCAGTGTGTTTGGAATGAAAATCAAGACTGTGGACTGAAGCTGAATTTTAGAAATGTTAATTGAGAACTTGGCGACTCAGTGGATATTGCTCTGATGAGGTTTTCCTTCAGATGGGCTTACATATTCAAACTACTTGTAAAATTAACTCCAAGTTTAAACTACGAGTTGTGGACTAGGTGTTAACTGATCCTATTTACCACAAAAACTATGATATACCTCTTCACACTATTATCCACAATGCCACTCTTATCTGGGTTTCGGCTCATTGTGGCAAGTATGGTAATGAACGGGCGGAAGAACTGACCAGGCAAAGATCAGTCCTTCATAACTCACTTGCAGAAAGAGTCAACATTCCGCTCGGAGTTATGAATTCTTTCAATTTTTCTTAACGAATCAAATCATAGGTGTGCAGCAGTTTAACTAACTGCATTATATATTTAGAAAGATTTGGCCCATCTATAAATAAAATGCACGACTGGATCGCACGAACTTGCTCTTATGTAAAAGTACTTTGGAATTTAAGATACATTTTATAAATATAAAACATGGATTTAATGAGATAATAATGTTCAAATGCATAAAATTGTCGTCTGGTTTCCGGAAAAGTATGAATTTATGCAAATAAACCTTTAAAAATCGTTTTATTATTAAATAAATTTTTATATAAGAAATTTCTCTAAAATTTTTCAAGAAAAAAATGTGGGATGCGAATTTTAAGTATTTAATAATATTGGTTTTAGCAAATTATTTCAAAAAATAATCGTTCATAGGTTTTGAAGATATTGATTTAAATTTCTTTTTTTTTTTTTTTTTTAAACCCAATAAATATTTTTTCGAATATTTTTATATATTATATTTTTATATATATATTAGGTACCCCTAATAACATTTTGCCCCAAAATTTTTTTTGACCAAAATGTAGTCCATGTCCATAATAATCTTTATCAAAATCATTAGAGCCGTTTTCGAGATAAATAAGATTTTGCATTACGGGTGTATGGGGGGTACCCTTAGTTTTGGAGCTAAAAAAAAAATTTCAATTTCTCCTCTAGGGAATCACAGAAGACCCTTAACTACCGAGATTAAAAAAAAAAGGTCCAGGGGTTTAGGCTGTAGATCGAGGTACAGACATACAGACACACTGAAACATGTTTTATGTGTACTAAATTTTCCTTAAAATTTTTATAAAAAAAATTGATATGCAAATTGTTAGTATTTAATAAAATACATTTTAAAACGTAATTTAAAAATTTAATCGTGTATCGGTTTTCAAGATATTGAATTTTCAAAAAAATATTTGTATTATTTTTTTAAAAATCCAAAAACTATTTTTTCGAAAAAATTTTTTGTTTATATTTTTTCAAATGCAAAACAGCTCCTGCATAAAAATTTTGGTTAAAATCGTTAGAGCCGTTGGTGAGAAATTCGAAAATCAAAAAAACCGTTATATGACAGGTACCCCTAATAACATTTCTTCCCAAATTTTTTTTCACCAAAATATATTCCATGTCCATAATATCATACTTAATTTTTTTTATCAAAATCGTTAGAGCCGTTTTCGAGATAAATAAGATTTTGCATTAGGGGCGTATGGGGGGTACCCTTAGTTTTGGAGCTAAAAAAAAAATTTCAATTTTTCCTCTAGAGAATCACCGAAGACCCTTAACTACCGAGATTAAAAGAAATAGGTCCAGAAGACTCTTAACTACCAAGTTTGAAGAAAATACCTCCGGTAGTTTAGGCTGTAGTTCGAGGTACAGACATACAGACATACAGACATACAGACATACAGACAGACAGACGGAATTGTCGGACCCACTTTTTTCGTCTTCGCTATCATCGTAATGTCAACTTTGATCAAAATCTCGTGTTCGATTTTTTTTCCAAATGCAGAACTTGCCCTATAGTACCTATATCGCAAGTAAAAATCCCAAAGACTTGATCTGATATACAGACCTAGACAAGATAGCCAGAATCGATAGCCAATAGGACAGTATGCAGCAAAGCTAGGCATTCATCACAACACTCACTGTCATAGCTCGGGAAAAGGAAACAATCCTCCTTTTCCTCTGCAATTGCCCTCCTCTGGCCAAATTAAGATTACAATAATTATGAAGGGCTATTCTTGGAGACATACGCGAACTTTCGGAAATGAAGATCAAAGACTTGATCACTTTTCTCAACGCCACGAAATGCCTCTAGATGAATGCCATCCGTTTGACTCCTTAGATCTCGAGCTAGCGGACTGACGGCTTTGACAGAGGCCCTCCGTGCGAGGGCCGGATAATCACTCAATTGGACTGGCTACTTTTTCAGTACCAGTCAAAAAGCTGCCTAGCTTGGCACAGTGTAGATGGAATCGGATGAGTGTAGTGGTCCGGCTGAGTAAGTCCAAGTTCTGGATGATTGTGCAAAAGCAAACACACTAACAAATATCGAAACCTAATGAGATCCTTTCTTCTTTTTGAGCTCAATTCAAACTGGATGACTCTGTGAGAATTTCCACAATTTCCCATATCAATTCCAAAGGTTAATTCGAGTTAAAATATTTTACAACTTTAATGTTTTCCCCATAAAATGTTTACTTTTCGTTTGCCGCATTTCGACGTTCGTGTCTTTTGAATAGAAGAACAAAAAGAATTGGGCTTAGTGTTAATCCCTGTTGTATGCCAGCAGCTTTTGATATCGCAGCTAAATTTGAAGGTGACAACATCTCGTCCATAAAATTTGTAGAAGAAAGCGTTACGATCCACTCTATCTAAAGAAAACCGACAAACAATGTATAAAGCTTTGAATCTCTAATTTGAAAGGATTCCACAAACACTTTTTATTACAAAGATATGGCCAGTCTTTGAATGGCCTCTATGTCCGTTTGAACTTTTTAAACAATTTTTTCTGCTTCGCCTATGAAATAAGTCACTTATGTGCCCTATTGATGAAAGATATCATTCGGTTTTTATCAAGAGCAGTCCTGGAAATTAAAACCTCGATAAATTTCTCAAGCAAACCCGTTTATCATTAGGTGAGTAATTGCATAGTATTTATGATTACGCTCACTATTATATTACCTCGCTTTTTTATATAAAGGGTTTTCCAATAAGAGGTGTTATTTTGATATTCAAAGAAAAATGGCATTTTTGGAGATAAATGATCGGATGTTTATTTCATTATAAAGAGGAAGGTATGCCGTTAATAATGGAACACAACATCAACCAAATGGCCGTGTGTGTGTCTTTGCTGATTGGGTCCTTGAAATGCATGAAAATGATCCGGAATTTCATCGAAAAATCATCTTGACTGATGAGGCCCATTTCCACCTCGGAGGCTACGTCAACAAGCAAAACTGTCGCATCTGGGGCTCGGAAAACCCAAGAGTTATTGTTGAAAAGCCTCTCCATCCTCAATGCGTGACTGTTTGGTGCGGTTTATGGTCCCGCGGGGTCATTGGACCTTACTTTTTCGAAAATGAGGCTGGAGCAACAGTTACGGTCAATGGATTGCGCTATCGAGAGATGATTAATGATTTTTTATGGCCTGAATTGGATGGTATTGATCTGGACAACGTTTACTTTCAACAAGACGGCGCTACGTGCCACACAAGCAATGAAACCATCGATCTTTTACGGGAAAAGTTTCCGGACCGTGTTATCTCTCGAAGAGGTGATCACAATTGGCCACCGTGATCTTGTGATTTAACACCTTGCGACTTCTTCCTTTGGGGCCACGTGAAAGATAAGGTCTACGCCAACAGCCCAGCGTCGATTCAAGACCTCAAGATGAAATTCGTGAGGCTATCGAGGACATAGGGCAGCCACTTTGCGATTTGGTTATGGAAAATTTCATGAAAAGGATATGGTCCTGTAAGCGTGGTCTTGGCGGCCATTTGGCTGATGTTGTGTTCCATTATTAACGGCATACCTTCCTCTTTATAATGAAATAAACATCTGATCATTTATCTCCAAAAATGCCATTTTTCTTTGAATATCAAAATAACACCTCTTATTGGAAAACCCTTTATAAACACTAAATGGCAAGTTATGCATTCGAACTCCGGATTGGGTCTACCAATTCTGTCTGTCTGTTCTTCTTCAGCCTAAAAGGCTTGGCTTTTAATTGAATTTAACAATTTTTAAGCAAATGACAATCTAAAACATATACGAGTACATACAGATGCGGTCAAAATAATAGTAGTGCAAATAAAATTATTTCTAAGTCCCTGAATTTTCATGTTCTTGTGGAGGAATATTCTATGGCCAGACGAGTCCTGGATTGTGTTATATGGTGGAAAGGGATATCGTCAATATGTAAGAAGGCCTCCGAACACAGAATATAATCCACACTTCACAGCTAAGACAGTAGAACATGGAGGATCCAGTATAATGGCTTGGGCATGTTTTTCCTTATGGTAATTGGAGGCATTATGAATCAGCGTCTTTATGTGAAGATCATGGGGCAAGTTATGCTACCATATGCTTTTTCAAGAAGAAGCATGTAAGTAAAATTGCGAAGCAGAGGTTCCAAGAAAAGAGGGTTAATGTCATGGAGTGGCCTGCGCAGTCCACAGACCTCAACCGTATAGGAAATCTTTGGTGCGACGTCAAGAATTATGTTGCTAGTTGTAAGCCAACTACTAACACAGCCATTTGGGAAACTATACAGCAGACTTGGAGGTCCATACTCCATACCCAGAGGCGGCGTAAGGCCGCCCACAGTTGGCCCACACCGCCCACGGCCCTGCGGTGCAAAGGGTCTCTCGCGCCGAGTCTCGCCTCACAGCCGAAAATAAATTTGAAAAAGTATGGAAAATCCAAAAGTAGATACACGCCACAACGTTTTTCTTATAATAATTAGAATTAATTCTCAACTTAAAGATATTCCACCATTCGGCGCAAGAAATGAATGTCAATGAAATAATCGATATTTCTGATAAACTACTTGTGTCGATTTCCTCTACACACTAGGGATTTCGATCCCGTGTCAAATTTTTTCTTGTGGTGTGCGTATACATGCAAATCCCTCTTCAAATACGGATTCGAAGAATTTGATCTCTGTCAAAAAATTCGATTTTTTTGGTGTGAAGGAACGTAAAATCTGTCGAGAGATCGAAATCTGCACACAGAAATTGATTTCTGATGTGTAAAGGAAATCGACATTATATTAATTAAGGGGAGGTTCTCCTTTTTCAGTGTCAAAAATGACACTTTTTCGTGAATTTTTTTTTTCATGTAAGGAATGATATAATCAATTAAATTTTTTTTAATGTTTATTATCATATTAAGTACAAAAAATAATTTTTTCATCAAAAAATACCGGGCCGTTAAAAAACAATGCGCCTCGGAACGAGACCACCTCCAAAAAAAGTTGTTCGCTGTTGGCCACTCTAGCTCCTGCAAAAATTGTCGAAAATTAAAAAAACAAAGTTTTTTATAAAATAGAAGAGTGAAGTTGGAGTCTGGACCAAAATAATTGCAAAAAATCAAAAATTAATTGAATTTTAGTGTTCGTTTTTTTCGCTCTTCTGAGCGCTGCACAAAAAAAACGTTTTTGATATATTAGCCTGATTTTAGTCCACACTCCAATAAATTTATTAAGCTTTAAAACAAAACAAAAATATGACGATCCGTCAAGTAGTTTTAAAGTAATCGTGGCCAACAGTTTGAAAAACGTGGTTTCGAGAAAAACGCGTTTAAAGTTTTTTTTTCGAGTCATGGCTCATGTGTCGACACCTGGTGGTTCATGTCTCATGTGTTGACACCTGGTGGCCCATATGGTACCTCAGCTTACCATGGTATGGATATAATAGGCGCCAAATTCAAAAATATCTATGTAAAACATGCTACGCTCAAAATACCGCTAAACTACAATTTTCGAGACAAAAAGGTAGGTCTCGTTTCTGTTCTATAAAGTAAAAGAAAAGTATTCGGACAAACGGTTTTAGCTACATATTCTACACATATCTTACTAGAAAAAAATGCATTTTTGGTCTCCGAAAAAGGAGAACCTCCCCTTAATTAAATAAAATGCACGACTTGATCGCACGAACTTGCTCTTATGTAAAATTACTTTGGAATTTAAGATACATTTTATAAATATAAAACATGAATTTAAAATGAAATTGCCGTCTGATTTTTAGAAAAGTATGAATTAATGCAAACAAACTTTAAAAAATCGTTTTATTATTAAATAAATAAATTTTTTATATAAGAAATTTCTTTAAAATTTTTCAAGAAAAAAATGTGGGATGCGAATTTTAAGTATTTAATAATATTGGCGCAAAATTTGAAACGATTTAGTAATATGTTAAAGTCATTTTAGTAAATTTCTAAGGATTTTGCTAATTTTAAACGATTTTAACGTATTACTATCTCTTAACATTTTACTAAAGTTGAAATCACGCACTGGCCTTTTTAACTTTTAGTAATTTGTTAAATCCATATGACTTCTGTCATTTGCCTAGAAAAAAGTTTTTTGGCAATTTATTGGATGCAACAAACATTATCAAGAAAGAGAAACAAAAATCGCAAGAGAATAAAAATGAGTATGTCAGACGTGGACTTCCTCTTTTTATGCTAAGCTTTGACAAAACAGAAAATCTTGAGAGTATTTACAACATCAAAACAATACTGAATATGGTAATTAAAATAGAACCTCTGCGTAAAAGCACTCGATTGATTCCCCAATGTAAGCGTTGTCAAGGTTTTAATCACACGCAAACCTTCTGTCGGAAAGATCCTCGTTGCGTTAAATGTGCGGGGAAACATTCATCAGACGAATGCCGTCTTGACAAGCAATCTCCAGCAACTTGTGTCAACTGCAAGGAAAACCATCCTGCAAACTATCGAGGATGCGAAGTTGCTAAAGAAATTCAAAAAAGGCGTGATACACTGAAGAAAAGTGTACGGCCGAATCAAAAACCAAACAAAGATAAACCTAAACCAAGCCAAATTAATTTAATTGATAAAAGGGCTAGTAAGTCTATCAACGAAAACACGAAACCCAATGAAACTAAAGATATAAACGAAAAATCCAAACCAAGTACTACGAATACGTATGCCCACGTGGTATCAGGGTTTAGTAAGTCTATCAAAGGGAAAATGAAACCCAAGGAAACTAAACCTCAAAACGCTAAACCCAAACTAAGTCATACAAAAACGAATGCCAAAGTGGAGTCACAAAACCAGGAACAAAGTACAAATATACCAGACCCAGTTTCCCAAGTGTTTTCTTTGATTCTTGCCAGACTTGAAGAGCAAAGCAGGACGAATAAACTTATATTTGAAAAATTAAGCATGCTTGAGCCTAAGGCTCATACATCCCAGAATAAATTATGAAAATGGATGAGCTGTTTAAAATTTTTACTTGGAATGCGAATGGATTATCATCAAAAATAGACGAACTAGAAATACTTCTACAAAATGAAAAAATTGACATATGCTTGATTACCGAAACGCATTTAAAAAAAGACCGCGATGTACAAATTAAAGGATTCTGTGCTTATCATGCATTTCATCCATCTGACAGAGCACGAGGCGGATCCTCTCTATTTATTAAGGATACTATCGAACATTCAATTAGAACTATAATTGAGAACGATATAATGCAAATAAGTTCAGTAACTGTTAAATTTAGAAATTCATACTATAGTGTTGCGTCAATCTACTGTCCTCCTAGAAGTAAAATTGTGAAAAACGACTTTATAGATCTATTTGAAGTTCTCGGGCCGAAATTTATTATTGGTGGCGACTTCAATTCGAAACACACTTTCTGGGGATCGAGGTGCATCTCAACTAAAGGTAGGCAGCTTTTCAAAGCTTGTATGGCAGCTTGTGTTGATTTTTTCTCGACAGGTAAACCAACATACTGGCCAACTGATAGAGCGAAAATTCCAGACCTTGTAGACTTCTTTATCGCAAAAGGACTAGATACAAATTACACAAAAATCGAGGAAAACTTTGACCTTTCCACCGATCATTCACCAGTCATATTGACAGTAAGTGGAAAGCTAGTCAAAAAGGAAAGAGCTCCATTTCTATGTAACAACAAAACCAACTGGTATAAATTCAGAGAACATTGCGAAAACAATATTGCGCTTAATATATCTTTGAAAACGCCTTTAGAGCTAGAAGATGAAGTCGATAGATTTATTAAAGTCATACAAGACGCTGCATGGAAAAACACTCCACACAACTTTAGAGATCCAATTAGAAGTTCAGATACAATTTCACCGGAAATAAAAGATCTGCTTCGCGAAAAAAGAACTGTTCGGAAAAGATGGCATCAATCACGAGCACCTCAGGACAAAACCATCTTAAACCGCCTCTCGAATGAGCTCAAGTATGCTATCCGCGAATCCAAAAATCGGAAGATTTCGACCTATCTTGAAGGTCTGACCGCAGATAAAAATACGAATTATTCATTGTGGAAAGCTATAAAAGATGTTAAAAAGCCGCAAATACATTCAGCACCAATCAGACAAAATAATGGTGAATGGGCTAAGTCCGATAGAGAAAAAGCCGATTTATTTGCTGAACATCTAGAGGAAACCTTTAAACCTTTTGATGGTCAGGCGTTGATAAATGAACATGGTGATATCCAATGGCCATCTGAAAACTTTCTTATTCGGAATATCACGTTATCAGAACTTCATCAAGCTATTAAAAATCTCAAAAATAATAAAGCTCCTGGGTACGACCTAATAAATGCTCGCGTGCTTAAAGAGCTACCCAGAAAAGCAGCAATTAAACTTCAGCACCTTATGAATGCGGCATTAAGGCTTTCATACGTTCCACGCCAATGGAAAGTCGCAGAAGTTTTAATGGTTCCAAAACCGGGAAAGTCTCCAAACGAAAAGAAATCTTATAGACCGATTTCCCTCTTGCCACTGATCTCGAAGGTATTTGAGAAAATCTTATTAAAGCGACTGCTTCCTATTATCGAAGAAAAGCGGCTTATTCCTGACCATCAATTTGGTTTCCGAAAAAGCCATTCAACAATTGATCAGGTGTACAGGATAACCAATGAAATTGAGAAATCACTAGAGAGAAAAAATGTATGTTCAAGCGCATTTCTAGACGTCTCTCAAGCATTCGACAAGGTCTGGCACGATGGCCTAAAGTTTAAACTAAGACAGGTCTTTCCGGATCAAATATATTACATTCTTGAGTCGTACCTCGAAGATAGGCTATTTCGAGTTAAGCAAGGGAGGGAATATTCGGATTTTAAGGAAATCAATGCTGGTGTTCCCCAGGGAAGTGTTCTCGGTCCGATCCTGTTCGTACTATACACTAGCGATATTCCTCAAGAAGAAGATACCATAATAGGTACGTTTGCCGACGATACGGCTATACTTGCAACATCCGATTCAGTTGAATCTGCAACCGAGAAGCTCCAACGAGCTCTAGATAAAATTTCGGTATGGACTAAGAAATGGCGAATTGTTCTTAATGAGTCCAAATCAACACATGTTAATTTTACTTACAAAAAAATTACCAATCTGCCCACCTACATTAATTCGGTGCAAATACCATATGCTAATGAAGCAAAGTACCTAGGAATGACACTAGACGCTAAGCTTAAATGGAAAACTCACGTTAAAAAGAAACGAGATCAACTTGAAAATAAATTACGTGAAATGAATTGGCTTATTGGAAGATATTCCAAACTCAGCATCTACAATAAATTGCTTATCTATAAGCAAGTGATAAAACCAGTATGGACGTACGGTATACAACTTTGGGGTTGTACTAAACCAAGCAATAGACAAATACTACAATCTTTTCAGAGCAAAGTTCTCAGAGAAATCGTTAATGCTCCGTGGTACATTAGAAACAGTGATTTACACAGAGACTTACGATTGCCAACTGTTGAAGATGAAATAGCAGTTTTCGCTGGAAAGCTACGAACTCACTTAAATAACCATAGCAATAGAATTATTCGACAAACAATTGATGAGACAAACCTTGTGCGCCGACTTCAAAGAACGAGACCGTTCGACCTAGCGCCATAAGGATTATCCGCTTTAAATGTGGTATCCGCAGGTCCTCTCAGTGGGGAGCTTCCTGCCAAACGTGATTATAATATAATGAAATTAAAACTACTTGATAAGGTAACTTAGTTGTAGTCGCAAGAACAAAAGGGAGGTGTTTTTTAGTGAGTAAAAATCTCACACTACTATGAGTACCGGGCTCATAGTGTCTATGAAGATTCTTCACCTACCCACGAAAAAAAAAAAAAAAAAAAAAAAAAAAAAAAATTTATTGTGAAAGAGTTAAATTGTTTTTTTTTTTGTGTGATTGTTGAGCTAAGTGTTTTAAAAAGTAAATAAAATAATATAAAATGTTTTCTGAGAACGAAGAAATTGTTGTGGACTCTTAGTCTATTGGATGTTTGGTTGAGCGTCAACAGGAATGGCTTTTTTAGTAAGAGCAAATATTCGCACTAATAATGGAACACAACTTCGTTCAAGTGGATGATGGTCGCGCGCCTTCGATTGCTGAGTCAATTGCACCTTGCATACGAATAATCCGAGATCTTTGTTCAGAATTCTCCTCAGGCTAGTGCGTGAAATGTTGAGCTGTTGAGATCGATGGCGAGTTTATGTTCACAAATTGAGTCTCCCACTTTTGGTTACAGCATTCACATCCTCGTCTGTGCGCACCGTACCACGACGGGGACCGTAAGTGTTGTTCACTAGTATAAAAGTCTCACGTAGTTTGTGTACAAACTTGCGTACAGCAGGCGCGGTGGGTTCTTCATTTCGACCAAAACTTCTTTTTAAAAACTCACTGGGCTACACAGCAGTACAGCACTCACTTTGGAAATAAATAATTACATATACAGTCCTGGAAGACTTGGTAGTTGGAACCTGTTGAACATAGAAAATAGAACAATAACATACATATTTAAAGAAACAAGAAACCTCACTTACGAGTATTATTATATTTTTCTTCTGCTCCATTCTTCTGTGAGTGAAAAACAGCAAACTTCTCGCTATTTGATAAAAAGGTAATTATTATTTTGAATTGAAATAATATTTTAAAATAAATACATACCTTCAACACTAGAAAATTAAAATTACTGAATAAATTGATGACAAATATGCGAAGTACAAAATAAATTGTAGGTTGTCACTTTGACAAATCATCAGATTTAGTTTTGTTTGATTTGTATTTTTTCACGAACTGTCATTGTTTGGACGTGTTCAAATGCACCATTTTTAATAAAAGGCAATTTGTAATTTACTAGTTAGTAAAACGAAAGAAAAGGTTTAAAATTTCCGAAGAGTTAGTAAATTACTAAAAGTTTAACAAGTTGCTAACTAGTAAAAGTTGCTAAGCCTTTAATAAAAGGTTGTTTAAAATTTTGCGCCATTGATTTTAGGAAATAGTTAAAAAAAATATCGTTCATAGGTTTTGAAGATATTGATTTTTCAAAAAAAAATTTTTTTCAAAAAAACCCAACAAATAATTTTTCGAATATTTTTATATACAATATTATTTTAAACTTGGGAGGACTCCTGCTGAAATTTTTTGGTTAAAATCGTTTGAGTCGTTAATGAGAAAGTCGAAAATCAAAAAAACGGTTCTATGACAGGTACCGTTAGTAACATTTTGCCCCAAATTTTTTTTTTACCAAAACGTAGTCCATGTCCGTAATATCACACCTAATTTTTTTTATCAAAATCGTTAGAGCCGTTTTCGAGATAAATAAGATTTTGTATTACGGGTGTATGGGGGGTACCGTTACTTTTAGAGCTAAAAAAAAATTTCAATTTCCCCTCTAGGGAATCGCCGAAGACCCATAACTACCGAGTTTGAAGAAAATAGGTCCAGTGGCTTAGGCTCTAGATCGAGGTACAGACATACAGACAGACAGACAGACAGACGGAATTGCCGGACCCACT
The DNA here is from genome assembly GCA_911387755.1 of Chrysotoxum bicinctum. Classification (NCBI taxonomy): domain Eukaryota; kingdom Metazoa; phylum Arthropoda; class Insecta; order Diptera; family Syrphidae; genus Chrysotoxum; species Chrysotoxum bicinctum. The sequence goes on from OU426988.1 coordinate 37,726,362, forward strand.
TTATTCGTCTTCGGTATCATCGTAATGTCAACTTTGATCAAAATCTCGAGTTCGATTTTTTTTCCAAATGCAAAACTTGCCCTATATATAAATATTTATATATTATATTTATATTTAAGCATATTACTCTTGAACATTTGCGTACATTTTGTGACTGGATCAAAGAATATCGACAAACAAGATTCGAAAAGTGCTTGTCTGACGCTCGTCAATTTAGTGAGAAAAGCAGCTATGATTTGCCAAAAGATTTTAAAAATAAAAGAGTAGACAAAAAGAAAAAGATGTTTGATTATGAAGGTAGCGATCAACCTACAAAGTCTTTTAGCAGACTAGCCGGTATGAAATAGATTTTTTTAATACCATGATTGATTCTGCGATAAGTAACATAGAATCGAAATTTATGTCTTGAAATCAAAATTTTAAAAATTTTAGTTTTCTCTATGACTTAAACAAGTTAAAAAAAATTACAAAAGTGCAAATATTGAAAAACTGCAGGATTTACACATAGTCCTACAAGAAGGTGAGAGCAGTGACTTCCAACCTTATGAATTGTATGAGGAGTTACAAAATATGATCCCAAATTTACCCAACTCTATTAAAAACGTGAAAGATCTGCTCCAACATACGAGTATCATAGAGAACGATTTGAAAGAAATTTACCCAAATGTTTACATTGTCATTAGAATTTTGTTAACAATACCTGTAAGTACTGCTTCCGCTGAAAGGAGCTTTTCCAAATTGAAACTAATAAAAAAATATTTAAGAAATACTATGGGTCAAGTAAGGCTTTCATCTTTGGCAGTTTTATCTATTGAAGCAAATATACGAGTAACATTTGAAATAAACTACAAACCAATAATTAAGGAGTTCAGTAAAACCAAAAGCAGAAAATTTCTGTTTCTTTATTTTTACTTGCGATATATGTAGGTACTATAGGGCAAGTTCTGCATTTGAAAGTTGACATTACGATGATAGCGAAGACGAATAAAGTGGGTCCGGCAATTCCGTCTGTCTGTCTGTATGTCTGTCTGTCTGTATGTCTGTATGTCTGTACCTCGATCTAGAGCCTAAGCCACTGGACTAGTGATGTGTACCTCATACATGAGGCAATACAAAATGTCCCATACACCAATCAGAAATGTCCCATCACCTCAAAACAAAAAAATGTATTACCTCACACCTAATCACAAAAGCAACGAAAAATATTTCTCTTTACTCTTTCATGAAAAAAAAACACTATTCGTATCGAGCATCTCACTCATCGGCCTGATACTAAGACTGAGACTGATGTAGAATGAAGTTGTATTGTATGTAGTTAATTGTATGAAAGGAGGAAATAGGCCTCAAACTCTCTACCCACCAAAGATCAAACCAATGGAAATAGAATGCGGTTTGTGTAAGATGAGGATTTGAAATGAAATGAATGAATGTGTTGTGAGTTGAGTTGTTGTACTTTTTACTCAAACGTCCCATTCAAACAAAATTTGTGACATTGTCGCAGGCTGGGTTTTTGTATCAGACTGGAACTTTGTACCAGGATGGGACTTTGTACCAGGCTAGGACTTTGTACCAGGCTGGGACTTTGTACCAGACTAGGACATTTGTCATTAAAGGATTGAGGAATTGAGGTTCTTTTGCATCTGTTTGAGGAGACAAAATGAGAAGAGATAATGAGTGGGACTTATGAATGTTGCACTGACTACAATGTAACAAACAATGAAGATAGGTATGAAGCATTATCGAAAATTATGCAATCAAAGTGTTAAAAAAGGAAGGAGGTTTTTTTTACAGTTTGGAGTAGGAGGTTTTGTTAATTTTTGAAGGAGTAGGAATTTTCGTTTTTGATATGCAAATGCAAGTGCATTCCTTTTATTTGTATTTGTTTTGTTTTTAGTGTTAGAAAAAAGAGACTAGGGTTTAGAGATCAAGATCAAATATGAGAATTGAAAAAAAAAAAATCAATCAATCAATTGTGCTGAGTTTGCGTACGTGAAGAGTCATTAGTGTTGTATTTAGTCCAGTGTCCTGTAATCAAATTTGTTTTAAAAAAAAGTGATTAGAACAGGTCTTAACAGAAGAAAAATGTTGAGTGGGAAGAAAGTAGGACAAATATTGTTTTTAAATGCAAAAATGTAATGATGTATTTTTTTAAACTCAATAAATTCAATTTATTTTGAATGTGATAACATATTTGTTTTTTTGTTAAAAAAATACCTTTTTGTGTTTATCTTTTTATTAAATGCTTTTGTTTTCTTTAAATAACTTAAATAAAATTTAAAAACACCACTTTTTCTTTTAAACTATTTTTTTAGATTAATTTTTTTATTATATCTTTTTATATTTACTTATTTTAAACTTTATTTCTGTTAAAAACTAACACTTTTTTAATTTTGTTTTTAAATGTTTTATTTTAAAATAAAGTGTTTTGTATCAAGGATATTTAATTAAATATATTATATTTATTGATATTTAATTTTTGTAACCTTTTTATTTAATGCAATTTTAAAAATTGTTTTTGGAAAAAATATATACTATTAAAAAAAATACGCATTGTTTAATTTCGAATTTCAAAATATCCATTTAAATAGGTATGTACCATGGGACATTTGAGGTGGGACAAAGTACCACCTCATTTCAAAAAATGAGTACCTCATACAAACTCATTTCAAATTCGTGTCCTACCCATCACTACACTGGACCTATTTTCTTCAAACTTGGTAGTTATGGGTCTTCGGTGATTCCCTAGAGGGGAAATTGAAAATTTTTTTCTTAGCTATAAAACTAACGGTACCCCCCATACACGCGTAATACAAAATCTTATTTATCTCGAAAACGGCTCTAACGATTTTGATAAAAAAAAATTAGGTGTGATATTATGGACATGGACTACGTTTTGGTAAAAAAAATTTTGGGGCAAAATGTTATTAACGGTACCTGTCACAGAACCGTTTTTTTTATTTTCGACTTTCTCATTAACGGCTCTAACGATTTTAACCAAAAATTTTCAGCAGGAGTCCCCCTAAGTTTAAAATAATATTGTATATAAAAATATTCGAAAAATTATTTGTTGGGTTTTTTTGAAAAAATTTTTTTTTTGAAAAATCAATATCTTCAAAACCTATGAACGATTATTTTTTGAAATTATTTCCTAAAATCAATACTATTAAATACTTAAAATTCGCATCCCACATTTTTTTCTTATATTAAAAATTTATTTATTTAATAATAAAACGATTTTTTAAAGTTTGTTTGCATAAATTCACACTTTTCTAGAAATCAGACGGCAATTTCATTTTAAATTCATGTTTTATATTTATAAAATGTATCTTAAATTCCAAAGTACTTTTACATAAGAGCAAGTTCGTGCGATCCAGTCGTATGTGAAAATCTTATTAATTCGATGCAACGTCGTTGTGCTGCTGTTATTTCTAACAATGAATATGCAACTAAATATTAATTTAACGTTCAAACACTCGACTATCACTTATGGTAGAAATTGTCTATTAACTTTCTTTTTTGTAATATTTAAAGTAAAATTTTGAATGCGCTACTATTTTTTTGACCGCTGTTTTTTAAATGACTTCGATATATTTGGAGTTACCAACTAATTTATTGAATTTGAAAATGATTTTTTTCTGAAATTAAAAGCCTAAATAACATTAATTTAAAAATTAGATGACTAATGATTTTTTTAAAATTAGTAGATTAATTTATTTTAGTTTAAAATCCTAATCATCATATAATAAAACGGCAAACATGTTTTTTGTGGTACACTTTTCTCCAAAAGTATTTAACCGATTTCGATAAATTTTATATGGTTGGAAAGCCACAGTTACGGAGATGTGCAGAATATACTTGAGACACGCATTTACACACTGTGGGTCATTTTTGTTTTTGCACTGTCGAACACTTTGCATATTACATAAAATAAAATTTAATTTAATAAATTTGCTTGAAAACACTGCCAATAATATAAATAATAAATAATAAATAAATTGGCACTCGAATTTCCAGAGCTGGGATCCGCTAGTTTAAAATAATAACTCGTAGGAGTCAGTGAAGCTCTTGATAGAACTAAGCTTTACAATGTACTCAAAGTGAATAAATAAATAAATAAACAAATAAAAAATAAATAAATAAATTAACAAATAATGAACATCAACAAAACGGATATGAATAAATAAATTAAATTAAAAATAAATTAACTTAACAAATGTTTTAAATCAACAAAACAATGAAATTTCTTTCTAAAAAGTTTGAATAGTTTCTTGTACTCAAAATTTCTAAACATATTTTTTTGTTTTATTATTTTTTTTTTCATGTTAATATTTCGAAAATTGCACTTTCGATTTTTTTTGAGACTGTAACTTTATCAAAAAAAAAAACTGTGCCCACATTACGAATGTTGAAAAATGGCGTTCGAAAATCGTATTTCACTCGAAAACAACACGTAGAATTTTGATAATTTTTTTTGTTTTGCTTATTTTCTTATGAAAAGTTTTAGTCGAATAGCCGCATTTCTGTTGGACTACATATATATATTTCGGTATTTAAAATTATTATTAATTTATTTATTCTGGATATATATATATAAGCAATGATTACAAAGAATCTTGACTTAAAGTTTATCCGTGATTGAAATAGATTTTTAACTATATTTTTTTTAATTTTCTATACATATCGATAAGTCGATATGGCTTAGGCCATAATTTGTTTGATGAGCGGGAACATAGTTTCTGCTTCTTAAATTTCTTTCTGGAACGTACCTAGAAACTAGTGCGAGTATAGTTCTTCAGATTTAATATTATTACTTAAAATATGTTTTATAAAAAGAACGCATTTAGCTTGTCTGGGGCTTTGAAGAAGTCTTAAATCTAACAACGCACATCTTGAAAAACAATTAGGGATTTCGTCTGACTATCTCTTATTTTTAAAATAGCATTTTTGTAAAATGGTGACCAAACTACACAGCAGTATCAATGACAAAAAATGCCTTTAATGTATACACGTCCTTAAAAACACCTGATGTGCGTTTGAGAAACCCTAGCATAGAACTTGCTTTTGACGTAATGGAATCGATGTTAGCCGAAAAATTGAGTTTGGAGTCAAAGATAATTCCAAGATCTTTCACTTCGCTGACTATAGAAAGTGATTCAATTCCAATTTAAGCATAAGGATAATTCACCGGTGACAACGTTCTGTAGGTAGTAATGATTTTACATTTTGATATATAAAGTTTAAAGTTTAAAGTTTTTACCTGAATGAACAACTTAATGGCATCTGCAAACATCAAACAATCCGAAAAACTTAGAAAATTTGAATTTTTTTTTACGAATTTGAATGTAATTAAGCCTGTTATGCTATTAACATGTAAATCAAAATATTTTTTTTTTTGTGCAGTTTCAAGGCAACGTAAATTTTTTTTATACTGTATTGATACCAACTTGAATTACCCTTCGTTTTGATGAATAGAACCAGTACTAGCGTTTTAAGATATTCTGTTTGTTTTTTTTTTTTTTGTTATAAACAGATTTTTTCTTCATAGGAAAATGGGAAAAATTATAAACAAGTTAGAAACCAATGCAACGCTGTTATAAAAAGAACCACATTCTTACATGACTGGAAATTAAGGCAAAAAATCCTGCAATGTCCCAAAGGCAGTAGAAATGTATAGTCATTTATCAAGAACGTTAAAAATTCAACTTCTTTTTCGGTTCCAAACCTAACCTACAATAACAAACTCATAACAAGCAATTTAGATAAAGCAAATGTACTTGCAGCTCATTTTGCTGCTAGTTCTACATTGCCTGTTAGCAACATTGCCCCTCCTGTACTTGAGATCGTAAATCATTCGATTGGAGAGGTATATTTCCGCACTCGTACTGTTGGAAGAGCTCCTTGAGATCTTGATATAAACTAATCCGCTTGTCCTGAAGGTATACCCCCCATTCTTCTGAAAAGGTATTCTTCATCGCTGGCAAAATCATTACGTAAACTTTTCCATCGCTCCTACTCTTCTGGAATCTTCCCTAGAAGATGGAAAACAGCATTTATCCAGCGTGTTCCTAAAAAAGTCAACTCTTTCTCCCCCTCCTCCTATCGACCAATTGTACCTTCTTTCCAAGGTCATGGAACCGCTGATAAATTTTTTTTTTTTTTTTTTTGCGTAGGAAGGTGAGAAATCTTCAGGAAGACACTATAAGCCCGATGCTTATAGTAGTGTCAGATTTTTACTGACTAAAAAAACACCTCCCTTATCTTCTATAGAGATACTACAACTAAGTCGAGCTTAACAAGTAGTTTTGGCAGCAGTTTCGTTCGCATTTTGTCAGGAAGCTCCCCAACGGGAGGACCTGAAAGTTCCACAAGATTCGAGTGGAGAAATTAATTTTGTTGCGCTAGATCAAGAGGTCTTGTTCGGTGCAATCGCCGAAAAACGTTCGTCTCGCTAAGCGATTGTCGGATTTCGTTGTTTCTATGATCTCTAAGTCGTGATCTTAGTTCTGTGGCAAATTTTTTAATTTCGTTTTCTACACTTTCTATATTTAAGTCTCTATGTAAGTTGCTATTTCTTACATACCATGGAGCATTAACTATTGTCTTAAGTACTTTGTTTTGGTATGTTTGTAAAATTTGTATATTTCTTTCGTTGGTACAACCCCAAAGTTGTATACCGTACGTCCAAACTGGTTTCAGTACTTGCTTATAAATAAGCAGCTTGTTATACACGCTTAGATTGGAATATCTTCCAATAAGCCATGTCAATTCGCGGAGTTTATTTTCGAGTTCATCGCGTTTCTTTTTAACATGAGCCTTCCATTTAAGTTTCGCGTCTAGAGTCATACCTAGATACTTTGCTTCATTTGTATATGGAATTTGCATGGAATTAATATAGATGGGTAAGGTGTTTACGTTTTTATACGTAAAATTTATGTGCGTGGATTTCGCTTCGTTAAGTTCAATTCGCCATTTCCTTGTCCAATCTGAAATGCTATTTAATGCCATTTGAAGCTTAGAGGTCGCCGTTTCTATTGAATCTGATATTGCGAGTACGGCTGTATCATCTGCAAAAGTGGCTAAAGTTGTATCTTCTGTTTGGGGTATATCGCGAGTATAGAGAACAAATAGAATCGGTCCAAGGACGCTACCCTGGGGCACGCCAGCGTTAATTTCCTTAAACTCAGAATACTCCGTTCCTTGCTTAACTCGAAAGATTCTATTTTCTAGGTACGATTCAAGAAGGTTATATATTTGCTCTGGAAAGACTTTTAATTTATATCTAAGCCCGTCATGCCAGACTTTGTCGAAAGCTTGGGAAACATCAAGAAATGCAGTTGAGCAAATCTTCTTTTCTTCAAATGCTTTTTCAATTTCACAAGTTATCCGAAAAACCTGATCGATTGTCGAGTGTTTTTTCCGGAAACCGAATTGGTGTTCGGGAATTAAACGTTTATCTGCAATGAATGGTAACAGTCGTTTAAGAAGCAATTTTTTAAATATTTTAGATGTTGTAGGCAAGAGAGAAATTGGTCTGTACGATTTTTTCTCATTCGGTGGCTTACCCGGTTTGGGGATCATTATAACTTCGGCGACTTTCCACTGCGAAGGTACGTACGCAAGTCTTAAAGCAGCGTTAATGAGCTGTAAAAGCTTAACCATTGCTTTTTTAGGCAACTCTTTGAGGACACGACTGTTAATAAGGTCGTAACCAGGAGCTTTATTATTTTTCTGCCGTTTTATTTCCTGGACAAGTTCAGTCAAAGTGATGTTTCTTATAGATAAACTGTCCGGCCTTGGTTGAAACTCTCCTTCATTTGTCGGAAACTCTTGACCATCGAATGGTTTGAACGTTTCCTCGAGGTACTCAGCAAATAAATCCGCCTTTTCCTGATCAGTTTTTGCCCATTCAGAATTATTTTTTCGAATCGGTGCCGACATTTTTTGAGGCTTTTTAATACCTTTTAACGTCTTCCAAAGAGAATAATTCGTTTTTTTGTCTGCTGTGAGGCTTTCAAGATAGGAAGAATTCTTTCTGTTTTTAAAATCTCGTAACAAGTTTTTGATTTTGTTTGTTAAAAAGTTGACTACACATTTATGCTGAGGAGCACGTGAGTGCTGCCATGTTTTTCGAGCTTTTCGTTTTTCGCGAATCAATTCTTTTATATCTGCTGGAATTTTTTCTTCGTATTGCCTTGACTTTTTACTACAGACCGGTGTATTATCCCAAGCTGCTTTTTGGATAATATTTATAAATTTGTCGGTTTCATCTTCTAACTCAAACGGAGTTTGCAGGGAGACGTTCTTCTTCTCTTCTTTGAATTTGTCCCAATTTGTGTTATTATTTGTTAAAGACAGGGGCTTTTCTTTTTCGATTACGTTACTGCTTATTGTTAGGATTACGGCCGAGTGATCCGTAGAAAAATCGACGTTATCATCTACTTTCACATATTTTCTGTTAATTCCTCTTGCAATGAAAAAGTCGACAAGGTCGGGAGTTTTTGCTGAATCGGTTGGCCAATACGTTGGTTTTCTTGAAGAGAAAAATTCGACGTTACATTCAGTACCCGCTTTGTAGAGTTGTCTACCCTTCGTCGAGATGCATCGTGATCCCCAAAATGTATGTTTTGAATTGAAGTCGCCGCCAATAATAAATGTTGGACCTAGTGCATTGAAGAGTTCTTTAAACTCCTGTTTGTCTATCTTGGACCGAGGAGGACAGTAAATAGACGCAATGTTAAAAAGAACGTGTCTAACTTTTAAAATAATAGAAGTTACTTGCATTGCATCGAGCTCGATATTCATCTCAAACGAATGATTGATATTTTCTCTGATAAATACGGAAGAACCACCTCTTGCTTTTTCGGATGGATGACATGCGTGGTAAGCCGAATAACCTTTGATACTTAAATTCGAGTCTTTTTTCAAATGAGTTTCAGAGATCAAACAAATATCTATTTTTTCATTAAGAAGAACTGTTTCTAGTTCTTCAATTTTTGGAGTAAGTCCGTTCGCGTTCCATGTTATTATTTTGAGTTTTTCTGACGACTGATCCATGTTTACAATAAATTTGGTGTTTTAAGAGCCGCCGACTCAAATTTGTCCAGTTTCTCAAAAATAATTGTATTAATTCTCCCTTGTTCTTCTAACCGTTCAATTATAAGGGACAACACATTTTGAACGGAGTCAGGTTTATTAATTTTAAGTTTCTCAGGCGCTGTGACTTGAGCGTACGTCTTTTTCGGTTTTATGTTCGTCTTTGTTATTTTTATGTTTTCTGAGGGTATAGTAACTTTACTATCTTTCCTGTCAGTTTTACTCGTCGCTTGAGTATTAGTATTCGTTTTTATTTTTGGATCTTCGTTTATCTTTGAGGCATTTTTTTTAGTTTTCTTGTTAAATTCTTGGCGCCTCTTTAGAATTTCTTTAGCGACCTCACAGCCACGGTAATTTGCTGGATGATTACCTTTACAATTCGCGCATATAGCCGGAGCTTCTCTTTTAAGACGGCATTCATCGGTCATATGTTTTTGCGCGCATTTTACGCAAACAGGGTCTTTCTGACAATACGCTGCAGTGTGGTTAAAACCTTGACAGCGCTTGCATTGAGGAACAAGTCGTTTGTTCTTCCGAAGAGGTTCAATTTTTACAACAATATTCATTATGGTTTTAATATTATAAACATTGTCTGCATTTTCATTTTTGTCGAAACTTAGCATAAAAAGCGGAAGAGCGCGTTTAGTATAAGCGGTTTCTACTTCTTTCGACTGTGTTTTTTTGCGTTTTAAAAGATTTGTCGCTTCAAGAATCATAAATCCTTTGGTTTTTAGGTCCGAAATGATGTCTTCTTTCGAACAAGAGGGATGAAGTCCTCTAGCAACAACGCGTAAAGGTCTTTCTTCTTTAATTGAATAACTGTACCATTCAATTTTTTCGTCGCTGAGTTTTTTTGATAGCTTTCTATATGAATCAGAATCATTCACGTTAATTTTCCACGTGTTATTATGAGTCGATGTAGCTTTAAAATTTGCCTGCGCTGTTTCTCTTAGTATTGGAAGAATTTTGTTGTAATTCGCTTGACCAACGATGTTTATCGGTGGTGGGAGTTTCTCATTCGCGGAGAACTTATCTTTCCTTGTACTATTTTCCTGTTTTCGCTGAATTTGAAGCTCAGGCGAATGTTGAGCTTTCCGTTTTTTACCGGGTCTTTTTTCGGTTTCCCGAGCTAGTTCATCTTCATCGGTTTCGTATTCGTGCCGTTTTGGACTAGTAGCATTTATTTTGAAGTTTTGCGAACTTTTTAATATGGTATTTTCTTCGCGAAGACTTTCGACTTCTTTTTTAAGCTCTTGGTAGAGTCTTATCATTTCATCAAGCTTCTTTTTCAATTCACAATTTTCGTGCTCAGAGCTGTTTGCTTTCGCTGAGTCGCTTTTGGTGCCTTTTGGCACAACCGGTGGACTCTTTCTACCGGAAACGCTCGATACAGATGGAGGTGATCGAGTGACCTTATGCGCTTTCGCGAAAGGATTTATTAAATGCAATAAATGGCTCTCCCCAGAATCCGTAGAGCCTGCCTCCGAAGAGGATGGATTTGCCAGAGAAGCTGGCTTTCCACCTGGGGTAATCAATCTTTTTGTTTTTTCCATTGCATAATTTGTATACGTTGTTCTCAGTATACGGAGGTTGGATTTTAGTCGCCTTTTACGACAAGCATGCCTTACTTCGGGTAAATTCTTAACCCCTACCCGAAGGGGCTGATAAATAACGGCTTAAGAAATATCTTGAAGATTGAAAGCTTCTCAATAACCGGCAATCGTTCTACTGGTGATCTGATGGAATGTCTCACTGAAGAGTGGAACAGTTCTTTACATTGTTTTGGGGAAACTAAGATCATTGCGCTTGATATTTCTAAGGCATTTAATAGAGATTGGCACCAGGCTCTTATCGAAAATACGTGATCGTTCAATACATGTTGCATTGGAAGGTTTCAAGTCTTATCTTCACAAAATAAATGCTGGCGTTCCCCAGGGCTCCGTTTTCTCTCCGACTCTCTTCCTCATTTTTATAAATCATCTCTCTTGTCTGAAACTTCTAATCCACTTTATTGTTTTACCGATGGACGACTCTACTCTCAGCTTCTCATACTCGTTCTCAAATGTACGTCCATCTCCTTCGGAAGTGGAATTGCAACGGTATCGTATGATAAGCTCTTTAAACTTCGATAATCGTGTGGAGTTTAATGCTTCGAAAACTTAATGCTGTCTATTGTCGTTGAAGCCAAATGTTCCCCTTATGCCATTGTCCTTGAACGGAACTTGCATCGAAAAAACCGAAAAGCTCTCACACAAGCTGACCACATTCCCAAGACCGCCAAAAATGCTGCTAAATGCTAAAAATAAATTAAAAATAATAAAATAAACTCAATTAGGGCTATTCTGATTTAAGAACTCGTTCAACTACCAATCGGTTGCAAAAATCTACAATAAACATTTTGAAACTATCAATTTCATGAAATATGTTACCTTAAATGCATTGCAGACATCATCTCAAACCCTACTTCCAGTGTTTTGGAAGGTGAAAAGTATAAAAACCCAATTTTATTTCAAATGCATGAAGCACCAAGGTCATGTATACTTTCCTTGGATGAACCCAGTAAATTGAAATTCTTTTTCGAGCTGATATTTGATTTACTTCTATATTATCAATCACTATTCGAAGGATCAAATTTCTTTATAGGTTATATAGCTATAGTTACATTAAGCCACCCAACAATGTTAGCAGTATCTAATTTCAAGCTATCCTTTACCACGTGTACGTCCACTTGGGAGAAAATCATTATTCATCATCCAGCTTAGAATCAGTTTTTTATGCTTGAACTGAGAATTTTAGCTTTTAAGCTCATTCCACCATCGTTACCTAAATTATCAAGTCCCTAAGACAAGAAGATTAATGAGCATTTAATGTGAATTCATTTCAATATCCTTCAACGCGCCCAGGATTGCCGACTGGCTGGCTGTTTGGCTGATTGTGGATTGGTTAATTCATCATGCTATTTGGCACAAAAAATCACTTGTTTCGGGACAATTTGCGCGTACATATGTATTTATTATTCACATAGATTATTCCCAAAGATATGACACGAATTATTTTCTCAAAGAAACGCTAAGGATAAGTTGCTAAGTTCCCCCTCAATTAAGGGGACTGTTAAATAAAGTAAAAATAATCACTCAAATGAATACAAATGGTTATATTTCTTGTTGAAAGAATGACATATTGATGAGCGTTTTTGCTTTACAGACATATTTTAATGAGTGAGTAGTATATTGAGTGGCAATATCTTATGACCAAAAGTTTGATGAGTAGAGAACACCATGTTGAGGTTGAAGTATTCGTTTTCTTATACGACATCAGTTTCAACACGTTCCACAAACTTCGGTGCTGCAAAGACTGAAATCCCTTCTAAGAAATGTGAAAACTCTGTTAAAGCAGCAGTTTTGAAATAGGAGCAACGATAGATGAAAGCACCATTATGAATATAATATCAAATCAGATAGTAGGATAGGAATATGTTTTTAAACATAAACCAACAAACCCCGTTACATTGTTAAAATCCCGAAAATGAAAATACCACATTTTTGTCAGACGCTCTTATCTCAAAGGTAGGGGTCAATATCTAAGTTTGTTTTTATTACTATGTTATTGATGATAGGCAGAAGAAATTAGTCTTATCGGTTACCAGTTTGAGGCGGTACACGCTAGAAAACTCCCAAGTTGGAAGGCTGACGAAGTATATAATGGACTTTTGAGATTTAGCAATAACAAAATCCCAACTCTCCTGAGATTTTCTGATGAATTTAAAGGTGGCTAACTAACAGATGAACGAAATGATAATTGACAACTATACGCGAATTTATTGAACTACTAAGGAAACTTAGTACTTAAAGGTGAGCGGTTTGGATAACATTTAAAACGTTGTACAAAATATGTTCCGACATTGCTCAATAACTCCTACTTTCCGAGTTTTCGAAAAATATTAAAGATAAGTAGTTCCAGTTATAAATAAAATACACGACTGGGTCGCACGAACTTGCTTGTAAAAGACTAGGAATTTAAAAAAAATGAATGTTATTAGAGAAATACTGTTCAAAAGCATAAAAGTCAGTTTTTAAATGACTAAAACAATCCCTTTATAGTAGTTGGAGCTAAAAACAAGATACCATGTGATTCAAACAAATATTAGTTTATAAGTCGTTGTAGTGGTTTCTTAAAAAAATAAGCTTTTATACACAAAATTTTTAAAACATTTTTAAGAAAAAAATTTGGACCGCCAACTCAAGGTTTTTATTACTATACGAATAAGAACTAAATTTACAAAAAAATACTAAGCCGTTTTTGAAATATTGAATTTTCCAAAAACAAAAATTAATTTTTTTCTTCAAAAATTCAAAAAAAAATTTTTTTAGTCTTGAAATGGAATGTCTTTCAAACTTTTTAGAAGCTTCTCTATGGTAGGTACAGTCAGTAATATCTTAATTTCAATTTTTTTTATTAAATTATAGATCGTAAGAATTAAAAGAAAGAACACAAATTTTATCAAAATTCTAGGAACCGTTTTCGAGAAAAATACGATTTTCGAAAACCATTTTTCAACATTTATATGGTGGGTACTGTTATTTTTAGGTAAAATAAAAATTTTCTCTCACATCTTGTAGACAGTATTAAGAAACTTTTATTTGTCAAGTTTATAAAAAATCGGGAATGGGGTTTTAGAAATTTTGGGTTTTGAAAAAAAAATTAATATTTTTTTAAGAATCCAAAAAAAAAATTCGAAAATTTGAATACGCAATAATATTCAAACTTTTCGGAAGCCTTAGCAAAAAAAAGTGAAAAAATCAAAAACAAAAAAATAGTTTCATGGGGGGTACCAAAAATAATCATTTCTTGGAAAAAAAATTTTAATCATTACCTAGTTTTATCTAAATGAAATTTTTTGTTTTTTAAATATGTGGGACAGTTTTTGAGAAAAAAAAAATTGTTATAAAATATATTTATAAAATTTTGGTATTAAAAAAAAAGAGAAAAACGTGTGGGAGGTAAATTTTAAAAACAATATCTACCAAGTTTCACGAAAATCGGCCAAGCCGTTTAGGCTGTAGCCAAACAGACAGACAGACAAACAGACAAAATTTCGAGACCCAATTTTTCCGTCTTCGCTATCATCGTAATGTCAACTTTGATCAAAATCTCGAGTTTGATTTTTGTTCGAATGCATAACTTGCCTTATAGTACCTATAAGTCGAAAGTAAAAAGAAAAAGAATTCTTATGATCATTCTAATTATGGACATATAAGTCTCCTGTCTTATATCGGGGAGATTTTTGAAGTAATCATTAGTATTCTGCGGAACCAGTTTGGGTTCAAAATCGCTCGGCAGAGCACGCTATTAAAAAATTGGTTTCAGAAATCAATTAGCTAGATAGTGTTCAGCTGCCTGTCTATTAGATATCGAAAAAGCCTTTGACCCGGTATGCATCAAAGGGCTTAAGTATAAACCTATTTGATATGAATTTCCAAATCCTCCTCTTCCAAGTAAGATAATAATCGCAAAGAAATTTGTCGTTACAAACAGAGAGTATATAACAATTGAAGGTTTTAGTGCCACGAATGGTTTTCTGCAGGGCACTGTGACTGCGCCAACCCTTTTCAACATATAGATATCTGATATTTTCGGGGAGCTCGATAATACGTTAACTTCTGCTGATGATGTTTGCGAGTGGCTCAAAAATTAAAGATATTCAAATACAAGTCCAAGATAAAATTGATATTTTTTAAACCTTCTGTTTGGACTGGAAGCTTCAAATCAACTGTGGCTGTAGGAAATGTAAAACCATATTTTTTGGCACCCTAGTAAGATGCGGTAATTCAGATTTGAGACGCATACGGAAAATCCTAAGGATAACCAGTTTAAGTGGTCTTCATATCGAGTCAAAAACTGTTGTCAAGTATTTAGGTGTTTATTTGGATAAGTTCCTGTACTACAATGAGCACATAAATACTCAGTTAAAGAAGGTAAGAGAGGCACTTTGTCTCTCAAAATTTTTTTTCTACTCCAGCCATTTGAAACCCGATGTGAAGATTATTTGTAACCAAGTTCAATCTGACAGAACATTAACCCTTCGTATATGGAAAAGCTGGGAGTATCTGAAAGGAAGTGCTTAAGAGCCTGCATGTATATGTATAGAAGTGCAAATTTTGACATAAGACACTAAGTCTTGCTTCCAGAGTACTCAGATTTGACAATGTCATGCTAAACTTGGAAGGAATCACTTTGCACGGTCGGCGAGTGTTGTGGAACGCGAGGTCCTATCGGGACTTTCTTACCTAAATTTGTGTATTTTCTTACTTAAATTTAAATATTTCAGAAATGTTTTAGAATTCAATGAACGTGGTATAATAAGCCATGCTGCACGAAAAGAACCGAGGAATGGGAGTACTGATTTAAGATACTGCATTAACAAAAATAACTCCTTAATATTAGGTTAGGTAAAACTAGTCCCTAGCATGTGATCTCTGATCTGATGTTGACTGACAGAACTAAGCTTTAAGATTTGACTGTCAACTGACAACGTTCGGAAATTATCATGCCAACTATCACTTTGGGATAAAATATGCAAACCGTGGCAAACTGTCAGTTCACAAAGGTGGCAATATTGTCAGATATGTCGGTCATCGATTCTTTAATTTTTGATGTAAACCTTCGATGATGGAAGGATTTTAAAAATTCCTTGAAAGAATGTTTGAATCATTTATATCTACGCCATTCTTAATCATTGTGTCGTTATTACTTTCTGATTTGAATTGTTGTTCTTTTTGGAAATATGTTTAAATTGGTATTTTTTTTTTTATTTTTTTTTTCAGCAATTTTTTAATCATGACTTTCCAAAAAGTCACGCAACTACTACAAGGCGTCGTATATACAAAAACTGTCTTGTGTGCGAAACCTGCATACGGGAGCTGATGGTACTCGATGTTCCACCCCAGGTGAGTAGTAATTTTATAATGTAAAATCAATACTCATAACTTTAATTGCATAGCGTATAGTATTATTAATACTATACGCTGAATACTTAACCTTGAAGTAAATGCACATTAAATATGAGATACTTGGTCTATATTGCGAATAAACAAGAGCCACTCATATATCGATTTTTCGTATCAATGTATTTCAAGTAGGTGATAACCTTCGTTAGGGGATTTAAAATACGAAAATGTACAAAATTAAAAAAGAAAAACATTGACTTTTCGTCTCCACAAAAAATTAAAAATTATTCTCAATTATTAAAAAAGGTCACCAACATTTCTTCCTCAGTATCATTTTGAAATCACCTGTATGAGAACTGTTTGAAAAAAAATAATTTTAATTCGTTATGCCAATAATGTGAAAGTGAAAAATAAAAAAAAAGAGTCCATATGGTGCTGTTACATAAGCTAGCTTTTACGAAGGCGATTTTTTTGAATAAAAAAAATAAAATGCACGACTGTTTAGGTTTACCTATGTTTAAGAAACTGAGAATTTTAGAAGTCAATTTATTTGCAGCACAATTTGCTGTTCATTTGATTCTGATGGTGAATTTTCTCTACATCAGCTCGAGAAATGTCTTGAAAAACGAAAGCTTAAGAAGCAATAAGTCCCCTTGAAATCTGACAAAATATAATAGAGTGGTACAAATCTTTACATCATTTTGAAGAAAGTAAAATTAATTCGCTTGATATTGTAAAAGCATTTGATAGATTTTGACATCACACACTCTTATCAAAAATGCGTGCGTTTGGTATCGGTGAATCTCTTCTTCGTCGGACTAGAAATTATTTTTGGACCCTCTCAATAAAAGTTTTTTTTTTTATAATTTGCACACACAAAGGTTTTTTTGTATACCCTTTATATGCCAGAGACACAGTGTGAGCATTAGGAAAAAAGATAGGGGTATTCATTAAATAAATTTTGGTGTGCCCCAAGCCTTCGTTTCTTCTTTCGTTTGTCTGCAACTTCCAATCCAATAAATTCTTTTGCTAACGACCATGTCCTCAGGTCAATTTCAGATTCACGTACATTCAGATGTGAAACTTGAATGGCAGAGTATGATAGATAATGAAATTCTCAACTCGTCACTATTCTTCAATTAAGAATCAAAAACCACGTAGAATTAAATGCTTCAAATACTCAATGAAATTCCCTGTCATTAAAGTGCAGTCCAATTCCCGTGTCGCCTTCCAAGAACGGCATCACATACTGGTCCCTCTGTAGTGGATTCAAATGCTTCTCGTTTCGAACTGAATGCCACTCTAGTCTTCTAGACTTAATGCTTGTTTCTAACTTATCCAACGTTCTTTAATTCGACCAGTTTTCTCTTGAAAGAATATCTGATTATGGTTTACTATTCTGCACCTATCATACAGATTTTCCATCTCGTCTCTGTTTTCTTTTCAATTCCGAGATTTTAGATCTATTAATAATTTTGCATTACAAGAAGACGCTTTAAATTGTCCATTTGATATTTCTTATAGATTTTAAATGTTGATGATAAAGCATGTTCACTTGAAAACTGTTTACTTCTGAAGTCCTCGATTTAATAAAAAAAAATCCTTTTTAAGCTGTATTGTAAGTGGAAACGCCACCCAAAACCCATAAACTGGGGAGATTTTCTGTCAAGCTCGTAACCACTCGTCTGCGAGTTAAGGAGAGCTAAAAAAAAGATATTTCATTTCAAAATTAGGCCCTGATCAAAGTTTTTGAGTAGACTACGTTTATTTGGTAAAGAAGTGGTTGAAAATGTTCAGGAACCAAACGATCTCAATAAAGGATCTGTGGATAACAACTTACAGTCATCTAGCTTTAAAATTAACAACTCAGCCATTTATGAACCTCCTTCTGAATTTGAGTTTGAATTTGAAGTCGCTTCTGAGAATGAATTGGTCATGTATATCCTTTATCTTAGATCAAACTCAGTGAGTGAAGATCGAGATCCAATACGTTTTATTAAAATGATATTACCACAAATTATACCTAGCTTTACTCATATAGTAAATTTTTGTATCACGATCTCTTCTTTTCCAAAATGTTGGAAGCATGCAAATATAATTCGTGTGTCTAAGAAAAACAATCCTTCAATTGCATCAGATTTTCGACCTATAAGTATACTGCCTTCCATGTCTAAAATCTTCGAAAAAGTTTTATCAAACCAGATTTCAAATCACATGCGGACTCGTTACTTATTTTCTCCGGTGCAGTCTGGATTTCGAGCAGTTCACAGCTGCTCTACGGCTATGGTTAAGGTCGTGAAGATATTCGAATTCAGTATGGTCAAGGTTTGTTAACGGTCCTCTTTTTGCTGGATCTTACAAAAGCATTTGACGAGTTAATCACAGTATTCTGTGCAAGAAACTAAAACTTTACTTTTGCTTTAAGGACAGGTCAGTTAGTCTTATTCAAGACTATGAACACGATTCCTTCATCCAGATCGAGCAGGCGGCACAAAATCTGGGGCGGCACATTATTGAAGGTAAGACAAAGTACATGTTGGCGTCGAATGCGAGAGGAACAGTTGGTCAAAAGATCAAGGTTGCGGAGCACGAATTTGAAGTTGTGCAATCCTTTAAATACCTTGGGTCAATAGTAGCAGCCGATAACAATATAGAAGAAGAAATACGCGGGCGGCTTCTCAAATCCAACAGAGCCTACTACAGTCTGTCAAAGCTCTTCATATCCAGAAATCTCACCATAACTTCAAAACTGCTGCTGTACAGGACCATGGTACTCGCATATGGATCCGAGACCTGGGTGCTTGGCAAAAGGCACTCCGACCTCTTAGCTGCGTTCGAGAGAAAAGTCTTAAGCAGAATTGTTGGCCCCATATGTGAGGAGGGACGATTCCGGAGACGGTACAATCATGAATTGTACGCAATCTACCTTGAAGCAGATATCGTGACAAAAATTAAGCTCGGTAGACTCCGGTGGGGAGGGCACCTAGCTCGCATGAGCGAAGAGGAACCTGCTCGGAAAGTTCTTTGTGGTACATTCTATGGTAGACGACAGCGTGGTAGACCATACTTGCGCTGGAGCGATGGTGTAGACCAGGACGCCCGAAGCCTTGGGGTGCGCAACTGGATGGCTTCAGCTCAAGACCGGGATAGGTGGAGAGACTTGTTGAAAGAGGCCAGGACCGGAACCCGGCTATCGAGCCGATGATGATGATAAAGACTATTTAAGTCATCGAACTCAAAAAGGTTAAAGTTGGTAATAATTCTTTTGATTTAATCAGCTTGCTTGCTGGTGTCCCACAGATTTCCATGTTAGGTCGTATTTTGTTTTGCATGTTTGCAAAAATGTCATGTTTTATCTCTACGCATATGATGCTCAAATTTATCTTTCGGGACCATTCAACTTATTGGAAGATCTAACTTGCAAAATAAATGAAGATCTGAGATTCACAATAGGTCGCTGTGCAATGGCCTTACGCTAAATCTAGCAAAATCCCAAATTATTGCCATCTCTAGACAAAAGTTTGATACAACCTGTTTTTCTAGCACAATTTCAAATTGAGTTTTCGAGTACTTTTTTTTAAATCTAGGCTTTAAAATAAATCGTTCATTTTCAGCCGTCAAACATATTAACCTCTCTGTTGGACGTAACTATGGATGTCTTCGGAAATTGAATATGTTCTCTAATCTAACACCGGTTGAAACGAAACAGAAAATTAGCAAATCATTGCTGGTCTTCAGTAGTTTAGCCTAAACTGGATTCTCAATCACTACGTAAAATGCTTGTTGTTTTAAATAATAATGGCTGATTTTTTTGCTATTTTCTTTTTGGCAACACTAGTTTTGACAGCCCACGCACGTTTAGTATTTTGTGTCACTGTCGAACATCTTCGGTTCGGTCTTTAATTTAACCATGAATCGTCTTACAAACGAACAACGCTTGCAAATTGAATTTTATTATCAAAATGCGTTCTCTGTTTAGAAAGTTCATCGCGCGCTTCTTCCATTTTATGGTCAGTTTAATCGACCTATTCGGGCTATTGTGACTAAATTTCGCCCCAAAATTACATTGTTTTACATTAAATCACCAACACGCTTAGGTAGAGTGCGAACTGAGGAAAACATCGCAGCTGTATCGGCCAGTGTTAGTGATGACCGTGAATTATCGATTCGGCGCCGCCGTTCCCAGCAATTGGGCCTCTGTTACTCCACTACGTGGAAAATTTTGCGGAAGGATTTAGGTGTGAAGACTTTCAAAATACAGCTGGAGCAAGAATTGAAGCCGAACGACCTACCATAAGGCCGAATTTTTGGTGAATGGGCTCTTGAAAAGTTGGCTCAAGATCCACTTTTTATAGAAAAATTGTGTTCAGTGACGAACCTCATTTCTGGTTGAATGGATACGTGCACAAGCAAAACTGCCGTATTTAGAGTGAAGAGCAGCCAGAAGCATTGCAAGAGCTACTAATGCATCCAGAAAAAGTCACTGTTTGGTGCGGATTATTGACTGGCGGAATTATTGGGCCGTATTTCTTCAAAGATGATGCGAATCGCAATATTACTGTGAATGGTGAGCGCTACCGTGCGGTGATAACAAAATGGAAGAGCTTGACTTGCATGACATGTGGTTTCAACAAGACGGTGGCACATGCCACACAGCACGCGTTACAATGGACCAATTGAGAAGTGAGTTCGGTGAACAGTTTGTTTCACGTTTGGGGCCGGTCAATTGGCCGGCTAGATCGTACGATTTAACGTCTCTAAAATTTTTGTATGGGGCTATGTTAAGGCTCATGTCAAGCCCGTTGCGATTGCACTGGAAGCCAACATTGAAGCATTTATTCGTCAGATAGAAAGAGTATGCCAAAATTGGACTAAGCGGATGGACCATTTGAGGTGCAGCCACGCCAACATTTGCATAAAATAATCTTCAAACATTAAATTATATCGACCGTACTATCGATTCAAAAAAAAATTTCATGCATATTTCTGAATTTTATGCGTTTTTTTTTTTTATTTCCGATAGCTCTTAAAAAATCACTCGTTATAATTAGGTAAATGTTTGGTTTGCGAAGATTTGACAATGTTTCTCCATACCATCAACTTGTCCTAGGATGCAATTTTGGACAATTCTTTGAATCCAGGTGCTGTATTTTCTTGCACAAAATATTACAAAGAAGGGCACCATCATACTTATATGAAAAAAATATGCTTTGCGCAGTCTGATCGAACTATGAATCTTACTTCACCTATATGCACATATGTAAATTCATCAAGGCTATTTTTTGTATATGCCATTAAACTCTGGAACTCCTTACCATTGGCTATAAAGCAGATAAGATCACCATTTTAAAAAGCAATTCTTAGTCACTTTAAATAAAAATTTGTAAAAGAGTAACTAGAAAGTAATTATGTATCAAATTTAATTTTTTTAACTTATATTATATTTTTTTATTTCATTTTAATTTTAGTTGAAATTAAGAGTCCAAATTTAAGGTACTATAACAGACTATGTCTTATTTGCACGCTATGAAATAAATCATATTTGGACAGGTGTTTCTAAAACCTAAATCTAGCTTAACATTGGGGTCTATTGTGAATAAAATTTCCCTGGGAATTGTTCCCAACTTTCAAAATTGTCTTCTCGAATAATGTCGAAAGTTTCCGTTGGAATTTATTGATATTGGGAATTAAGTTTCATAGTGACTTTGGCTCTCATTTAAAAAGGCCAGTCGCCAGCTTACAATGAACAGTGCAGAAGTATTGACCTTTCCAATTTTCTAAGATGAAGAAAATTCCGAGGGAAATTTTGTTCACGATAGCCCCAAATAGGTGAAATTAAACAAAAATATTTGCATTCCTCGAGAACGGCTGCATTGTTTCTTGTCTTTTATTATTTTACCGTCATTTTTATAAATAGTGCTCTAGTTAAATAGCCAGTTGGATTACTCACCAAAAATAATTGGACTTCATAGAGTGTATTCTTCCTTAAACAGCACTACACGAATGTGGAATTCTTCACCCGGGTCAATATGTTTCTCCCATTGCGATATTCATCTAATATCTTCCTTTCAATCCTCTCCTATATCCCTAAACGCTCTCACATTTCAAGAGTAGTCACAACACCTTTAGTGCCGGCAAAATTAAAAACAAAATAAACATTCTTATTTTTGACTTTCTCACAATAGGATAAACCGATTAAAATTAATTCAATTTATGGCATTTCTTTTGAGCAGTCAGAAGTCTGCCAAGCTTATACTCGTATTTCATTTTTATTACTACGATTATTGTTTTGATTTAACACTAAGATATCAACATACATTAAATTTATTTTCTTTTTAACCTTCATTTGAATAATATTTTAATGGCTGGATAACAAATGTGATTTATTTAAGACAATGGACAGACATTTTTCTTCCAATATCTCGTACTCGAATAATTGTTTTTCTTATTCAAAACAACGTGTCTTCTCCAAAATCAGGAAGAAACGAAGGATAAATCAAATTAAATCCTTTTTAATTGGGTTAAATCTCATTTTGTTCCAGGGTCAGAACTTTTGAGAATATTATTATTCAAGGGTTTTCATTTCCGTTTACATCTTGAATGTGTTTGAAAAGGACAGACGGTAAGGGTGGAAGGGAGCTAGTTTAAAAATTATGTAAATCTTGAATTAATCATGTTGGTAAAATTTTAGGAAATTGGAAAAGTTTGGTCCTTGTATATATACTCAAGAGACTTCCGAACGAAATTGAGATTTACAAAAAAAAAAAAAACTGTGAAGCGAGTAGATTGTCATTGTGTAGTAATACATCATCATAAAAAAGTCATCGGACTAAAACCTTTCGCTATATTTCTTCCAAAACACAGAAAAGGCTATTTTTCAAAGTTAATTTTAATTTTGTCAAAAAAGCAATTTTGTCGATAGTGCATATTACATGTAGGGTTGGTAGGATAGAATATTATGTTCCTTTCAAACCTGAGTACACAGTTTATTCAACAAGATTGTAGGTTATAATTATGCTAAGGAGCCTTGGAGAGTGGGAGTATAATAACTCCAAGTTTCATTCGTCCGCTATTACTTTCATTTCACCAAAATTAATAAGTTTGTCTATGTTTATATGTACTTCTTACAAATTCACATCCCGCTGCTTTAGATAGCTCGTAATCTATTCGCACCAATAGTCTTTACATCGCCATATTTGTATTTCGCTATCCGCGTTTCATGTTGATCATATGGACGGAAACATTGAACATCATCATTCAAGTTGGCTTTTTCACCGCTTAAAAGGCCACTGTATTCTCATTTTCATCTCGGTAAGATTCTGTTCGCAGCCTTGGGTGTATCGTATCATTCTTTTTATTATATTCTTGAAAAGCTGGCGTTCTTTTCTGGATTCCAATTTCAGCAGTTCTTGTTCCAGTCTGCAGTATTAACTGGAAAGATCCATCTTTGACTGCATGCACCACCTACCACCTAGCAATCTTCATCGAACCAGCGGTTCTTTCGTGATCGCCTAGCAAAACACAGAACATCATTGTCGGAACTTCTGAAGAGATATTATCACCAAAAGTTTTAGCGGTCTTTTGAGATGATAATGACGTCAAATAATGTCACAATTAGTAGCTGTTCTTGTTGTCTTTGAAGCTTTCCGGAATTTTTCGACATCTTCATCATCTTTTGTTGGAGATTCGTTGCTCTGAAGACCACCACACAGTGGTGCCATTTGTATGGGAGAGCGGAAAAAAATACGTAAAATTTTGCACACATATTTCGATTTGGTTTACCACACATTTCGACAAAATTTGGTTAAAAAAAATCATTGAGAAAAAAGTTTTTGATATTTTTTCGGATTTTCAGGGTTTATTGACTTATATCGAAAATTTTTTTGCTAAATAATCAAATACATACGTAATAACACAAGCATATATCAAATATAAGAAATAAATGAGTACACATAATTAATTATATTAATAAGTTATTTAATTAATTCAAGATCTTCTTCACTCAAAGTAAGATGTTTTTTTCTTTGGTCAATTAAGACATGGCTTATAAATGGAAAACTCCCTGGAGTGGAGAGTCCTATCTGAAAGTGATCTAACCAGCAAGGATGCACTTTCTATTACTTCTGTTCCGTGTAGTAACATTTTGTGAATAGTTGCGGACATGTGATACCAACGATCTCTTCACTATAAGTCTCTTTTGGGTATCGATAAAAAATTGCTGCAAATATTTTCCAATATGGCTGCGAGTCTGGTTATCAATCTTATGTCTATTTTGGTGATATCTGAAGCCACATTTGATTTCCAAAAAATCTTCGTATAGTATTGCCATCATTCGTTGTTCCAGTTCTTTGCTTTACAACGTCAAATTTTATTCCAACCTTTGATATGAACTCCGTTTGAATTCGTTTTTTTTCCTCTTCCTTTTGACAGCACGAGCTTCTTGATTGCCAATAGAAAATTAAAACTTAAATTTTTTAAACTCATTTCGAATTTTGTTTGGTTTTGTTTTTATGCAATATTAATCTTCATAAAAAAAAGTTAATGCAAGAAATAACATAAATTTCAAAACATAAAGAAAGGGTAACTTTAGAGCACTGTATCTCGCATATTCCTTGATATGAATTTCCCAAATTTTGGAAAAACATAAAACAGTTTTATTTTTAGTATTTATTTCCGCAAAAGCATCACTGTGCGCCAACTCCCTGTGCTTATAGTGACATCTTGCCTGTCAACCTGGGCTCTTTACCGGAAGTGATATTGTGCAGGCTGTATCTCTCTATTTCGGTTTTAACTTTAAAGTCACCAATAAAAATCTTAAAGTTGCATTTATCATAATATCTTTTCGAAAAGATCTTAAAATGAGTCCTCAATGGATTCATATTTCTCCTCGAATGGATGTAGTCATACATGAGCAATATTTGTCTTGAACTAATGTTATAAGTTCGGTGGCAGACAGATAGTTTGGAGCAGATAAATATCTACTTTTAGCCAATGCCTAAAAAAAAAATCTTAAAGACAGCGGTAACGTTAACTAAGTAAAACAAAATTACAAATAAGAAATCTGAGGTGAGAAACTCAAATGTTGTTTAAATAGCAACAAGTCTTAATCCGGCACTGCCAACCCCGTCTGCTGCTATTAATTTAATTCACTGGAAGAAAAGTTAAATGATCCAAAGGACATACAAAAAGTAATAAAAATTAAATTTTTCGTTTAATTGTTCCAGCATTCTTTTTCTCTCTAACAGATTATTCCACAGAATTTTACAGTGTCCTTTGAACACTCTAATACCTTTAAAAGCTTCCTATAGCAGACAAAAATTAATATTAAATGAAAAATCGCTTTAGTCACTCCCTTACTGTTTCAGTCCGCACGCACCCTTGTTTAATAGCTTAACTCAATTATTCGGACATAACTCTTTGAAAACGTCCACATCCTACGATAGTACAATGCCATGCCTTGCTCCAACTCTTTTTATACGGTTTATTGTAATCACCACCCTCACTTAGACATTGTTTGAAATGAGCTCCTTATTCAAGGACGTGACGGGCTATTATTATTGCTGGCACTCATCTTGGATCCGGAAGCGAATATAGCAGCAAAAAGGAAGAGATGTGTCTATACTGTAGGCGATGTGATGATGAGTAAGCGCATCATGGTCTAGAGTAACTCTTTGTCGCTAGATCCTTTTTGTAATTTTTTTTGTTTTCATTTTATCCCCAAGGATTCAAAGCGCAAAACAAAAGTGTATACTCATAGAAAGAAGAATTGGGATATGGATTGAATAGAGATGGAGGAAATGGCGCGTATGAAAAGGTCTATCTATAGAAAGATTTCAACACTAAAGTGTTTTGTGATTGTATGTATGTATATTGACGTGCACCACCCCACAACGCCTTTACCTTCGCACAGTGGGCTGTTTGGTCATAGAATATGATGACATTATTTTTTTCTTGCTATAGATCTATGTGTCTAACTACTGTTGGGCAAGTTTTACAGTCGTTAGCAAAATTGAGCTCGAGATTTTGATCGAAACTGGTGGTGATGGTATTTAAAAAATTAATTAGATGCCATTTCAGCCCGTAGAGAGCCTTACTCATAATGGCTTACAACTCTCAACCATTCCTGTATGCATAATAGCAGCATGAAGGGGCATAAAGTTTACTGCAAAGACAATAGATTATAGCGAAAGCTAGGAAACCCGCGGTAAAAGCTTTTATATGCGTTAAACTCATGCAATACGCTGCAACCAAACTATCTTCCGCGCGATTATTTAAACACGAAAAATAAAACACACTACTTACTTCTTATGTGAGTGCACGCATTTGCTACAAATAAGTAGCGACAGAAAAATCGCTTGAAAAAATAGAACTTGTTTAATTTTTATAATCGCTACGATTTTTAAGTCGCATGTGCGTGCATTCACATTTAAGGCCATGTGTCTTACTTTGCCACTAAAAAATCGTGGATTAAAAATCGCAAGTGCGTGCATGCCAATTTCTCTTTACGACTACGATTTTTAAGTCGTAGTAATTTAAATCGCAAGTGTGGGCATATCCATTTGAGTACCGCACTTGCGATTTCAATCGCACGATTTTTTAGTCGCAAAAATAGAACACATGAATTTAAATGAGAATGAACGCACTTGCTACCAACAAATCATGACGATTTAAAAGTCGCAATTTGTTTCATTTTTCTTGCGATGCGATTGTCGTAAACTTAAATAAAGCACATGTACTCAAATGGATATGCCCACACTTGCGATTCAAATTACTACGACTTAAAAATCGTATTCGCAAAGAGAAATGGGCATGCACGCACTTGCGATTTGTAATCCACGATTTCTTAGTCGCAATGAATAAGACACATGGCGTCAAATGTGAATGCATGCACATGCGACTTAAAAATCTTAGCGATTATAAAAATGAAACAAGTTCTATTTTTTCAAGCAATTTTTTTGTCGCTACTTATTTGTAGCAAATGCGTGCACTCACATAAAAAGTAGTGTGTTTTATTTTTTGCGATTAAATAATCGCGCTCAAAAAAATCACACGTGCGTGCATGACAATAATTTGTAGCGACTACGTCTTTTTAATCGCCTCGACAAAAAATCGCAAGTGCGGTCCTAGCCTAATCCGATAAAGCTAGTTCAGTTTTAATTTTGCGAGTTCCCGAGTTTGGACGTCGCGTCGTGTCGTCATATTTAAAGACATCCTAATTATTCGCAATTTAAAATTCGTTGTTCTTTTCTAGAATATGCTTCACTGAGAAGATTTGTATCAGTTTGAACAATACTCGTAGAACAATTATTGATCTAAATAATGAAGGATTAACAAGAATTATTTCTAATCTACTAGATTTACGAAATAAATTCGTATGGTAAATATTCGAGATTTAAAGAAGATTTATGGTAAATCCACTCTTGGTGAAAACGTATTATTAAGATGCCACTAGCACTTGTCGATTAAAAAGTTGACGAACAGCTCAGGGGAAATGCCTCGATAGATCTTGTAGTTCATATGATTACATATTTGGGGCATAAATGGGGCTGATAGTCCAGACATCGGACACTGTTTCTTCCATCCATAATAGGTTGACGATTGTATGTACATATGTCTTGACCAACATATCACCCCAGCCACCATTTTGTTATTAAAGTTTTTTTATTCAAATTTACCTCTTGTATACTAGTTAGGGGAATTGGGTCTTCATTGGCACGGAGTGAAATTTTCTTCTTACCCTATTACTTAGTCAACTTTATGCCGATTTAACTGTTGCTGGAAATGCTGCATTAGCCTGAGTTTTGGTTCTAGTTCTCATAGCCAGACTCTTTGACCTTATTGAGGTCTTTTTTCTTCATTGGATCTTCTCCTGGGTCGATAGATTTTTCTCGCTGCAATTGTTTTGGGCTGACATATTTTTTCATACGCATTTTCATTAACCTTTCTTCATTCAATGCGTTCATCTTAATAGCACAAGCTCTTTCCCTGCGGGGCTAATCGTTGGCGTCGTTGGCAGTTCAGAGATTTCCGGTCAGGTACTCTCTGTAGAAAGTATTCAACATCGAATTTCTAATTTGCAGCTTCTTTTCTTTAGACAGTCGAGCTTTGAATTTTTTTCGCAACAAGGTAATGATCAAATTCAATGTTTGTCCATCAAAATGTACCGTGGTCTTCGTCGTTTAGCACATGTTCAATTTGGTTGTTAGTTCCGCCGTATCTATGAAGATGTCCAGATTGCTATGTGGATTTTAGCCTTAGGAAACTAGCGCTACTTATCAAAAAGAACCATAGGCTCATCATGCATCTACATACATATGTTCATTGTTCACAAGTGTCATTTTAAACTTTTGCATGAAATGGCACATCCGCTTCCGCACTCGGAAATTTTCCTCTCAATAGGATACCCAGAGTGGTTTAAGTATTATCCTTGCGTGAGTGAGTGGTCACACATACATACGTATGTTCTATTTATAACAATGAATAACTGTGGTCAGGAAAAAACTTTTCATCCAGGCAAACAATATTTATTTTGTGTAGATTTTGAAAGTAATAGATTTCAGAATTGATGGCGACTATAGGTGACATTCACATCCATACAATACACATTTCACTAGCAGACAAAACCACCGACAGTTTTTTGGGGCTTTTGTGTTGTATAAGTGGTTAGTTGGTCATTTAACTACTAGACACCTATCTACAGTAAAAGTTTTTTGCCAACTTCATTCTCGCATTAAAAACATATTCAATTTTCCAAAAAAGGGCCTTTCCAAACTCTATTATTTGGTTTTGTTAAATGCTGTCTGCAATGATGACTTTGTTTGCTTATTTTCAGTACTAATACTTTATATTTTATTTTCTCCTTTTCTTTATTTTTGAATTTCAAATTGGAGAAGAAGAGATTTCCAGCTGATAACTTTGCTGAATGGAATAATGGTCATCCACTGGGGCTGCGAACGGTGCATGCTTATGTGTTGGTTTTTGACATGGGAAATTTGGAAACATTTCAGGTAAGTTTGGTCGAAATTGAAATATGTGTAGATAACCATACTATTTTATTACAATTTAATCAATTGCTTACAGTACTGCCGATCGATGAGAGATCAAATTTTGGACAGTTTTTGCCATCGTGATTTTAGTATAATTGTCATTGGTAATAAATGCGACACAATCACTGAAGCTCAATCGAATTCTCAGGTAAGGCAAGAAATGTAACAAAAGTTATAAAGCAAAATAATATATTTACATAAAAGGTAGATAATAATCAATATAATAAGCAAGATTAATATACGACAACGTCTCGTTCGACCAGAATCGTTTTTTTGGCTATAATGTTGAACGACCCATTAGGTACGAAATTCTCAAATCCGAATTTGTTTCCTTTGCAAAGCATAGACTTTTACACACTTTTTTGAATAGAAATATCGAAGTGATGGTTTCCAACTAATTCTTAAGTTTCTTTTTCGAATGTTTCATTTTGTGTGTACCGGTCAAAAAATGCAGTCACTCGTTCTACACCAACCAGCTTTGTAGTATATTAAAAGTTATATCGTTAAAATGCATATATTTTTGACTTTTAACCGACGCGGCGTCTGAAGATGGTTTAAGGCATAATGAAACAAGACCAGTATAAAGAAATCAAATAGAATGCCGACCCAGGTCAGAATTCCGAAAGGTGAACCTTTTGTTTCTATGCATCCCTGTCATAGAGACCGGTCTGTAAAAATGTATTTACAAGAAGCTAATATCTCCTTGTTGGCTTGGCCGGGTAACAGCACTGACATTAACCCTATTGAAAATGTGTGGTAACTGATGAAGAGGGAAGTTACTCAAGAGTTGATCACAACCAACAAGCAGCTCTTGGAAAAAATGATTCACGTGTGGAACTATAATCCGCAAATGAAGCAGTTCAGTCTTGAGTTGTCAGAATTCCGCGCAGAATTGAAGTTCTCATAGTGGCAGGAGGATGTTTAACTAAATATATGAATTCTGTTATTTTCAACTTTTTCAAAATATGGTCTAATTTATAACAGTTATTATGCAAGCAGAACGAATTTACTGCAATGAAATATTCAAAACAATAAGTGCTTTTGATTTTGCTTAAAATCTACAGTGCGTCTTATAATATGGCCAGGGACTGTACACATCTACTATGTAGTATTTGGACTAGACAAGCTTCAACCCTCTTGAAATTGTTATATGTAATA
The DNA here is from genome assembly GCA_911387755.1 of Chrysotoxum bicinctum. Lineage (NCBI taxonomy): Eukaryota > Metazoa > Arthropoda > Insecta > Diptera > Syrphidae > Chrysotoxum > Chrysotoxum bicinctum. The sequence continues at coordinate 37,756,606 of OU426988.1, forward strand.
TGTTTTCATCCTTTCGGTTTTGTGATGACGATTTTTTTCAAGCCACTTATTTACAGTGTCCGCTGCAGGTAGCTACGATCCTGGATATATCTTGCCTGGTTCTGCATATCAGATCAAGTGTTTGGGATTTATTATAGATGGGCCCAATCTTTCTTGATATAATGCAGTTAGTTCAACATTCCTCATTACTGAACCAACAACATACTCCATCTTTGAGCCATCAGTAAGGATAGTTGTGTCAAAGTCTTTCGTCACGACGTCATCATCCCATTCCTTTCTCGATGGGAACATAACCTTAAAATCTTTACTGATGCTCATTTTAGGAGTGCAGTAGTCAGCAGGAGTCGAAAAGATCTCTATTGGAATCAACTAATTAATATTGTTGTGGCCATAAGGTTTGGCAATCTAAGAGTTCGATTCCGCTAGTCTTAATGCACTGCAAGATACTATACAATAAGTTAATCAAGTTGTAAATGGTACATCAAACGCTGCATCAGTTGGGCAAGATCTTAGAGCCCCTGGGGTACCAACCCTAGCAGTTCTTTGTACCCTCTTCAATTTATCGATGTTAAATGCTGTGATAAGGCCACCATACAATCTAACCATACGTGAGCATCGGTCGCACCACGGGCGTGTATATCCACACAATAATCTTAGATTATAGACCCCACTTTTTGCCAAATGTTGTATTGCAGACGTGAAAGCCTTTTTAACCCTTTATTCAATATTCAGTTTCGAGTTCAACAATAGGACCTAGATATGTTGCACTGGAAGAGAGCAAGAGTGTTTGGCCGATGAGTCGGGATAGAGGAGTTCCTCAACTACCGCCCTGGGGGAGTTCCTCAACTGCCGTGCTTGGTAAAGTTTATATTAGGTGTGTTTTTTTGGGAAAATTATCCGTAGTGAAGTAGGATTTCCCAAAAAAACGTATCCGCAGTTGTGCGATTTTTCTACTTTAAAGTTGGTACCACAGACTAGTTGTCAAATATTTAATTGAAAAAAAAAACAACCAATAACTTTTTGCTAAAGTATAACAGCTGACCACGACATTTCGCTCCTACAAAAAAGCGTTAGTTATTAAACAACTTTCTATAAGAGTTCGACACCAACACGATACAAAATGCAGCGTTTTTCTTATAAAAATGGTTTTGTAAAAAAAGACTTAAACTCTCAATGGAAAATGCTAAACAACAAACTACTTTTCGTACTCTACGAACATACCTTCGAGATAAAAAAGAGTTTTCAATTGTACCAACATTTGTATTCGAGACTCGAGCAAACGTCAACATTCTATCCGCAGTTGGATCCTACTTCTACTTTTATCGGCAGTGAAGACTTTGTATTTGTAATACGTATAAAATCTTACTTCACTACGGATAGCTTTGCGAAAAAAACACACCTATCTAACGTACCTTGAATCCTCTGTCGCTAAGCTTGGATATAATCCACTCCCTGTTGTAGTCTTCTAGTACAAAATCGATGAGTGATTCCAGAATGGATTTGATAAAGATGTTGTTGAAAACCCCTTCAACATCTAAGAAGTTAACGAGACTATATTATTTAAATTTAATAGTTTTCTCAATTGTAAGAACTACCTCATGAAGGGTCGTTTCAGAAGCCAGACTAAATGGCCGGCAATCCTTTCCTTTTTTATCCTTTGAGGATAAAAACTACTCTTACTTACTGATCCGTCCTTACGTCTTTTTGCAAATATAAATAAAACTTATTTATATACTACACGTCCTTCTTGGCTCAGAAAACCTACTTGTTGTGCATTGTGGTTTTTCTAATTTTATTTGCGGTTTTTATTCAATCGCCCGCCGCGCAGCCGTCGTATAAAGTTTGTACCTCTCTTTAACTGCGGCCTTAACGACAACCTTGCTTTCAAACATCATTGATCTATTCACTTTACCCAACCACCCTTGCCAAAGGGAATTTCTATATACCCTTGCATTTTTCATTCCAAAGGGATGTGAAGGACATACCTATAGGGACATAAAGTATCATATACGAGTAGCTATTGCACCTTTTTTTTTTTGTATGTTTTAATATCGATATTTTAACAAGCTATCATGGTTAGTGTATTTCTTATTACATCAAATAAACTTAATTAAGGTTAATTAAATTTTCCCAATTTTACCATTTTCAGGAATTAAAAGACATTTCTACCCTTGTACGAAAACACTGGCGATGTGGCTACGTCGAATGCTCAGCAAAGTAAGTTAATTATTCCCTAAACAACCAAAGGACATTGTTTTCAAAATGTATCTCATGAATTTATATAAAACTAATTTCCAACATTTCATTGCTTATACAAATTTCCATAGATATAATTACAAAATTGGTGATGTTTTTCGAGAATTAATGGGCTGTACGACAACTGCTGGCAGTGGCATGGGTAGCGGTGGAGTTATTGGAACTGAATATTCACAATCAAATAGGAATAAAGGACGTTGCACAATCCTCTAGCAATATCTCAGTAAATTCATAAATCAACAATCGTGGTAGTTTTTTAGAGAAAACATCGGTTTAAAATATTATATAAGAATAATAAGAAAAGAAAATAGGGTCTTTTTTTATAAGCTTTGGCCAAACTCAACAACTTTATGTGAATTTTCAAAAGGAAGCAATTATTTTTCAATTCTGTGTTTCATTGTCATTTTACAAACTAAAATGTACCCCTTCCTCCCATAGAATCGTTGAGAAATTGGTGCCCACAATAAAAAAAAAATGATAAAATTATACTAAAGTATAAGTTGGTGGGTTAGGTCAAGTTTAAATAAATTCCTCAAATTTCTTTTTCTCACACTCGTCAATACATCACAAAATATTTTCTTCTTTTTTGTAAGACACAATAAGCAACATTTAACTCGAAAGAAATGACATTCATAAATTTATTCTACCAACTAAGCAAAAGGGAAATAATTATTGGAATAATTATTATTATTCAAAATGAGATGAATGTTAATTATACCTATACATACCTAATTATACATAAATTGATTTTGAGATGCATATTATTATGCACAACATACTGAAACAAAAAGAATTTGTAGTTTTTACGACGTTGATTGAATTTGTTATACAATAAAAATTGTAAAATTGTAAACTTAGAGATTTTAAAAACGAGTGAGTTTTAACTTCAAGTTAGAAAATAAAATTGTTTGAAATGTGTTGAAAAAAAAAAACATTAGATGCATTGGGTCGTATTTTAAAATAAATAATACCTACATAGAATAGATTTTCAAAATCGTATAAGAACTGAGGAAAAGTTTTTATTATTTAATTTTAAATTTTAAATTTTAAATTTATTAAAGACTACGTTGCTTTGGTTGGAATAGTGGGCTAGGATGCTTGGACGATGGTTATTTATTGATATTTTTTTAATATCATGCCTTTTACAATGCCTTACGATTTAAATAAGTTATTAAGGAACTCGTGTCAAAAATATAAGTACCTCTCATTAATAGTAACGATGAGGGTAGGTCGTCCTATGGCGACCTAGCCAGAGCTGAGTGAAATTAAAGTGGTGTGTTGGTGAGTCGATTTTCCAATTATATCAGTAAACTATCGTTCTCGTTAAGTGGCCCAATAAGTGGTTTCTAAGTTATATTTAGTGTCTAGTTTCAAATTGAGAAAACATGTGTAACTTGGATAGATGAATTTCTAGAACAGGATAGGATGCACAAAACACGAAAATGGCGGTGGCGGTGGCCCCATGCGCCCGCCGCCGCCAGGAGTTAGGGGCGGTAAAATAATCTTCGTTGTACTTTGGAAGTTGTAAACCAATGACATAAGTTTTTTTATTTAAAATTCAACTAAATTTTTATTAGAAAGTCCAATTTGTGTAGAATTAAAATTTTAATTATCCTCGTTATTCATGAGAATTTGGAAATAAATACAAAGGAAAGTTTTTATTTAATTAATAATTCAATTAATTTTATATTGAAATCAATATAAAAAAAATCGACATAGTTGTTGACCATAGAACTTAAAAATAAACAAAAAAGAATTTTTTTCCTCTCTCAATCGAGAGTTCTGAATGGTTGCCACTTCTCAGAAAATTTTTCGCGATAGTTTTGTTAAAAAAAAAGCTTTAGATTGAATGTTTTTGCAGAATATTTGTTGTTGTTTAAAAAATATATTATTTGAACAATATTTATAAATGAATAAAAATAGATAAAACATAACACATTTTTTTTTTGAACAGCAAACAAAAAAGCTATAAATTATACATATGGCTGCAATCAACACCCAAATCAAAATTTAATTTGTGAGATATTTATTTGTGAAGGCTTGAAGGTTAATTTTTTTTTGTTCGTAAAATAAAGTGCAGTTGATTTTATTTTAAGGCAGCAGATTTATGTTCATTAGATTTGATAAATACTCGTATGAACAGGATGCAATTTCTCAGTTTTGATGTCTAGTTATGATATTAACCTCGTTTTATCATCGCCTATGATCCGTTTAGATTAACCCTCAAAAATAAAACGATGCGAATCAGAGTGACAGTTGTGTTGTATGGTCATCTCTCTTTTGCTTATGTTTGTTGATTTTCTAATGTTTCTTGTCTATTTTCTTTACACTGCAGCTTACACTACCTTATTATCAAAAGCCATCTACCCACTAGAGTAAGAATTAATTTTTGGATCTTTACGAGTAAAATAGATCCAGATAGAGAACAGGATTCCCAATTGTTTTTGTAATACATCTTATAAATTAATCCAGATCTGGATCCACATAGATCCGTGGATAATAAAACGCATCTATTGTTATTTATGTATATTTTTGTAACGAACTTCACTATTTTTGAACGAATATCGAGGCAAAGAGGCGTGTATCAATATTTTGTCTGCAACTTTAAGACCGACGATATAAAGGTACCTATCACTTAACTACATAGCTAAAAAACTGTTTGATTATGATTAGATCGAAGGGGCGGCAAATTCTTGTTTTGCACCGGGCGGCAAATATCCTAACTGCGCCACTGAGTATATAAATGTAGCTCCACTGAAGAGTCAAGAGTATTTAGAAATTATGGATGACTGGAGCATGCTTCCACTTCCATGTTTTGTTACTTTCGCATTTAAATATAAAATTCTTCGAAAAACTTTGAAAATCAAAAGGAAAATAATTTTTTTCGGACCATTGGTTTTCTGTAACTTTGATAAATAATAATATTATGGCGTAAAATGCGTTAGTAACTATATGTAAATATTGAAAACTGCGAAAACTGGCGCTTTCTTATATCTCTTTTCTCTTTTAAGTATATATCTATTAATATTTGCCCTTATTGCGACTGTCGTTCAATGCGGGAAAAATCGAACTAATCTATAAATTTCCGTTTTATTACTTTGTATCTCTTTTGACGGATATGTTACTGTGAATAATGGACGATAATTGTAAATGAAACATTTATTTTGACATTTTACATATTGTGGAATTGTAATTTCATTTTGTTCATTTTTTGTTAAAAATAAGTAAAAGTATAAATATCAAATAATAAAGAATAGTATAGAATAGAATAGGTCCTTATTTTAAAACAATTAAAAAAAGTAATTTTTTTTTAATAAAGAATAACAAAATCATGGCTTAAAAAGCCGCCTGCCGGATTAATTTCAAAAATATACAGAGAAAATAATTTGATATAGTAATTTATGTAATATAAGTAATAAACAAAATATATTTCTACATACATACTCGTACTTACATTATGTTTAGTTTAGTTTTTAAATTTATAATGAAAGAGAACTTCACAATAATGCGACTTTAAGTTTAGTACAAAAAAAAAGTAATGAAACCAACTTCAATAGTTATAATCGTAAAAGGGTCTTCCACCCATGATCTCCGTTAAGAACTCGGACACACTCATCCAATGAAAGAAAGCTTGAATTGAAATAAAGTCTTAGATTTTTCTGCAAAACAGGGTAAAGTGCCAAAAAATGCAAGAAAACTTTTGTCTTGATCAAGTTTACTAAGAGAACAAAGAGGGTTTAAATGAGTTCTATGTGGCCTATAATTCAAATCTAGCATTTCGGTTATAATTTTGAAAATCAAGTTATTATCCTCTTAAATAATTATTTTCACCTATTTTATGGTTGAGTTGCTTTTATAGACGCCTTGAAATCGATTCCCCGGCTCGCAGAAGACACTGTTTATATATTAAAGTCTATGATGGGAATAATGCATTTTTATTTTTTTAATTCCTTCACCATTGTCCACTGGCATTGATATTGCAAAGTTATGATTAGCAGCTAGATCCTACCAGTTTTTGACTGGGCTATAACCTGATCTAAAACAAACCACAAAGATCCGTTTTTGCGGATGATCTGACCACTTCATAACTCTGACAATGTAATCTGGATTAGCCTTTAAGTTTTTCGTTAATATTTGAGGTAAGCTTGACTCAAGGTCTATGTATAGCGTAGTTAGGAGTATTGAAAGGTAACCGAAAAGTTTTTCATTTCTTCAATTTTTCGCAACCGAAAAAAACTTAAAATTTTGACACAAATTTACTGGCGAAAAACGGAAAGCACATAATATTTCTTGCATATGTCATTATCCAATATAGCTAAGATGAATTTATCATCTACAGTCCAGTTACATACATAAGCAATAAATCTGTTACGACACCAGAATAACATTATTTTTTAATTTTGTGGTATTTATCTTAAGGGCCCATAAATCAAAGTTATCTTTTAGCTTAGTGATCTGAAACTGAGTTAAAGGATTATCAATTACGATCACCAAATCGTGTGCATAAAGCAAGATTTTATCATTAACATCTCCAAACGTACGACTTCATGAAACCCAACAAGAAAAAATCTATCAGGATCAAATCGCATGACTTTCCGGGCTAATTCACCTCACATCTGCAAGAGATAACCTTACCTAATCCTGGCGTTCCCCGCTATGTAAAACTTACGGCCGCACTATCATGCTGGAACCACATGTCGTTCTGTAGCGCTTGCCATTGACGGTGACCACCTCACCAATGTCGTTTTCGAAAAAGTAAGGACCAATCACGCCGCCCGCTGGCCCAAAATCCACACCAAACGTAAATTTTTTGAGGATACCTTGAGAGCTGATGGTGAATCTCGTGTGGGTTGGTGTCATCCCATTATACTGCAATTTTGATTGTTAGCATAGGCATTCTTCCAAAAATGCGTCTCGTCTCGTCGTTAAAGGTGATATTTTGGCCAAAATTGGGGACCTCTTCGAAACGCTCTGAAGCCCAATCAGTAAACAAACAGTCAAAATATGGAAATGAAATTTGAACTTCTAGGTCAGTTGGACCTTTAGCAGCTATAGCTATAGGTCTTATTCCCGATGCAAAATTCGAAGTCTGCGAAAGGCCGAGTTCTTATGCAAGGCGACGAATCGACTGCACCGTTTCTGCTGTACACTTTCACACAAAGTTTGCACTAACAAACATTCATTTTGCAAATAAAGTTTTATGATTTAGACGTGCTATTCACAGTAACTGAATAACAATATGTAGATTTGACAGATGTCACCAAAACAACGTAGCCATCACATGATGCCCAAATCTATCCACGCTACTTGAAAATCCCTGTACATAAGTTGCAACACAAGTTTCAATAAAAAGCGGATGTGTTCACAAATTATTCTTTTCGCAAAGTTAGGTTTATCGAAATCACGTGAAACCTTTGGTGTTCTGTATAAGTTTTCCCTTTTTGACACTGTTGAAAGGTGTTTTTGTATAATATCATGTTATAATAGGTTTTTCGCAGGTATGAGTTTTTGTATAGGCTTAAACTTTTATTATTGCATGATCTGTTTTCAGAATCAAGATTTATTAATGAACCAATCGAAAACCCTATTAGTTCGAAAAGTCTCCATGAAATCGTTCATAACATTTTTATCGTGAACGAAAAAAAGTACAATCATCATATAAATATTGCGACTGGGCTAAATACAAAAATAACCGTTACAGTTTCTATAATTTTTAAAGCTCTTTTTCTAAAACAATTCCTTCCTAAAATTGGAATTGTACTCAAGCTTTGAATGAATATTACCCCTATAGATTACAGTCAGATCAGAAAAAGGGTGACAAACTTTTGCATCGTCGAAGGAAGCGTAAACTTTTAGCAGCGGGAAGTGGGTTTCGCTTCATACGATCCAAATGACTTGAACCTGCAAACGAATATGAGAATCTGAGAGTACTGTCATCAACAATTTAATAGATGAAAAGTTTAAGATGAAAGACCATTGATGAATTTGAGAAACATATTCGGAGTCAAAACGAAGCCTTGAGGCATACCAGCATTCATTTTGTGAATATCAGATATAAAATTATCCCTATCTGTTCTTACCCTCTAACATTTTCAAAAGCTTGTGGATATTAGAAAACAGATCCTTATTCATAGGGCTGTTAATAAGTCGTTGCGAATAAAAATGAGATTCGATAATCATAAGTCAACACTCTCCTCTTTGTGCAATCTAAGTCCATCAATACTTTGTGAAAAAGAACAAAACTTTGAAGTAGAAAACTTCAATTTTGCTTAAATATACGAAAACTTTTTTTTTGATAACCATTCTTATGATTATTAAATCTCATTTTAAGCTGACTAATATAATAATCTAAAAGAGAAATCATGATTATAATCCTAGATCTGTTGTGTTAATGTTTATGGGGCTTTGATATAACCCCTGGAAATTTAAATTTCTCATCTACAACACTAAATAAGTCTTGTGCAGTTTCAAAAGTCACTTTGAATTCCAAAATGACGTAGTGTCGATTTACTTGGAACGTGTTTGCTATTAATTCCATATGTTCTTGATTTGATGAAGGGGATTGTACGAGTATGTATACATAAGTAAAAATGGCAAACAAAACACTCAAGCAGCCAAGTTTAATGAATGTCCATGCACGTATAAAGCTTCTGGGTGAGGCTCGCGTACTACTCCTGGAATATTATCAAAACTACCCCATATAGCAGAAGCACAATCTTACCCTTATCCAATTAAGATTCTACAATGAAGTTCCAACTTTTGTAGTGCAAAGAGAATTGTACTAGCAAAGAAAGTACTTGGCAAAAAATTAAAATCGTCTAATCGTTGTATGGCTGGCATGATGAGACGACAAGAAATGCTTCGTTGGGTAATTGGTTTAACAGTTTCCAAGGAATCTCATCACCCCCTCTCTCTGAATGTGAATCGGGCTTTATTCTGGTTCAAAATTGTTTAACGTGAAAGCCTAATAAAATTTCTGAAAGGTGTTAGCCAAAAATGCACATATATGTACATATATGTATGTGTCTGAAGTAACTGCAGTCGAAATTATTTGCTTAAGCCCTGAGGATACATACTTTATATGTTAAATTACATATGTATGCACAAACATGAGTACACACTCACAACACGTACTCTCTACCTACCTCAATTTGCCGGTTATATTTTAAAAATATGAGTATTTTAAAATCTCATGAGTTTGAATGTTTATATTCAACAACTATTTGAGGGGTTTGTTATTGATAAAATTGAATTGCGTGAACTAATTGATAATTTTTTTGTACATTATTAATAACTTTCGCTAATATTTGTAGAAAAATTTTATATAAGACGAGAATGTATGAATAAGTAATTCGCATTTTAAAAATGAATTCTCTTAATTAAAGCATTGTTTATATTTAATTTATATTTGGCACTTCCAAATGCACATTTAATTTAGTTTAATCATATTTTATAATTTTTTTTTTAGTTACTCTGGAGTCGAAAATATATTATTAAACATTTTCAGCCACTGGGTCAACCAATTTTATTATTTTCAAATATTTGTCTTTTTCAAGGGGATGACACAACTGACAAAATCCTATCAAAGTTATAACAAAGCAACATGGAAATAACCTTAATTTTTTTAAACAAACTAAAATACATTTGAAATAAGCCTGATATAAAATTTGGGCCTATATGAGCAACCATTTAAAAATTTTTACCTACAAAACTTTAGAACGAAAACAGTCTCAGTGTAAATAAAACCGAAATGTAATAAATATTTTCTTTGAAACTCATTTTATAATTGAATTCATAAAAATAAACATGCAGTGGAAAGCATATTGGATTTAAATATTATATTATAACGATAAAAACACTTAAAATGAGAATTACAACCTTGGAAAACGGAAACTTAAAACGCCAATATCACTTCAGTTTGCCTTATTGTAAACTGTTACGAAAATAATGAACGGGCCCGTTATTGATGTAATCTGAGCGACTTATTCTGCAGTCGTTAAATCAAATTTCTTAAAAGCTTTCCTTTTGTTGTGAAGGAAATTATAATTTTCCTTAGGAGATAATCTCTTTAATTTCTTTAAATTAAATTTCTTATAAATAAACTGACTGGATATAAGTCGCTATTTTTTTCTGTTCAGTTCTTTCTCTTTCAAAGCTTTATAGATAAAATTTTCAAACCTTTAAAATAAAATGCATTCGATACACGAAGGGACATCTTAGGACAGCCAATTGCAGAAATGTATACATTTGGTATCAAATGTCTTCTTCCATGGATTAGAAATAACCTTTCTGATATTCAAAAAATAAATGCTGGTGTACCCCAAGGCTTCGTTTAGTCTCCGACACTTTTCCTATAATCTATTGTCTGAAATTTCTAATCCACTTCATTGTTTTGCTGAAGACATTTTCATTTCTCCAGACAACTCGGCTATAACACAATTAATGGATTTAGCTTCTTTTATTAAAATACTAGATGACCCGGTAAACTTCGAATCACCCACATATATTTTTGAAAAATATGGTCAAAACTTATTACAAAATTTCTATCTACCATCGGTATACGCAGAATCAAGACATCCTCTCCTTTGTTTTTTCCCTTGATGATCTTGGCCTCGATGACGTTTTTTATTAGCTTTTTTACAGCCAGTCTTGTTCCATTGCGCAGTTGAGGTTGCTTAATGTTACGCAGCTTAATAACAACTGATCCTAGTTTTAATTGTAAATTGTGAGATGGTAGTCCAGGCAAATCCAGCAAATTAAAAAACTCTGGATAGTTGTCTACGTCCTGCTAGTTTGTAACATACTCTACTAATTTGTACGAAAACAGATCTCCGGGAAAAAAAATTCTGAATGGTTGTATTGAGATCATCGACATCTATGTTTTTTGGCTGCCATTTATTCTCGTTCACTCAGCCAATTATGGTTTCTGAACTCTTGTTCTATGTCCGTAAGAACACGCTAAATAAGATGATCTTTTCTGTCGACGAAGTGACAAAAATCATTGAGTTGCGTATTAATCCAGCCGAGGTGTCAACTGCTACCTTACCATTTCCAATATCTAATAACTGCTTCGAAAACATAATCGCAGTTTGATCTTGTTTACAAAAACATTCGCATGTTAGTTGGTAATTGGAGTGTCCTTACTTGCCGCCACAAATTAGATGATTTTAAGCCTGCCTGCGCTTAGTTCATCAGCAACAGTTGATCGGGGAATAATTGCAAAAGTCTGACGAAAATCACCTGATAGCAGAATAATGGCTCCACCAAAAATTTGTTGGTTGTCACGAAGGTCTTTTAACCTTCTGTTAAGTGCCCTCCAGTGACCACAAACGATCAATTTTTATATCTGTAGATGCAAACTGTTGTTTCGTTGTTTTGCATGTTTTCAAGGCAGAATGTGCATTTCGTCCACCTTCTAGCAACGTTGCAGCTATTCCAGATGAAGCCAATGCTAGGACTACTTCATTTTGCTGTCTGATCTTTGCCAACAGCAATTAAATAAGGAATGTTTTTCCAATCCCCCGGGAGCATCAAGGAAGTTAATTGCACCAAATCCACTGTTCACAGCTTCCATCAAAGTATCGTAAGACATTTTTTGTTGTTCATACAATTGCGGAACATTTGAACGAACTGTTTTGACCAATACTTCAGTATTGTATTTATGTTCTCTTTGCAACTCATGGTTAAATGCCACGCTCATAGGAAGATTTGGTGCTGTCATGCCCAAGCGCGATAAAAATTTATTTACCATCAATAAACACATATCTTCTATAATGATCAATGTCTCATTGTAAATTTCTATAGTAATTTGTAATGTAAAGACATCAAATGTTTTTTAGTATTTTCCGTTACTTATTATTTATGTTTCTCACCGTTTAAACGGCAAAATCGGTCGAGTTTTAGCGAGACAAACGAACAGCAATTGATTTTTATATTATATAGATGTATGCGCAAGAGAAATCGAGTTGTTATTAATATTGTCTCGCAGGAAGCAGTAAAATCCCTATCTACTAACTTTAACGCAGACGATTGTTCATGTATGGACTCAGTTAACTACATTTGATAAAGTGTTATCAGGTGTGTTTTATTCATTGCTGCATATCCAGCGCAGCATTCAAGTGCGAATAAAACGATCAAACTCACTCCATATGTCAATCAAATTATATTTCAATGTTGGCCATTATTATAAAAATTATCAAAATCTGATGTCAAAACATGTATGTACATGTTTAATTCTAAAATTTAATGCATAGCGTCATTTTCATTTCAATAATTTAAATTTCTATCACCAGCACAACTGTCATTTTTTTACTGGCTTCTTTTTCGCCAGCAATCAAATTGTTGTTGTTTGTCGAGGGAAATTTTTGCTGCGCTAGCTATGCAGCAGTGAATAAAACACACCTATCAATGGAGTTTATTGAGGAAGTATAAATTTCAAGTGAAGATTTAATATCAACAATAGGCTTTGTAATTTTGTTGTTAACTTAGGTTAGGGATAGAGTTGGTGTTATCAAAGCATTCCGAAGTTTTCTGAAAAGTATTTTTTAAATAAACTTCAATACTTAAGAGTTTTGTGTTGAGGTCGTTATGGTTAGTTTCCAGACATTTGATGGAAGATTCATTATTTTCGGTAATTGCTAACATTACGGCTAATATTGGCTTTCCGTTCTTTGATGTCATCCGATAATTGAGTTATATGTATACATTCATTAGGTGCGTTTTATTATATACGGATTTATGTGGATCCGGATCTGGATTAATTTTTAACATGTATTACAAAAACAATTTGGGATCCTGTTCTCTATCTGGATCCATTTCATAGATCCAAAAATTAGTTCTTTCTCTGGCGAGTAAATGGCTTTCAATGGTAAGGTAGTGTAAACTACAGTGTACAGAAAAAAGACAAAACACATCATTTGAAAATCAACAAACATATAAGCATAAGGGAGATGAGCATACAACACAACTGTCACTATGATCCGTGTCGTTTTATTTTTCGAGGGTTAATCTATACGGATCAATGGCGATAATAAAACACGGCTATTATTACACTTGATTGTAAGCATAATATAAGATAAAGTGATAGTATTGGCACCTGGTAAGTTGCTTTCCACACCACCTGGAAGTCAGTGTGTGAACTGACAAATGGAGATAGAATTTTTTACACTTTGTCGTTCAATATATTTCACATAAGAAAAAAGCAAAGAGGCTCGAAAAACATAAATTTTACTAATTAATTTTATATGAACGGGTATCAATATTATGATTTTAACAGAATAATAATATGTGTTTATTTCTAAATCAGGTGGAAAATATATCAAAAACATAATTAATCCTGTGCAATTTGTACTAAAAAAAGGTAAAGAAATTGCAAGAATACAACAACAAATACTTAAAAAAAAATGGATACATATGAATTTTTTTAATTAAGTCACAAAAATAACAAAGTTCTTACATTTTCCTGCTGTTTAATTTGTCTTTTTTTTATCATAGAAACTTGTTAACAAGAAAAAATAAAAATTTTCACAAAACATGAAAACACTGAACGACGTACACCGACCGAATTGAATTGAAAAATTGGCCAGGTGCCGCACAGTGGGGCGACTTGTATGGGAGAGCGGACAAAAGTCCATAAAAACCGAACCACTTAACCAATTTGGATGAAATTTTCAGAAATAAAACTAGTTTTGGAAAGAAAGCTTCACAAAAAATTTCCACCCACTGCCACGCCCACTAACAAAAAAATCGTCAAAATTGATAAAATTCCATGTTTTGTGCCAAGTAAAGGTTCAAGATGGTGTTTTTTTTTAAGGAAGTTGGCCATTGACATTTTACACACCCTCTTTTTGGGCGGTTTTTAATCTTTTTTTAAATTTCTTGTACTTGTTTTGTATGTAGACAGGTTTTGTTATTGCGAAAAAATCGGAACCACACAACTGATTTAAATAATATTTTCAAATATTATAAGGGATAGTTTTAGAAATGACAACAAACTATTTTCACCCACTGACACGCCCACACAAAAGTTTGTCTAAATTCCAAAGTTGGTAGGCTAAATTTTGAGTAATTAGAAAAATATATTTTCGCGAAAAGAATCAAATAAAATGCTTGATAAATGCAACCATTACGTATCTATCGGTTCAGACGTTCAGTGTTTTTATGATATATATAATGGAAAGAAGCGATGCTGTTCTTATTTTATGTGGTGGTAAATCATAAAAATAATGTAACCATTAAAAGCCGACAAGTTTTAATTTACAAACGCATAGTCAAACAGCAACAGCAACAACAAGTGACACGTTTTATGTTAAGTGTTCACTACTGAAACTTGCATCAAATAATGAGCAAACTTCAAAGCAGAACCAAAAAACAACGCACAACATGTTTAAGACATTTTTCTCAATTTTGAAAAAGAGGTTTTTGATAAGAAGGAGTACGTTACAAAATAGAACTATATGAATGTAAAAAAAAAAGAAAAAGATTTTAATTTATATTAATATTTATTCTAAGTCATTAAAAAATGTATACAAGTTCTCCCATGTAACACCTAATTCTTACGGATGCGACATTTAACTCTGTTTAAAAAAAAAAATTTAAAAACACTAATTTATTCAATATTGTTATCATATATTGCAAGCTGTAAGTAAATATTGTAAATTTTTCCTAATTATTGACTAAAGATTGTACAAATACAATACAAATATTCCTTTTTAGGACACAGAAGTGAAAAAAAAAAGATTTTTTTGCAAGATTTCGTAACTTTAAACCTGCTCACTGTGCGGATTTGCAGGTATTTGCAGCTAAATTTTGTTTGAATGTAAACTTGGACATGTCTACATCGAGAAATTAGCTATCTCAGAGCAGAGGAACGTGGAGCTTTTTTTATATGACTACAACTTTCCATTACTGTGGACTGAGTCTTATTTTGTGCTGCCGTAATTCATTCAAATTTTTTTTGCTGAGTTTGACCGCTGTATTGTATTATTAGGCATCCCAAATAAGCAAACAAAAAACAATCCCATTTTTAGTTCATCCCGAATAGACGTAACACCCTAGGAAAGTCAAATCAAATTCCCACACTATTTCAAATATTTTGACTTTGAGCGCCTTTTTACGTGTTAAGACTTCAGTTTTGGCCCAAATCCTTAGTGTACCCAGATTCTCTGGCTAATTTACTGTGAGAAACATGAATCAGCTAATCGAAATCAGCACTTTTGCAAAATCGAGTTTTGTCCGCCTTGGCCCCACTGTGTGCCGTGCCGTGACTCCATGTGTCAATATGGACTAATTAGTATTCGTATAGGTAATTAATTGAATCGGTCATTTCAAAAACCTCTTAAGTCACATTTTTTTCCAAAATGCTTTTTTTGCTGAAAATGGTTCCTTAAACGGAGATGCGTATTCTGGGTAAGAACCACGTAAGTCTGTACATTCCTTTCTCTTCAAATAATACCGTAGGAAAGATGTTCATTGCATAAACAACATAAGTCAGTGACTTAAGAGGTTTTTGCACGCACTACCAAAATGGCGGGAGTAGTTTGATATTTTAAATTTGCTTTGCTCTGATTGGTTCAACAATATTCAAATCTTCAATTTGATAACAACCGTCATCAATGTCAAATTTGCGTTTTTCATACAACTATTTTCTGCGAAAAGTAATTTTAGCTTTAAAAAATGTCTTCAAGTGAAACAGAGAGTGATGGTGCGCCGAAAAAGAAGAGAACGTGTAATACCTTAATGAAATGTTATAACAAATTATAAAATTGAAAGACAAAACATAAACTAATTTATATAAGAGATTTGAAAAACCGAGGAACTGTTGATATCAAGTTGCAGAAGAGTAGAATCATTATGTCGAAGTAAGATCATTGAGCTTGATATTTCTAAGGCATTTGATGGATTTTGGCATCAAGCTATTAGATATATCAAAAATTTTGAGTTTGGTATCAATGAAGCCCTTATTCGTTGATTAGTTTTCTACTGGATTGTTCAATACTTTTTTTTTTGAAGGTTTCAAATCGGATCTTCACAAAATAAATGCTGGGGACCCCAAGGTCTCCGTTTAGTCTCAGACTCTCTTTCTCATTTTTATGAATGATCTCTGAAACTGAATGATCTGATAATTTGCACTTCATTGTCTATCTTAGCTTTTCATATTCATTCGTCGCGTCTGTCAAATTCACGACCATCTCATTCGAAATTTAGAAAATATGGTCATAGAGCTAAAAACTGAAGATGTTTTGGAATTCATGAAATTATGGCCAAATTTGTACAAAAAAACATGTTTGTCAACACTGAATCTTATAGAAAAAAATCCCACAAAAACAGAAAAAAGCACCTTCGACATATATGAGCTTTAAAAATGCTTCACATAGAAAAGGTACTATCATAGGAATATATTGATGGATTGATTAAACATTTATTATTAGTAATAAATAAAGTTGCAACTTCGGTTTCACTTCTCTCAGTAAAGGCTTATGTTTTAAAAGTGCCCATCAATAAGAAAGTTTTGAAGATAATCAATCTATGTACCTTAAAGATATTAAAACATGACAAAAAGTTATTCTTAAGTGTACAAAATATAATTACTACCATTTTTTTGGTTAAATTATATACTACTTACCCCAGTCCTTGCTAAAACAACTTAAGTCAAGAACAGTTTTTTAGGTTTTTTTCATTATTTTTATTAATAAACTGTGAATTTTTTTCGCTTTTTAATTTTCTTACCACTAAAATACTTAGTTAAGCATAAAAAAGTGGTTTAAAACTCATTTGTTTGAGCATGAAACAGTTTTTATTGATTCCTGAAAAATTCTAATTTAATGACTTATGAGGTTTTTGAAATGACCGATTCAATTATAAATGGCGCTAGTGGAGCTTAAGCTAGGTTGATTACTATGATTTCAATAGAAAAAAAGCAAAAGTGTTTTTTTTTTCTTTAATTTATGAAGTGTCGATAACGCTGAGACAGAAACATACCCAAAAAAACAAAATTAACTCACCGGAATGGATGAGATAGAGCCGCAATACTCTGTACCGCTAGTGTTAGGTTTATATATACGTAATTGGCAGAGGAGAAAAAAAAAAATCAAAAGCTCTTTGAAGTAGATGACAGCCGTACAGATGAAAGAAGGTAAAGACCGGGTCGAAGGACAACTGAAAGTCTCTTAGAAAATTGGCCTTTAGGTTTGATTTTGTTCCAGAATTATAGATGATAGGTATACAACATTTATAAAAAGAAAATTATTTTTATCTGTAGTTTCCAAAATTGCTTCAACTTAGGAGATAGGCAGCTATTAGCTGTGTACTTTTTCTTAATAAAATGTGAAGATAACAATGAATTTCACTTCCGAAAATTGTGTATCATTTGTAATCAAAACAGGATTCCCTTTGTTTCTATTCATTATTATAGTTGTTTCGTTAAATTTGAGCTCGAGCATAAATTTGTTTTGTTTACTTATTTAAAATTGGAAATTTGTTTTATTCGATTTGATCTTATCAGTTTTCTGGAGACACTCATCAACGTAGTCGATTAAGTATTTTGAACACCTATATGCTGAAGCATACACATTTTTGGTTCTTATATACGAAGATAGGTACAGAAGCCTATAATTAATTTCGTTATTTTATACGACTCAATGCAATAAGCTTTTAAAAAAATTACCTACCTATAATAATGATTTTTTTACTAATTAGAACAAATTGCAAGATTCATACCTTCCAAAATATTAAAAACCCGATTTTGCTCATTTTATATTTAAAATAATTTTTCCATCACCCAAACCGACTTCATGATAATTCAAAAGTAAAAATATCCCACCATAGTTTACAAGAATTGAAAGAAAATTATGTAATCGTGAATACCGAATTTGTATACAAAATGAAAGCGTCATGAATCAAAAAATCTTTACTAAGAAAACCGTCTAATTGTAATAAAAAATTTAATTTAATAAGCGGGATACTTTTTTTAATAATTTCAAATAAAGAAGATAAAACAAAGTTGTGATCTTTTGTAGTAGGCTATTTGATATTCAATAAATAAAACCAAAAGCATATAATAAAATTTGGCACATTGTAATATTGCAAATGCAAATAATAATTAAAAAAAACTATAAAATCAAAAGCCATGTTTTTAGTAATAGCATTTAGAATATAAAATCGTTTAAGTTAAAAAAAAATAAATATTTTTAGCAGTGTTTACATAAGAAATTACAAAAATAACACGAAACGCACAAAAATGGAAATCAGTGGAAATTTAAATAATAAATCTTTACTCAAACAAAAAAAGTTTTCACGAACTTAGCAAGTTTTTTTTTATTATTATTAATTTTAAAGGAATTTTTCTCACTTAACATTGAAATTATTTACTTTTTTTCTATAAATGCTTGAATTAGAAAAAGGCTGAAATTTACAAAAACAAAATTTAAAAACCCTCAAAATTATTCTTCTTTGAATTTCGGTTGACATTTTTATTGAAAGAAATAAATAAATCAGTTCTGCTTTTTTCATAAAATAATAATTTATTCAAACACAAAAATTGAAAGCATATTTTAAGGGAGTAAATACTAGGAAAATTGAATCGTCAAAACGGCTGTTAAAAAAAACAACTAATGAAAAAAGGAAAAAAAATGTTCATCATAATCTTACGTAGCGAGCTAAAAATATTGAAAATATTTAATTATATTTTCACGCATGTTGTACAAAAAATGTTGCTTAATATTAATTGCATGTTGCATATAAAATTGTAAATATACACAAACAATGAGTTATTTGGTTTGAGCTTAAAGAAAAAAGTATATTTAGATTAAATGCTATTGTTAAAGTTTTAAAGCACGCAAACACAAAATGCGCTAATATATGCAATAATATATAAAAAAAAAAATAAGTATAAAACACCGCTATGTAGTTATGTTATAAGTTTTTAACAAACAAAAATAAAAAAAATATAAATATAAAAGTGATAACTAAAAACAATAAATTTGAAAACAAAAAAAAATCATAAATCGTGATTGTTGAAAAATAAAACGAAAAGTTAAAAATAATTAAAAATAATTTTATGTTTTATATTTACTGGCAGCTGATCTTGAGGATTTGCTGCATGAGACATGGCCTGGCCTTCCATTGCTTATAGTGGTTTGGTCTGGAGAACACTGCGTTCAGTTATCCAGATCAAGAGCTCTGGTATTCGCAATGGTTTGGTCTTGAAACCGGAGGTTCATTATTCCTTGTCACCTCAAACCTGAGGATTGGGATTGGAAGAAACTGTTAGCTGGAGCATTCGCACAATTTAGTCGACGTGGACGACCACATTCAGGTAAAGCTCAAAGAGTTCGCGGTTCTATCTCCTCCCACAAAGGATCACATTTCACATATCCATCGAAGATTTTTTTTTATGTTTAAACATGTTTGTCAGCGGTAGATTAAATCAAAAGCGTGGGTAAAACTTATACGTTCCGTGTACCGTGTAGCACGTAACAGTTACACGTTTTGTGTAGCAACTTACCTTACGGAAGATTGCATTTAAGACCCTTTTTACATTGGGAATATTGCGTACTTACGACATTGTGTTTACATTGGAAACTTTGAATAATGAAATCTCGATTTTAGTACTTTCCATTGCTAGCTACAACTAACTAGAGATTTTGGCCCGAATTAACATTTTCGATTATAGAGATGTCTCACAGTGCGTCGATTGTATGCAGGTAGTGGAAAAAAATCTATTTTTCAAAAGTAAGATACTGTGATCGAAAATTGGTTGCTAAATGTAATAAATAGGGGATTTTACTCAATTTGAGGAATTTTCACGCCCCCTACCACGCCCATTTTTGATAGTAAACTACTTACATGAAATTTTCTAGTACGATAGTGATTTAAATTATTAATATTCTGGTCAGTGAAGAAATTTTGAGTTAAAATAGCGCAAAGTTCGCCCACTTACACGCCCACTTTTGCTATAAAATTGATTTTTTTTTAAATTTTTCGTATGATATTGAAAAAATGTACAAAATTAATGTGTTTCATAAGAAAAATTTATTTGAACAAAAATCCAACCACTGCCACGCCCACAATTGTAAAATGATTAGTTAGAAGCCAAACCTTTAAAAAATGATGATTATATGATATACAAAAGTTGTAATATTTTAAAGGTTAGTAGGAAAGTATACATTTTTTCAAAGCACAACGACCACAGAATATATCGCATAAAAGATCTTGCAAAATATAATGGATGCTTTTATTGTTGACAAAAATAATTATTCAAAAAAAATAATAACAAAAAGAAAAACCGAAAAATAAAAAATTACGAAAAAAGATCACTATACGATTCTTCGAGTGTATAAGCGATGGAAGTGATAATGTTTATTTATTTCTGAGCAAGTTGTTGATGTGTGGCTTGCTAAGATTTTCTGATCTTCAGGCTCTAAATTTGATTGCATATTTAATTTTATATCCATAAACTGCAAAACACCAGGTACTGGGGCTGTTGAGTTGGAAAACCAAACATCAAAAAGCTCTCTGTTTGAACACATTCTGTAAAAAATGCTCGTAAACAAACACTTGTTGCAAGAAAAAGTGCAAGTTGTTGCAAGAAAAACTTACTTTTTTTAAAAGATATGATTGTTTTCTTTCTTTAAATAAAAACACTTTTTTCCCATATGGCACCACACAAAATATATTACTTATCAAAGTCAGTACTTAACACGAACAAAGAAGCTTTGATTTAGACTCTCAAAAAACAATTTAAATTTACATGTAAAAAAAAAATATGCAGTTAGAATAACTATATTTTCTCTCCTGATTGTGAGCATAGCGAAAAAAATATCGTATGTTCTTTTCTTTTCTTCAGTAAACGCTCTTTCAACCGGTAACTACAAATCCTACAAATCATTATTTGTTATTTTGCTGATCTGCTGACGATCTCTGACAACAGAAAATTGAACTTTATCATAAATAAACTGTCGATTCATTCATTTAGACTTATTACCTTGAATTTGGCATACTTGCTACACATTTCTGGCACGTTTTTTTTTTTTTTATTTTTTTCCACTAGTCGCCGCACTGTGTGTCTGTTCGACTACAGCCTTAACCACTCGGCTGATTTTTCTTAAACTTCGTAGATAACATTCTTAAAATTTCCCCCACGTTTTTTTTTCTTCTTTTTTTAAGACCAAAAATAACGGTACGTGCGATACAAATTTTTATAAAATATTTTTTTTTTCTCAAAAATTGTTCCACAGATTTAAAAAAACTCTATTTAGTTAAAGCTAGATAATACTTTAAAAAAAATTCCAAAAAATGTTTATTAATGACACGCCCCTTAGTGTCATTTTTTGTTTTTGATTTTCTTAAAAACGGTAGGTACAAACGAAAACGATTTTCATAATTTTTGTGTAGGCTAAAGCTTCCCCAAAATTATTGAATAATGTTGCGAATTATATTTTTTTTTTCTTAATTTATGTTTAATTTCTAAGCTATTCCAATTTTTTCTTTTTGATATGATATGTAAGTTGTTTTTATGTCGATAAACAAAACTGCATTAAAATTTTTTTTTATTTTCTTGAAAATATTCTAAAATTTAAAAATGCGCCACTTTTTTTGTAACTTTTAGTGTATTTATTGAGATCCTTTTTTGCTTTTCTGCACGATAACATTTATATTCAAACTGTCAGTCTGGTAGACGGCCTTAGGCCAAACCATTTAGACTTAAGAAAGATATACAGCCAATATGTAATCTCTTATATTTTTAGAAAAAAAAATAAAGTCAACTTTTACTTTTCCTTTTTTTTAGTACACTTACGATAAATAATTCAATAAAGAGAAGCTTCTAGGAGTCTATAAAACTTTGCATTTCAATACTTAAAAAAAGAATATTTTTTGAATTAAAAAAAAAAAAACAATTTTTTCTTGAAAATTTGTTCTTAACAAGTCAATATTTGTTTCAAATCTAATTTTTATTCGTACAGTAATACAAATTTTAAGTAAGCGTTCCAATTTTTTTCTTAAATTTTTTTGAAAAATTATGTATGTATATAAAAGCTTATTTTAAAAAAATTGCTTGAGAAATCACATGGCATCCTGTTTTTAGCTCCAAATACTAAAGGAGTTGTTTAAGTCATTTAAAAAATTTATTTTTGGTTCTGAATATTTTTCTCTATAGTAACACTCATTCTTAAAATGTTTAGTCTTTTACATAAGAGCAAGTTCGTGCGATCCAGTCGTGCATTTAATTTCATCTTCAAGTATTACTTTTAAAGTAATTGCTATTACGGTTAAAATTATAGAAACTTATAGGGAACAAATTATAGCCAAATAATTATATGACATTTGGACTAATTATACGAGAATTATTATCTCTACTTGGTTATAAAGAACACCCTATCTACCTAAGAAATATTAAAAATTAAAATTAAAATAAGATCACAATTTTAAAAAAATGTTTTCAATCATATGTTGTTATCGTGTCCTAAAGCTCTCATTCTAATCTTGTATTCAAGTTCACGATACTTAACCTAGCGTATAAAAAGACCGATAATGCATTTTTGCTTGCTCCAAATTTCTACAGATTTAAATTCCGTGATGTTTTGCAATCGAAGCTAAACAAATGCGAATCCAGCAAACAGTAGTACTTTATCATCTTTCTCGAGACGTATTTGCTAGACCGCACCAAATGTTTAAACCAAACGTGATTAAGACTATCAGAAACCTATTATTGATTTCGTCGATGATGAAGATTATGGGAGCAGCAACAGGGATGCATTCCTCAGATTCCTATCAGCGACATCTAAAGGTAATGACTGCTTTAGTCGATGAATTCTATGATCCATGTGAGGATTTTTTTCAACATGCCTGCGGTTATTACAACACCACAGTAGCACCGATTGCTCCATTCATGTATAATAAAGAAGGTTTTGTGAAGTTCTTCGAGAATAATAGAGCAAACTTCACAACAACCGGAGGTATTCTATTAAATGGGCTCTATGAATCATGCAAGCAGAAAAATTGGGACTTCTCACAATGGAAAAGCATTGAGTTTTTGGAGGAGTTTTCGAAATGGCCATTTTTGCACTATCAATGGCAAGACTCAGGTATTCTAACTACATGGCCTAACTTGACTGCACAACTAGCAGCCAGAGGCATTCCATTGTTTTTTGACGTTTTCTTCGCCAAAAACACTATTTTTGTTAGTCCAGCTGATATAAGGTGTCCGGCAGAGCAGGCGGACATAATGGCCCTGATCATGAGCCCAGCAACTAGCGTTTTAAACAATCAAATAGCAGAGATCATATCATCTGAATTGTGGTCGTTCTGTAAGAACCTTATTGGGGATTGGCCACGATCTTCTGAGAAACTTGGTGTGACTGGAAGCGAGAAAGAAACAAAGGAGTTTTTTGACGTTTTCTTCCAAGTATTAAACATTTCTTCGGAAGAAGTTGATGGTTCACACAAGATACAGATTCGTACTGAACGCCTAGAAGAAATCCTAACAATTACTCGCGCAACTGAACCAAGAATAGTTATCAATTTCATCATATGGAAAATGCTCGAAGCGCTTGAATATAATGACTGCTTTCAACTCACTGAAGAATTCGATCCATTGCTTCTGTCGGAATACTGGAATTGGAGTGCGATTGAATCAAAATTAAGTAAAGATGTGGCTCTTGCTAGTTTTCTTTTTCACACGACACGTTTTCAAAAGCGTCGCAAGGATTTCATGTATGCCGAAGATTGGGAATCGTTCTTAGACAAGAAGCATCGTCGTAAAGAACTGAATCTCGAACGTGTGATTAAGAATTATGGAAACAATAATCTTTCACCAATAGCTCTGGAATCCGATTACTCCGAATTGGAAATGAAAAGGGATGCGTTCTTCGAAAATTACTTCAATATGAAAAAGCAACAACTACGATTAGCATTCGCACAAGATAACTATGTAGACAAAGAAGACCCCAATCACCCAGCGAACTTCGTTCGCAAATTTATCAATTTCGTCATTTTAACCGGGGAACAGCCTTTGTTTCATTATTTCTCCACCGAAGGATTCGATTTGTGGTACAATTCGGGACTTCTCTCCTCTACCGATGACTTGTACACCGCTATTGATTGCTTAGACCACCAATCGGCTATGTACTCCGAAGAAAATTCGATCTTTGACAATTTAACGACAGACCAAATGGAGGATTTGCTAAAGTTTAATCGAGCATTTTATGAGTCGTATTATGATTACCTCTTCTGGCTAGAGGGTGAGATGTTCTCTTTTGCCGAGGACTATGTACTGGAACATTTCAATTTGAACTCCAGTCAGGTGTTATTTTATTCGGTGGCACAATTGCATTGTGGCAGAGACGATGATAAGTACTCAACGGTGATAAATAGGAGCTTTATGAATTTGTGGGAATTTCGAGATGCATTCGAGTGTGATGATGATGTGACAATGAATCCGACAATAAAATGTTTGTGTAAGGGTTGTTAGTTAATAAATAAATAGAGTAAATTTAAAGTAACGAATTTTTTAATGTTCCTTTTTTAGAAAGCATAATTTATTTATAATTGTATAAAAATATCAACCGCGCGTCAGTGTTTTATTTTTATTTGCGATATTACCAGTAAAGGACAAGTTTTGTATTCAAAAAAAAAATTGAAATCGAGATTTTTATCAAATTTGAAAACTGGTCCTCGCAATCTGAATCTGTCTGTCGGAAAATATGTACCTTGCCCTACAGCTTAACCGTTGAAGTAATTTTTACTTGCGACTTATAGGTACTATAAGGCAAGTTATGCATTCGTAAAAAAAATCGAACTCGAGATTTTGATCAAAGTTGACATTACGATGATAGCGAAGACCAAAAAAGTGGGTCTCGCAATTCTGTCTGTCTGTCTGTCTGTCTGTCTGTCTGTCTGTCTGTCGGTTCGACTACAGCCTAAACGGCTCGGCCGATTTTCTTCAAACTTGGTAGATATGGGTTTTAATTTTTTACCCCCGGACGTTTTTTTCTATTTTTTTTTAAGACCAAAAATAACGGTACCTGCCATACGATTTTTTTTCGAAATTTTATAAATATTTTTTTTTCTCAAAAACTGTCCCACAGAATTTTTTAAAAAAAATTCCAAAAATTTCATTTAGTAAAAACTAGCTAATGGTTGAAAAAAATTTTACAAAAAATTGTTATTTTCGGTAGCCCCCCTGGGTCCATTTTTTTTGTTTTTGATTTTCTCGAAAACGGTACACCCGATTTTAATAATTTTTTTTATGCCAAAGCTCCTCCAAAGTTTGAATATTTTTACATATTCAAATTTTCAATTTTTAATTTTTTGGATTTTTAAAAAAAAATTCAAAATTTTTTTTTGGAATCTCAATATTTCGAAAACCCCATGCTCGATTTTTTTCAAACTTGCCAAATAAAAGTTTCTTAATATAATCTACAAGATTTGAGAAAAAAAATTTTGTTTTATTTAAAACTAACGGTACCTTCCATACAAATTTTAAAAAATGGTTTTCGAAAATCGCATTTTTCTCGAAAACGGTTCCGAGAATTTTGCTAAAATTTTTTTTCTTTTGATTAATCTTTACAATTTATAATTTAATAAAAAAAAATTTTAAATCTAGATATTACTGACTGTACCTACCATAGAACGATTTTTTCGAATTTTAAATTTCTCATTATCGACTTAACGGATTTTAATGAAATTTTTTATAAAAAAGCTCCTAAAAAGTTTAAAAAACATTGCATTTAAAAACTTAAGAAAAAATATTTTTTCAATTTTTAGAAAAAAAAGTAATTTTTTTTTTGAAAAATTCGATATCTCAAGAACGGCTTAGTATTTTTTTTGGAAATTAGACTTTTATTCGTACAATAATAAAAACTTAAGGTTGGCGTACCAAAATTTTTTCTTAAAAATGTTTTAAAAATTTTGTACATAAAAGCTTATTTTTTTAAGGAACCACTACAAAGACTTATAATTTTTGTTCCTGCATAAATTCATATTTGCATATCGTTCTGTTTTTATCTCTTACTACTTAAAGAATTAAAAAAAATTGATTTTATCCTTATGAACAGTTTTCTCTAATAACATTCGTTTTTAAAATTCCTAGTCTATTACATAGGAGCAAGTTCGTGCGACCCAGTCGTGCATTTTATTTACTTGCGATATAGGTACTATAGGGCAAGTTCTGCATTTGGAAAAAAAATCGAACTCGAGATTTTGATCAAAGTTGACATTACGATGATAGCGAAGACGAAAAAAGTGGGTCCGACAATTCCGTCTGTCTGTCTGTATGTCTGTATGTCTGTATGTCTGTATGTCTGTACCTCGAACTACAGCCTAAACTACCAGAGGTATTTTCTTCAAACTTGGTAGTTAAGAGTCTTCGGTGATTCCCTAGAGGAGAAATTGAAATTTTTTTTTTAGCTCCAAAACTAAGGGTACCCCCCATACACCCGTAATGCAAAATCTTATTTATCTCGAAAACGGCTCTAACGATTTTGATAAAAAAAATTAAGTGTGATATTATGGACATGGACTATATTTTGGTGAAAAAAAAATTTGGGGGGAAATGTTATTAGGGGTACCTGTCATAGAACGGTTTTTTTGATTTTCGAATTTCTCACCAACGGCTCTAACGATTTGAACCAAAATTTTTATGCAGGAGCTGCTTTGCATTTAAAAAAATATAAACTAAAAATTTTTTCGAAAAAATAGTTTTTGGATTTTTAAAAAAATAATACAATTTTTTTTTTGAAAATTCAATATCTTGAAAACCAATACACGATTAAATTTTTAAATTACGTTTTAAAATGTATTTTATTAAATACTAACAATTTGCATATCAATTTTTTTTATGAAAATTTTAAGGAAAATTTAGTACACAAAAAACATGTTTCAGTGTGTCTGAATATCTGTACCTTTCACTACAGCCTAAACCCTTGGACCTATTTCTTTCAATCTCGGTAGTTAAGGGTCTTCGGTGATTCTCTAGAGGAGAAATTGAATTTTTTTTTTAGCTCCAAAACTAAGGGTACCCCCCATACACCCGTAATGCAAAATCTTATTTATCTTGAAAACGGCTCTAACGATTTTGATAAAAAAAATTTAGTGTGATATTATGGACATGGACTACATTTTGGTCAAAAAAAAATTTGGGGCAAAATGTTATTAGGGGTACCTGCCATAGACCCGTTTTTTCTATTTTCGACTTTCTCATTAACGGCTCTAAGGATTTTAACCCAAAATTTTTAGCAGGAGTCCCCTTAAGTTTAAAATAATATTGTATATAAAAATATTCGAAAAATATTTATTGGGTTTTTTTAAAAAAAATAATTTTTTTAAATCAATATCTTCAAAACCTATGAACGATTATTTTTTGAAATTATTTCCTAAAACCAATATTATTAAATACTTAAAATTCGCATCCCACATTTTTTTCTTGAAAAATTTTAGAGAAATTTCTTATATAAAAAATTTATTTAATAATAAAACGATTTTTTAAGGTTTATTTGCATAAATTCATACTTTTCCGGAAACCGGACGGCAATTTTATGCATTTGAACATTATTATCTCATTAAATCCATGTTTTATATTTATAAAATGTATCTTAAATTCCAAAGTACTTTTACATAAGAGCAAGTTCGTGCGATCCAGTCGTGCATTTTATTTTTTTTTAAGTTTAGTTTAGTTTATTTTCATCAAGCAAAGTTTTACTTTATAGATTACAACCTTTATAATAAATATAATAATAAAAGTAGTTTAATAAAATATGTACAATAAATTTCATTATATAAATAAATAAATAAATATTAATTTAAATAAACTATGTGTCGATTTCTACAATAGTTACTTGTAGAAAATTCATCACGAAGGTAGAAAAAACATATGGAGACTTCTGCAATTAAAGGTTTAAAGGAACTCACTATATGTAACATATTAAATATTTAAAATGACTCTCAAAATCTTAATACAAAATAAGTGTATAGATGTGGTCTTCATTTTCTTTAAAAACAATTTCCAAAAACTGTTCAATACTAAAGTACGCCTTTTACTTGCCATTAAAGGTTTTTTTTTTGTGATTTTCACTTCTCTCATTGACCGTCCAAAAAAAATATTTGTTGGATAAAAAAAACGAAGTTCAATATCTAGTAAACGGAAGAATAAATGTTGCTGACTTAAAACTAACATACCAAACTTTTTTAGAGAAATGCATTATAATTAATTTTTGAATAAATTCATATTTGTTTAAGAAATCAATATAATGTAGGATTCATTTTAAAAATTTTAAAATGAATTCTCAAGCTTGAACATTTATTTTATTTTACAAAAGAGCAAGTATGTGCGATCCAGGCGTGCATTAAATTATTCATTTTCCCAAAAATGGTACTTATGAATTTTTTTAAAAAGCAACTCACTCACTAACGTTAACTAATCTAAAAATATATTAAAAAAGAAAACTAAACTAAAAATTGCGTCACAGATAAGTCACAAGTTTCAAAAGCTATGATGTGAAAAATGAGATAAGCATTCAATGTGAACTGATTGGCTTTTGAAAATTATGTGGAATTTATTGTATTTAAAATTATTGTATGCATAATTTCTAGGATTTGACCATAACTATGGTAAGTAACTAGACAAATATCTGTTTATATATATGCACTTATGGCAATTTAAAGTCAAATGGGCATATTTAAAAAATGATTTATGACGATGAGGAGCGTTATGTAAATTAATAAAAAAAACAGTACCTAATCATGTCCATTGACATAATGACTGATTTTCAAAAATAAAATATGACGTAACCACAATGAGCATTATTTCCATTCCAATCTGAGATATAAGGTTCAAAAATTAAAAGTAATGTTTTTGTGCTTAAGCCGCCATCTTAGACATAAAGTATTCATTTTTTTTTTCGTAAATAACTCACTATTCACAAAAGTAATTAAAGCTAAACTGCAAGAACATTTTTTAGCAAAGTCATCTGCACGTTGGGAGCAAGTGGGAGTCTCCTGCTTCTTTGGAAAAATCCTGCGACCTCCTATGAAATTAAGTCTTTGCAAAACCATTTGACCAGCATTAAATGGGGTTATTGTTAAAACATTGAAACTCTTTTCTTCACCAACGTAGAGGTAGAGTAATATGTCCCATTTTCTTGATTGGTTTGGAAATTACCTTTCAGACCATTCACTACAAGTATTAGTGAACGGGTTTCAAATATGATATCTACAAAATAAAGGCTTCGGATGTAGTCTTCCAACGGCTGCGTATGATAAGCTCATTAAATTCTGATCTTGATTCTTGACAGCATTGTCCAATGGGGAATCAAAAACCTGTTATATATAACGCCTTTATTCTTCCGAAACTCGAGTACAATTCTTTGGTGTTACGTGATACCAAAATGATTTGAGCCTTAAGTTATCTTTTTTTTTTTATAGTCTTTACGCGCTCAAGGGATTATGATTACCATTTAAATGTTTCAACACAGCGCGTGAAGTTAAGGAAGAGAAAGAAGGATAGGAAAGATATGTGGCACGATGTTCTAAGACTGAAGATTGTTGTCTCAGATATTTTATCTCCAGGGATGGCAGCTGAACTAAAGCGAAGAATGCCGTGTCTTATTTCTATGTCGCTTATAATTCACATTATTTTATTCGTATTCATCCTTGTTTGTTGGGCATACTAGTTTAACTCAATCACATGTTGTTAGTGTTATGCCTGAACAACATGTAATGAGTAAACCAGCAACCCATTGATGACAATTTTAGAAGGATTTTAATGGAATTAAAACGACATACACGACGGCAGGGATCGAACCTGTGATCATGAGGTTGACAGGCGAGCACACATCCATCGCACACATCTAGCAGATTTGACGTGAATTGGACACCAAGATGATGTGATTGACCACGCTAGACTTTTTCTTGTTTGATATCCTGAAGTAACAAATCAAGGCGAATATAACACACCTGACCCATGCCCATTAGATGAACATAACACTGGTCATCGCTCAAATTCAGCCAGAGCTATACCGAAGATTCATTTAAAATTGGATCGCTCGGATCCGTGCCATCTGAACAAGATGAAGCGAAAATTTGAACAATGTCATATTTCATACAAAATGACGTATACAAATAAAAGAAGAATTTTGTCAATACCTCAAACACTGCTTGTTTTATTCCATTTTTACATCTACCTCCCCTTATTGAAAAACCCTTAAAAGGCTAGACAACAAAAAAAAAACGTTTTTTCATGGTGCAGGAAAGAGATTAATGATCAAGTTTTGAGTTACGTGCGGGCATCACGATATTATTCAATATACTTTTACCTTTAGATATCTTCATGCTTATTCTAAAACCTGCGAAGAGTACGGGTCTGTTGGGCGAACTAAAGAAGAGGTTGGAACTTTCACTCGAATGATGTGTGGGAATAAAAACATACAGATGTGCCGTTATGCTTTCCGTAGTTCGTGGTGCTGTTACAGAGGTGTCGAAGGAAGCTAAAAATTCCGTTAAGAAACTTTGCTACAAACACAAACTGAATAACTTAATTTCGCGAAGTTCCAAAGTACCCGCTATTCAACACGCTATCACTGTCGCAGTTATGAAAGATGTAATTATTTTTTTTTTTCAAATCACATTCAAAATGAAATTAGCACCTTGGAATGTGCAATCACATTAATCTGTTGAACCAGTTGCTTAGAGGCAGCGCGAAGGTGTAATTTAATTTTCTGTAGACCTTCTCCAGATTGACCAATTGACAATTTGCAACAAACGAAATCACTGGATCTTAATGGTGAGGCACCGCTTTACGATATGCATGATAAGCTGAAAATTCCTCGAGTTCCTCGTCATTGTCGACGTCAAATTTACGAGTATATTGTCAAACATGAAATGAATTCAACAGAACTTTCTCTAACAGATGTGCGAAAAAGATTCCAACCTGAAAGTTTAAATTAAATTCAGCTAATTTTTGTATTCCAGAAAATATCAAAAGATATTCTTTTGACGATTATGATTCAATTGTGAAGTCTCCGAGCTAGCTTTTATTAAAAAAAAAGAAAGACAACCTGAGTTCTCTGCTGTGTCTGAGCTAAAAAAAAACACGGATCTTTTTTGGAGAGCTCAGTTCTCTGCTCTGAGTTTAAAAAGAAAACGCCTAAAGCCTTGTATTAAGATATTAGTATGATACTACTTAAAAATTTGCTAATTTTCAAGTAGATTATTAACTCTTTCTGAAATTTAAACATTCCTTACTAGTATCGTACTAAGGCTATGTTTTT
This sequence comes from Chrysotoxum bicinctum, assembly GCA_911387755.1. Classification (NCBI taxonomy): domain Eukaryota; kingdom Metazoa; phylum Arthropoda; class Insecta; order Diptera; family Syrphidae; genus Chrysotoxum; species Chrysotoxum bicinctum. Next base: position 37,788,123 of record OU426988.1, read on the forward strand.
TAATAAATTAAATTTTTAAATAATTAAATTTTTTAATTAAATTGTAAATGTCCAAGAGTCATTTGAAGCTAGCATGATAAATCGTCGTTTTAACCCAGTTTCATACTAAAACAGCTTTCGTACTAATTCAACTAAAATTTTGGGTTGTTGCTTTTTCATTTATAGATTCCCTGGTTTAGGCAAATTTCTATGCAATACTTTTGAAAGATATTAAGTGAATATTTTAAGAATATTCGGGGTGAAAAGTGCTGAAAAAAACTTATTTCGCTGAGCCAATCCATAGGTTTCCAGATTAAGGACATTAAAAACCTTCAGAAAAGTAGATATAACCTGTCTTCTTCATTAAAGATTTTTTTTTACCTCTATTTTCTTCGAAAAATAAAATAAGACAATCAATATTTTCTGTCCATAAGTTGTACAAATTATGTTTTACCTTTGTATATAAAACTTATAGTACTATTAAGAAGACGAAAAATTGTGGCGACATCTTAAGTATAGGGACAGTACTTGCTAGATTTGTTTCTGCTAAATTTAATAAAAAAATATTCTCTTTTTACTTGCGATATAGGTACGAGTACTATAGGGCAAGTTCTGCATTTGGAAAAAAAATCGAACTCGAGATTTTGATCAAAGTTGACATTACGACGATAGCGAAGACGAAAGAAGTGAGTCCGGCAATTCCGTCTGTCTGTCTGTCTGTATGTCTGTACCTCGAACTACAGCCTAAACTTCTGAAGGTATTTTCTTCAAACTCGGTACTTAAGGGTCTTCGGTGATTCCCTAGAGGAGAAATTGAAATTTTTTTTTAGCTCCAAAACTAACGGTACCCCCCATACACCCGTAATGCAAAATCTTATTTATCTCGATAACGGCTCTAACAATTTTGATGAACAAAATTAGGTGTGATATTATGGTCATAGACTATATTTTGGTCAAAAAAAAAATTGGGGAGGAAATGTTATTAGGGGTACCTGTCATAGAACCGTTTTTTGACTTTCGGATTTCTCACCAACGGCTCTAACGATTTTAACCAACATTTGTATGCAGGAGCTGCAATACATTTGAAAAAATATTATCTAAACATTTTTTCGAAAAAATAGTTTTTGGATTTTTAAAAAAATAATACAATTTTTTTTTGAAACTTCAATATCTTGAAAACGTTTTAAAATGTATTTTATTAAATAATATTTAAGAAAAATTTAGTACACAAAAAACATGTTTCAGTGTGTCTGTATGTACATATGTATGTACCTCTCACTACAGCCTAAACCACTGGACCTATTTCTTTCAATCTCGGTAGTTAAAGGTCTTCGGTGATTCCCTAGAGGAGAAATTGAAAGTTTTTTTTAGCTCTAAAACTAACGCTACCCCCCATACACCCGTAATGCAAAATCTTATTTATCTCGAAAACGGCTCTAACGATTTTGATAAAAAAAAATTAGGTGGGATATTCTGGACATGGACTACATTTTGGTCAAAAAAAATTTTGGAGCAAAATGTTATTAACGGCACCTGTTATAGAACCGTTTTTTTGATTTTCGACTTTCTCATTAACGGCTCTAAGGATTTTAACCAAAAATTTTTAGCAGGAGTCTCCTAAACCTTAAAATAATATTGTATATAAAAATATTCGAAAAAATATTTTTTTGAAAAAAAAATTTCTTGAAAAATCAATATCTTCAAAACCTATAAACGATTATTTTTTGAAATTATTTCCTAAAATCAGTAGGCACGAGTACGATAACTTGGCCGCCAAGATTTGATGACGGATTTTTGTAGAAGGGTCAAAAATAAGCACTTTTTACTATGGGAGGGGGGGTGTCTATCTCCCCCCGTTTAGGAGGTAGGGGCACTTTTAGAAAAAAATGGTTTAAATTGAAAAAAAAATATTAAAAAACAAAGGCAACACCTACAATAAAGTGCTATACTGCGTTTGAAAGCCAGAAGATTGTTCTATAATCCTGCATTTAAATTAAATTACTCATATCAACAGTTTTTGAGAAATTCGCATTTAAAGTCCAAATTTTGATAAAAAAAAAAACGTGAAAAAAAAAGTGTAGACCGGTTGTTTTCAAAATTGAGAAATGAAATTGTAAATTAGCTTACATGTGTTTCATGTATCTATCAGTTCTTAAACGAACACAAAAAACCGCATGATTCTATGTCTTCTGGTTTTTGAGAAAATCGAAAATAACTAAAACTACCATAGAACCATGCGGTTTTTTGTGTTCGATTAAGAACTGATAGATACATGGATCACATATAAGTTAATTTACAATTTCATTTCAAAATTTTGAAAACAATTGGTCTAAACTTTTTTTTTCACGTTATTTTATCAAAATTTTGACTTTAAATGCAAATTTCTCAAAAACCATTGACATGAGTAATTTAATTTTAATGCAGGATTATAGAACAATCTTCTGGCTTTCAAACGCAGTGTAGCACTTTATTGTAAGTATTGCCATTGTTTTTTAATATTTTTTTTTTAATTTAAACCGTTTTTTTCTAAAAGTGCAGCTACCTCTTAAACGGAGGTTTTCTTAAAAACCAGAAGACATAGAACCATGCGGTTTTTTGTGTTCGATTAAGAACTGATAGATACATGAAACACATATAAGCTAATTTACAATTTCATTTCACAATTTTGAAAACAACCGGTCTAAACATTTTTTTCACGTTTTTTTTATCAAAATTTGGACTTTAAATGCGAATTTCTCAAAAACTATTGATATGAGTAATAAAATTTAAATGCAGGATTATAGAACAATCTGGCTTTCAAACGCAGTATAGCACTTTATTGTAGGTGTTGCCGTGGTTTTTAAATTTTTTTTGTTTCAATTTAAACCATTTTTTCTAAAAGTGCCCCTACCTCCTAAACGGGGGGAGATAGACCCCCCTCCCATAGTAAAAAGTGCTTGTTTTTGACCCCTCTACAAAAACCCGTTATCAAATCTTGGCGACCAAGTTATCGTACTCTCCCCAATCAATATTATTAAATACTTAAAATTCGCATCCCACATTTTTTTCTTAAAAAATTTTAAAGAAATTTCTTATAGAAAAAAATTATGTAATAATAAAACGATTTTTTAAATCAAATCTAGAAATCAAACGACAATTTTATGCATTTGAGCATCATTATCTCATTAAATCCATGTTTTATATTTATAAAATAGGTATATCTTAAATTCCAAAGTAATTTTACATAAGAGCACGTGCGATCCAGTCGTGCATTTTATTTACTACTTGTTTTGTATCTTATCCTACACTCCACTGTAAAATCTAGCACTACTTTCAGCGCCACCACCAGACTAGAGTTCGCAATACAAAATCACGCTCCATGATAATACTATAAAGGTTATAAATATACAAAGGTTTTACTCCATTAATTGATACAAAATTTTTAAAACCAGGGAAACTAAAATAACTTATCATATAATATAAACATCTGATATCTGTACATATTTACATATAAAGAACTCTCATACAATGCTTATGAATTAACCTCATTTTTTGAGTGACCAAAATTGCATTAGATATTTAATTCTATTTTTGAACTTAATAATTTCGTGCCACATTGAACATACAAATATGTTATCTATCTACATGTAAGCCCACAATAATGAATATTTTTTTTGTCCATATGTACAAGTACGCAAATACATATGTATGTACTTGTACCTACCCTATGCTTTCAACGGGGATTGCACATGACATATTTCGATTCAACGGATTAGCATTTTATTGTTCACATAAAATAAAAGTATACCTACGCTGATAAAACGTCCTTCTAAAATAAATATTTGCTCCGATAGTTGTGTTTTATTAGATCAAATAGAAACATATTAAGTACTTTGCCTTTATACACGTTTATATCGAAAACTGTTAACAGTTTCAGATATGTATATAAAAGCGCAGTAGCAATAATTCAAAAAGTTTATTTTTGCGCAACGCAACAAATGTTAATAACGCGATTTCTTAAAGTAAATTTAAAATAGGAGACAAATTAAGGTTAAGAATGCCAAATATTTAAATTAAAAAAATTGGAATGTGAACATAGATTAATTTACGAGTTAAAGAACGTCGCTTGATTTTTTTGAAACTCTTAATAACATTGGCGCACAATTTAAGTCGAATTATTACGATGTTAAAATTGTTCAAATATGATCCTAAGTTCAAAAGACGATATTTCAAACTTTAATTGAATTTAGCATCATACTAGGTATAAAATTTTGACACAGTACTAGTTAGAAAGTAAAAGTTATAAAATTTAGTAAACTGTCTTAAAATTATAAGATAAAGTACTTTTGCAGACAAGTCCTTTTCTATAGGTAAGCACACCACAGGATGTCCGTTGGTAAGAAATAAAAAAAATCTACAATCAAATACCGTAGAGTGCCTGCAATCTCATCTAAATAATGTAATGTCATCTAAAATGATGGTGTACTTAGACATAAATAAATATTCTTACAGCCGCACTCAAGTGCATTCTCATCTTATTCCTGGGCCTTGATATTTTCCTATAATTAATTACGTTATGATCCCTTCTCATGGTTTTATTTTTTTAAATTTCATTTATTTTAGAAATTACTCAGAAATAAGATTAAGTAAGTAAAAGTAGATAAAAGTAAGAACGCCAATTAAATATAATTAATTTTTGCTTCTAATTTGTATGCAGTTCGATGTATCATGTATTTTTACAATGTATTTACTGTATTTATTTAATGTACATGTATTATATTTAATTTACATTGTATTTCTTGTGTCGCTTTGTCATTGATTTAGTTGAGCGGGGTCTGGATACTATTGGAGGTGATCACCTAATCCGTCAACTTACTCAACGTTGGATTAATTAGATCATGCTATTCAAAGAACAATGCATTCTATAAAAATAAGTTACAAATAAGTATATTGTGGTAGTGAGAAAAAACAAAACAAAATATCGAATGTCATTTCCAAATTTAATTTTAAAATTATGTTATCCAAAGACACTTTGTCCTCACATTACTTTAATATAAATTATATAAATACAATTAAACTATTAGTTCAGTAAAGAATAGAGTGTAAAGAGACGCATTTTTCACCTTTTATTTTCACCTTATCTCCAAAACTGCCTAACCGATTTTAATGAATTTTTTGAATGTGTGTAAAGTTACGTAAAGTAACACTGAACTGACTTAAATAGTCAATAGCAACTAATTAACTTAATAGTGTTTTTGTATTGTATCGAATTCGACTGAATTATGTTTAATATTTTCAACGTTTTATATTGACGAAATTATTTTTGTTCATAAAATTTTGTATTGTTTTAAAAATGCAAATAGACGTGAACCCCTTTCTGAATATATACATCTGAGTTTTGACAAGTGATATTGTTGAAGCTACATCTGTCAAATCGGCTCTCATTTCTTTAGCTTAATCAACTACTTATAGCATTCAATATCATATAAATGATTAAATCGTTTTATGAAAGGTGGTCTTCTGTTCGAGCTTCGCATATTTTCCGGTCGCTATAATAGTTTTTCCGAAAGAACTATTTACAACATGGTGTAAAAGTTCTAGTCGACAGATTCAGTGAACAATATGTCAACGAAATGCAAAAATACAGCCGTTATGTTCAAACTTCAACTGACCCAGGAGCTCAGATTTAACGACCATAGACAACAACGCACTTATCCTTATATGGCGATGATAAAAATGTCACCATAAAATCAAAATAAAGACAGAGAAAACGTTTTAAAAACTGTCACACCTGGAAGAAAATATGTATAGATTGCGTTTAAAGTTTAAAAACTGAAAAAAAAATGAAGAAATTTTTAAAGGCTTTCTTTACCGTTTTTACTCTATATATTCCATTGGTGCGAAAGTCAAGTGGTTTTGAAAGTAGGGCCAGCTTAAGGAATGTCATACCAATGTAATCCAAAAAAAATCGATTTTTTTGACGCCAAGAAAATTTGAAGAGTACAAAAATTACAGATTTTTTTATACTCATTAAAAAAACTCGATGAATATTATTCAATTACTGATAGCTTATTTCTATTATAAAATGGTTTTTAAATTTTTTCGATAATTTTGTTTGTTTTAAAACTAGGCATCGCTAATTTGTAAATCATAGTCTATCTTTTCAACACAATCTCAAAACTGTTTTTTTTTTACTGTTTGTGGCTCTATTTTTAATATTATGTTTTAAATTAAGTAGGATTTAAAATTTACAGTTAACAGTATTTTTAATTAAAAAAAAAACATTGTCAGAGCAACCCGAATGTTGCGAAATGAAAACCCACCAACAAATTTCGATTCTGGATTCATCCGAAGGTACTTTGAACGCGCCTTTGACAGCTGACCGATACCAACGAACGCACTTACAGTTTAAATTACTCGTATTAATAACATTTAAAAGTTTTCTAATAAAATCTTTTTAAAAATATTAGCCTTAGTCTATTTCTGATGATTTGGCATCATTTCTTTTGACATCTGAAGTTAGTAGCAATTAAAAAAACGCTGTTAAAAATTTAGAATCAAGTTCGCGCCAAATTTAATGTGAAACTTGTGAAAACCGTAAGGAAAGTGATGACATTGTAGTGTAATTTAATAATAAATTTAAGAGGAAAACCATTGTCAAGTGCAGTTATTATAAAAAAATTAACTATAACAAAGAGGTTAGTTCTTTTTATTTTAATATTTTATTAAAAATATAGTTTTTATAAGGGGTGTCAACTATAGGAATGTAAATCCATCAAATTTCCATTTATTAGGTGCGTTTTATTATCCACAAATCTATCTGGATCCGGATCTGGATCATCCCTTGAAAATAAAACGATACGGATCGTACTGACAGCAGTGTTATAAGCCCGTCTCTTTTTATCCTTGGGTTTGTAAATTTTAAATTATGTGTTGTCTTTTTTCTTTACACTATACCTTACACTACCTTACCATAAAAAGCCATCTACTCGTCAGTGTAATAACTAATTTTTGGATCTTTGAAATAGATCCCGATAGAAAACAGGATCCCAAATTGTTTTTGTAATACATGTTAAAACTTAATCCAGATCCGGATCCAGATAGATTTGTGAATAATAAAACGCACCTATTGGCACATGCCAATCATTGGATGAGGTGCCAATCACTAGGTTGATTGGCACTATACCCATCTTTGGATGCCATGCCAATCATTAGAAAAAGTGCCAATCATTGGCTATTGGCACTGTGCCAATCATTGGTAAATGAAAAAGTTATAGATTTTCATAATTTTGTATCAATTTTCCTTAGGTTGATAATAACACTTTTTTATCAATCAATAAAAATTTTATCTAATCTCGGCCTTAATTTAAACATAATGTAACTTAAAAGACTTAAATATAATATTATAAAAATAAATTACCTTTTATTTATTAAATTATATAATTGAGTTATACTATTTGTTTATTTTGTTTTTATTAGTTTTAATAAACTTTAAAAATAAAACAAAATCAATGTGCCAATCATTGGTTTGTTCAGTGCCAATGATTGGAAAATGGTGCCAATCATTGGTAAAAGGACATTGTTTTACTTTTTATTAATTATTTATTAATTTTAACAAAAAATAATGTATTTAATGTTTTTCACTAAACAAAAATATAATTAAAAATAAAAAAAAATAAAAAAAACTGTCGTTTCTTAATTCCCATAAGTTATATAAGCCGAATAAGTGGTGAGTAACCTTAAGGTGCCAATGATTGGTCGGTTTACCCTATAAAGATAGATACAGTTTTGGCTTTTTAAATTTGTATCTTGTTCTTGAATACAAGCGGAAGAATAAGAAGCTTAATTTTTTAGTCGTTTATCTTTCATAGTTCATTTGTTTTTTTAATAATAAATAGTTCAAGAAAAAGAAAATAAAATTCTTAAAAAAGTAGTTCCTGTAATTTATTTGGAATAAATTTTACACCGAAAATCAATCAAAAATGCTGTTACTCGTATAATATCTATTTCGTTGAACATTTATACCTTCTAGCTTTGGAATTGAGTTTTCTATTTTGCAATTATTTGTACTGCTAATAAAGTATTATGCTTTCTATTTTATTCACAATTTTGAGCCTTAAAAAAGCAATCAGATTATAAATTAACATCTATACTTTAGGAATAACCCGTAATTTTACTTGCCCTTAAACTTTTTGAAAACTATTTCTCAATTTCCCCTTCGCAACTTGTTTTTAGATTCGGAAGTCCAAAATTTTAATTGCTGAAGAAAAAAATTGGTCGAAATTTATTTATCAAACAAACAAAAAAATATTTATCAAATTTTCTTAGATGTTGAATCCTACATTAAAAATAAAAGTCACATCATCAATTTGATAAAAAAAAATAGGATCGTTCACATCGATACATGTGTATATAGGTGTTGAATAGACCTTTCGTTTGATGTATATCTCGATGGGCTTGATGAACTTTTTTTCAAAATTGTAAAAAAAACTTTTTTTTTCGAAATTTGCAAAGTTTGGCATATCCATAGAAAGGTCTATTCATTCTCTATTCAGTATTGAAACTGCAACCCCTTGCGAGCCTAGGTTTCGAAAATATTTCCATCCGCATACGATGACTTTTTTTAAATTTTGGTCAATTTTCAGTAAAACCACTTTGGATGGCCATATTTCGATAACCAGACCTCGCATAACCTTCTGGTTTTCAGTTTTTCACCGTTAAATAGCTCTTGTAAAGTTAACCACGGATTTTGAAAACCGAAACCATTTACAAGGCCTGGTTTTGGAAATATCGCCACCCAAAGATATAGTTAGGTAGTTGGGAGTCGAAAATCCATAAAATCACTATGACTTACTATATTTCCCATATTTCGATAACCAGACCACCCCGAACGTTTTGGCTTACGTGTGTATATGAAGAAACGCTTTTTTTCTTTCGAAATTTTTCGCTCAAGAAATATACATCATCAAATTGCCAATAGAAGAAAGCAGACAAAACGAAACGCACTGCAGAGTTACTATGACTGTTCCGGTCAAAAATAAGAAGCTGATTTGGTCAAAGAAGCAACATCATCCCCAGAGTTTTTAAACAAATCACAAAGTTCTAATAAGTTCAAAAAAATGTCTAACTTAGAAATTTCATCAATGATGTTGGAAGCTAAATTGTTTCGACATCAGTACAATGCCTTAAGGAGTTATGCTAAGAATATATGTATCTCCTTCTTATAAAGATGTTCAAAAAGAGAAACAAAATTAATATCCATACCGAACGTACTTCACTAAAATTGTCGCCCAAGTTCCTATGCAAAATTTTTCGGACCATACAACTAATAAAATATTAACTCATCAATCAAACGTTTTCGATTCCCTGACCGCTGACAATGATAACATTTTCGTTTAAAGAATCATTTGTTTTACAACATCAAAACTGGAAAGTCAAACATTACCTTTTCTAAGGTTTTTTTGTCTTCAATACGAATATGAATCTCCGAAATATTTTTATCTAAAAGTGCAAGAAGCTTTATTTGATATGACTTTTCTCAATGAACTTGGAACAGTCTTTAAAAAAAAACTTATATTCATTCGGAGGAAATTAATTGAATTTTGAAGGGGGCAGACAAACTTTTTTTAAGTGCTTTTAGTCAAAACTCACAAAAGTATCAAAAGGTATTGTTTTTCATTTTTCATATTGTAATATGACAAAAGCGTGAAGATATCCTTTCAGAATATCTCAAGAATATGAAGTGCTGGAATTTGTTTTAGCTTCCAAAACAATTTCAGAACACTTAAATTCTCCAAAAAAGTTATTTTTATCAACAAGTAGAATGAGTTCGTTAACTGGCAACTCCAGCAGTTGTAAGTTGACCCCAATTTCAGTCGACAGTGAAAATTTTGATTTCCGAACATCGTTATCTCATGCTGAGTTGAACTGCTAACATAACTAATGCCATTGGTCAAATTCATTCTGACTTACTCGTATGCTTCAGAGTTATGGAAAAGTTAACGTTTCGGATGCGCGCCACACGGTAAAGTCGCGGCGGACATTTGAATGATGTTATATTCCATAGGAATTCATGGACCTTCTTAATAAATACAAAATTTACCAGCTTGTTTTATTCCAATTTAAAATAGGAAACACTGAATAGGAAACCTCTCATAATTTAAAATGAAATCCAAGGTAATACAGGGTGGAACACCAATTGTGCTACAATAAGAAATTCAAATAACTTTTTTTTTAATCGATGTATTTCATTTTTTTTTTTTTTATTGGTTAGAAAATTAAATTTTATTTTAAATAGTTAGTTGTTTTTAAAGATTATTGACCGCAAATGACCTCCACGCTGTCCCACGCATATGCGGCACCTGGTCAAAAAATTATTCATTGCGGCCTGAAGAGTTGAAGTTGGGATCGCCTCAATTATTGTCGTTATGCACTGCTTTAGTTCAGTTAAATTCCTGGGCTTCGTTTTATACACCTCTTGCTTGACATAACCCCATAAAAAGAAGTCTGGTGCAGTCAGGTCAGGTGACCTTGGGGGCCAGCGAAGAGTGGAGTTCCTAGAAATTAATTTGTTTGCGAATTTTTTGTTTAGCTCCGCCATAACTGGTCTGGCTATATGTGCAGTTGCTCCATCTTGCTGAAACCAAACGCTGTTAAATGGTATACGTCTTCGGCGCAGTTCTGGGTAAAAAAACTCCTTCAACATCTTTAAATAACGGTCCCCATTGACAGTAACGGTTACACCGTTTTCTTCAAAGAAGTACGGCCCGACAATACACCTTGATGAAACTGCGTTCTGGGTGCAGTTCCGTCTCATGGAGCATTTCTGGATTAGACTCATTCCATATACGGCAATTTTGCTTGTTTACATTGCCGTTAAGATCAAAATGGGCCTCATCAGACATGAACAAACAATTGATCAATGTGTTGTCTTCTTCGCCATTGATATCATTTTTTGGCAAAATTCCAGGCGAACAGGCAAATCCTGAGGGTTTAACTTACTAGTAATTTGGACTTTGTACGGAAACAAGTTTAAATCGTCATGAAGTATCCGTTGTAATGACCGTCTACTAATTCCAATTTGCCCCGATAAGTTTCGGGTCGAAACGCTCGGATTGGCCTGTATTGCAGATGCTACTGCTGCGATTGTATCCTGAACCCGAACATTGGCATCTCGATGGTACGGCCTTCGTGCGATGCTTCCAGATTCGGCAAACATGTTTACAAACCTCATAATGGTCCATCTACTCGGGGGATTACCGCCAAACTCCCGCCTAAATTCCCTTTGGACGGAAATGACGGACTGCAAAGCATGGTACCGTTGCACTATCCAAATTCTTTTCTCCGTATCCCAAGCATCCATTTTTATAAATCTAAATAGTAACCTACAAAATAAAAAAAAAAATAAGCCGATTACTCACACAGAAAAAAAGTTATTACGTTTTATTTTTGTACCACAATTGGTGCGCCACCCTGTACTTGAGATTTGCGAACTGCTAGACCATTTTGGCTATTTTTCGTTAGTAATAATTTGAATTATGGTTTTTATGGAAGAAACATTAAACATATCCTATATCATAGGCGAGATTGCCTATATCTACATATATTTGTCAGATAACTAAGATCATTGAAGTAGAAATTTTCCAAATGGAGTCTACGAATTTAGGATAAAACAGGACATGTACAGAGAAGTTGAAAGTTGGATTCCTATTAAACTTATGCTGAAATCGTTTGAATATATTGCACGGTTTCCTTTAAGCCTTTAAGCCAAGACAAGAGTCGTACGACTCCGCCCACGCACAAATAACTTGACCTTTAGACCCTGATAAGTATTAAACAATAAGTTTTTTTGTCTGGAGTTTACTTATTTCATTTACCAGTAAAGCCTAACAGATTACAATATAATTAAAGTATAAATAACTTAATCTACCATTTACATATTTATGGCATCAAATTAAATAAAATGTTTTTGAAGCAATTTCTTCACTAATATACTCGTAAGTACATACTTTGACAAATTCGTTAAATGTTGAAATAGACCTCGATATTGGCTCATTTTGACTATGTAAAGACTCTTATAAGTCTAGAAGGAGCGTAAGTGGCTATCATAAGCAAAAGGGCAGGAATTTTTATACGATAAGTAAATTTCTTATAAACATGGCATCATGTGCTGGTCTTCTTTTTTTTTACTTTTTTCATAATAAGATGGTAAGAAATTCCATCTTATTTTCCAAAATCAAAATATATTTTGTACAATTTCTTTGGACATTTTCAATGCGATGCGAACGAATTTGATGAGCTGGTTTCAAAATTATATCAGCGTATTCAAGATTCCAACATACTTCCGTTTGTTAGAATCGGTATGATTACCGAGGTGTATAGGTATAGCCAGTGAGTAATGCGGGGTTTATGCCCCCATTTATTCTCAATGGAGAGAAGAGTGCCACGGTGGCCATTTAACTCTCTGAATGTATATGGTTCCCAACTTGACTTATTACCTCAAATAAGACCCAAGTATTTCTCTTCGTTGGAAAATGTTAGTGGTAAACCTTTAACAAATCCGATAATAATGTGTATAAACAAAATGTTGTTGCTGCCAATGGGAGATGTTGCGTAGATGAATTGCACTCTAAAGGGCCGATAGAGGTTGTGCCTCCTGCTGTTAAAAATGTTGACGGCATTGAGATTTTGATTCATAATGTTAATAGTAATGCTGCTGCTCCTGTTGTTGGCGACGAACATGGCAAGTCTAATAATGGTGCCATAGGTGTCGTACCGTCAATTGCTGTTGATAATATTGATGATGGAAATGCTGTTGGTGCTGAAAACGTTGTTGGTCTTGATGCCGTTATTGATGATGGAAATGCTGTTGGTGCCGCAGTTGTCGCAGGTTCTGCAAGTGTTGGTAATGCTGATGGTCTTGGTACTGCTGCTCTCGATAATTTTAATGCTGATGGTGTAGTTGCTGATGCTGTTAAAAATGTTGGCGGTAGTTCTAATGGTCAAATTATCGCATCCAAAAAGGTAATCGTTGGTTCAAAATTACAATGCCATGATCTTAAAATAGCTAGAAATTTAAAATGGTTCCATATTGGAAGTTTCCATCCCGCTACCACCGTTGATGGGATTGTCAATTTCATATCCACTAACCTTGGAGTTGACTCAACTGCTATTTTATGCTATAAATTAATCAAAAATGAAGATTCCGATCGTAATCTTAGATTTGTTAATTTTAAGATTGGCGTTTCCTTCGAATTATCTAAACGAATCTATGTTGATACTTTTTGGCCAAGAGGCCTCAGCATACGCCCGTTCTTGTTTAAGCCAAAAAACTCGCAAGAAGAGAGGGCTCTGTGATGCCCTCAAGCTATAGTCCAAAGAAATTTCGTGATAATGTTCAAACCACAAAATGCAGTAAATCCTCACTTAATGTTTACTTCCACAATGCTAGTGGCATTCGCACAAAAGTATCTAAACTATTCAACAACTCAAGTCATCTCGATTACGATGTGATTATAATTGTCGAAACTTGGTTATATCCTGGAATATCTTCATCTGAACTTTTTGACTATCGCCTATTCAACGTATACAGACTTGACAGATGTAGTTCTGTAACTGAGCGTGGAGGAGGAATAATGGTTGCTGTTCGGTCAACACTTAGATGTAAAGAATTAGCTTTGCATTATTTGGATGTTGAGCAAATGTGTATTTCTATTAACCTTCATACCACGCATAATGTTTCTCTATTCTTTATTATCAGTTATATTGCTCCAAATAGTAATGTTGAATTGTATGAAAAACATCTTATGAATATTGAATTTATTAATAATATTTGCTCTGAATTTGATAATGTATGTGTTTTTGGCGATTTTAACTTGTCAAATATAGAATGGAACTTATCCGATAATGAAAGTATGCTAATTGCTTCCAATATGTTAAGAGATTATGAATCAATTTTTATTGACTCTATCTATTCATTAAATCTCGTTCAAATTAATAATATTTTAAATTCATTATATAAAATATTAGATCTAGTTTTTGTTTGTAATGATTTTTTAAATGCTAAAGTTTCGACTGTTCCTTTTTCACTTTTAAATGAATCTATTCATCATAAAGAATTATTTATTGAAATTGAAATGTATATCTTTTCTGAAAATGTTCCTAATCAACCTTTAAAATGTTTTAACTTTAAAAAGGCAAACTTTGTTGATCTCAATAACTTTCTTTTTACTTTTAATTGGTCTGATGAATTTTTAAATTTGACTCTTGAACAAATGTATACGCGATTTTCTTCGATAATTTTTGAGAGTTTTTCAAAATTTATACCTCTGGCTCAAAAACTGAACACTAAACTACCAAAGCTTCCGTGGTATAATAAGCAGTTATCTAATCTTAAAAACGTGAAACGTAAAGCTTATAATAAATATAAAAAATCCAAAAATGAGTTAGATTATGCTTCCTTTAGTAAATTGCGTAAAGAATTTTTCACTCTTAATAAGTTCCTTCATAAGTGTTACATCATGAATGTTGAAAGTAATATTAAAGGCAATTGTAATTCGTTCTGGTCATTTGTTAATGCGAAAAGAAAATCTACTGGTTTTCCTAAAAATATGTCGTTTAAGAATATTGAAGCTTCAAATAATACTTCTATACTTGAATTGTTCGCAAACTTTTTCCAATCAGTTTACTCAACCCCTGATTTGAATAACTGTTCAAACATGCCTAATATTCCAAGTAAGGTTGATATTGGAGAACTACAGTTAAGTCGTTTTGAAATTCTCTCGGGACTTCAATCTCTCACACCTAAGTTAAGCTCAGGGGCCGATGGTATACCCGCTATATTTCTCAAATCTTGTGCTTCTTCAATTTGTTATCCTCTGCTTCAAATATTTAATAAGTCTCTAGCTGAAGGAGTTTTTCTGAACACCTGGAAAATCTCTTACCTAGTTCCTATTTACAAATCTGGGTCTAAGAACTTAATTGAAAATTACAGAGGTATTTCAAAACTCTCAGCAATTCCCAAGTTGTTTGAGAGTATCGTCAAAAATAAAGTAGAGTTTTTAACCAAAGAATCCATATCGGAATCACAACATGGTTTTATATCTGGGCGATCTACCACTACTAACATGGCTCTTTTCTCATCATATGTGATTAATTCCGTTGAGGGAAAGTGTCAGGTTGATGCTATTTATACAGATTTTAGCAAAGCCTTTGATTCTGTTGACCATCTAACTCTGATAAGGAAACTTGAGATATTTGGTTTTCACTCTAAATTTCTTAGTTGGATTTCGTCTTACCTTGTTGGTAGGTCTCAAAAAGTTTTAATTTATAATTCATTTTCGAGGTCTATAAAATGTAGTTCTGGTGTTCCACAGGGGAGTCATTTGGGTCCTCTCCTTTTTAACATATTTATCAATGATATTGTGTTAGCTATTCAACATTCCCAATGTCTTTTATATGCAGATGATCTTAAATTATTTTTGGACATAAAAGACGTTGAGGACTGTTATCGTTTACAATCTGATTTAAACCGAGTTGTTGAATGGTGTAACGACAATAGATTAAAATTGAACATTAAGAAATGTAACGTTATCTCATTTTATAATTCTAGTAACCGCATTGTCTTCAACTATTTGATTGAATCTAATTTGTTATCTCGTGTAGAACAAATCAAAGATCTTGGTATAATGCTCGATTCAACTTTTTCTTTTAAAAGTCATATCGAATATGTTGTTGGTAGAGCGAATTCACTTGTTGGATTTATTAAGCGAAACTGTGTTGATTTCTCCGACCCTTATGCGTTGATATCACTATATATATCACTTGTTAGATCGATACTTGAATACGCCGACGTTATATGGAATCCAGCCTTTAAGAATCTTTCAAATCGTATTGAAAATGTTCAACGGCGTTTTACAAAATTTATATTTTTTAAAATGAAATGGAATTTTGCCCCCGATTATAAAGCTAGATGTCTACTACTTGGAATTAAATCTTTAGATTCAAGACGAACGATTCATGATGCAATGCTTGTAAGAGATGTATTATGTTATCATATAAGATGCCCTCCTTTACTTTCAATTATGCCAATTTATGCTCCGTTTAGATCACTACGCTCAAGGAATTTGCTTTTCGAACGGTACCACAGGACCAGTTATGGTAGTAATGAGCCTATTTCTAGAGCTATAACTCATTTCAATGAAGTTTGCCGACTTATGAGTATTGATATAAGTTTTTCTAGAAATATCTTTAAAGCTAATCTTTTATTTTTATTTATTTTTTAGCATTATATGTAGTATATAACTTTAGTTTTAATTTTATCTATAATCTGTTAGCTGTAAATTGCTTGTAGATGTAAATAAATAAATAAATAAATAAAGAATCTTATATTTCCTAGAGAAGAGGACAAGATCTGTTTTATGAGGATTGACACCCAGTCCACACCAATCGACCCAGTTTGTTAGCTCATTTAAAACATATTCAATGTCAATTACAGAATTCGCAGAGTTTTACTCCCGGTGAGTTGTCTCGATCCCTTGACCTTTCGCATCCGCTGTAAAACTGAATTATGACATTCGCCGGATGAACTACATTGTCGATTCCTAAAATTACCTTATCATTTATGAACTTTCGTATCGACACTGTCAGCTACAGACATTTAGTCAACCGGCCTAGGCCCTAGGCTTTGATAATAGTATCGCTACTTAGGCCGAAAGGCATTAAATTTAAGATATAGTTTAGCTTAGAGCGCCCGCATAGGGTCAGTAAGTTAGTTTTAAGTTATTGGATAATTAGGCTAGTTTTTATGAATTTTTGTCTAGCTTTAAGATAGTTTTAAGATTGATGAAAATAAAAATGAATTTAAAAAAAAAATAGTATCGCTATATCGATCAACGAAATCAAGCATCGTTTTGAGTGGTTAGTACTTGGATGGAGGACGGTTCAATGCCAACCGTGTGCCCTGTTTTTTTTTTTTTTTTTTAGATTTCTGGCGTTGTTAGTTGTCCTTTTTCCTATTAAAATTTGTTAAACAAACATTTTAACATTCAGTATAATAAACTTTTGTAATTATATTTGTGTGCTTTACATTGTTTATTTTCGTTTTTTTTTTGTTTAATCAAAAATTCACTTCAGATTCGTCTCGAAATTGGTGCGAATGTAAAATGATAGAAATTGTATGGAGTGCGAATGGAACCGTTTAAAATTTAAAAAAAAAATCTTCTTTTTAACTTAGTAATTTACTAAAATGGCTTTAGCATTTAACTAAATCGTTTAAAGTTTTGCGTTATTGTCTTGTAATGTCACATTTCACATTGGATTAAGCGCCATCTAAACTCCTCAACATTTCAACAATTTAAATTTACTCTGATTACTGACACTTAAATTGTATTCACTTTCAGTTTTGTTGTTGTTTGCGTGCTGACCTAGCCTAAAAAATGTCAATATTCTTTTAAATTTTCTTTTTAAATCGTTCTCATATACCTTTTCCTCTCTTAGAAGTTAAACTATATTGTCTAACTGTTAATCCACTTCGCCTTTCAAAAAAACAAAACTAGATTCATTATCGCTTTTATTTCTTATACTCTATTGTGAATTCATAGCCCTGTTGCACTATACATATGTACATATTTCAAATTTTGATGTAATTTTCTGAAAATATGTATCTGTTTTTTTAAATTTTGTGTTCTTAGTTTATTTGTCCTTAAGTTAATAGAAAACAACATTGAAGAATCATTATTTGGTTCAGTTCCTGTTCTGGTGTCATTTTAATGATGGTATGCCAAAGCAGTTGTAGCTGCATATGTTATTGGTGCTGATTTTGCCAAAGCTGGAACAGCAGCATAACCAACTGGATCAGTAATAGTCTTCACACCCACACCAAGTGGCTCCCGGTTAACAATAGCATTGAATCCATGGACTGGATCAGAGGTGTATTGAACGATCCTCTTGTAGCCATCAGCATCGATTAAAGAGTATTCACCTTGAACGATATCGCCATCTCTGGATTCAACTTGGCTTTTTACATCTCCAGTAAGACTATCATTCACATCGTATGAAAATTTATATTGAGGGTGGGGATCATACTGTTCAGCATCTTTGGTCAGAACCGGATGAGCTACAGCCAGTGCTGGAGTTGCATGATACACCTGAGTAGCTGGAAGTAGTCCAGCGCTAGTGGCAGCAATAAGGGCAAAAACAAAAACAAACTAAAAACAAAGAATAAAAGTTAGCATAGAAATAAAGGGCTTCTTGGAGAATCACCTTACCTTAAATGCCATTTTTAAGAATTGATTGTTGATATTGATTGTACGGCGAAGAAGATGGGAATGATAGTGATACGGAAACCGAAAGTTACTTTTATACAAAGCCTCAAAAAATGCACTGACCAACACCGGACGGCTAAGAAATTGTATTAAACTGGATTTTTTTATTTGCACACGAATTGCATTGTATTCAAAGAGAACAATGAAAAAATTGATGCATTTCACAAAGTAAGCTGTGTTTTTTTTTGCGACCAAGATGTGTGAGGTTCGTGGATAGAAGTGAAAGGTAGACCTGCGATCTTAAAGGCATCGGCGTGTCTGCACAAGGACGTTTTTTTTGTTTAAAATTCTCTGAAATTATCCCTATTCAGAGAATTTGGGTCACTCTACGTCGAGACGACGCAAACGACCTTGACTTATTTATCAACTTAATAGAATTAAATAACGCAAGGCATTTTATTGCATTCAGGTTGATATTGGTGTGGAAAAAAAAATTATTGGAAAACTTATGATTTTTGAAAAATTCCATTTCCCATCTTTCACTTAACTTATACCACTAGTTTTAAAAATTTTGTTTTTTTTTTTTGCCAAAAACATTTCAAAAAATGTTTTAGAGTAAGTTGATGCCGCATTTCAAAAAACCCTGGAGGTACAGAGTTCATACATAATTTTAATATTTTACTAAAGTTAAGTATAAGGAATATTTCTAGTGTATAAACATAAAGTTTTTGTTGTCTAAATGAAATTGACATATTTCTTAAGGTATGAGTATAAGAAAATGGACAAAAGATTCACAATTAGAAATGTTTTTACTCTAGCTTGGACATTTTATTAGCTATAAAATAGAATTTATCTCTTAATTTAATCATTAAACTTCATATTTAGTTGGAAAATCCTTGCTGTCAATCACAGCTTGACACCTTTTTGGTAAACTTTCCTCCAATTTTCTGCAACGTTCTATTGGCGTTGTATACCAAGCGTTTTTAATGCTCTCTACAGTTCATCCAAGTTTTTGGGATTTTTGCTTTCTCGGGTTGAGATTGGAAGACTGAGCCGGCCATTTCAAAACATAAACACAATTATCTACTAAACTACGACTTATTTAACCGAGAAGTATCATTGTCGTGCATAAAACGCCATGTCAAGGGCACTTTGACAATTACCAGTGACCATAACATTTCTTCCTCTGTGTTAAATTGTTTTGAGTGTGTGCTTTGGGTCGTATTATTCGTTAGGTGGGGGAGCCAAACATATTTTTTTCTTTGGGTCGTCAATCCAGAAGGTGTTCTTTAAGAATCTTAGAACTTTTAAAATCTATGGCGCAAAATTTTAATTGAATTAGTACGATGCTAAAGCTGTTTTAGTATGACAACAAATTTGCAAATTTTAATCGAATATAGCATCATACTTTCTCTACCCTATTATTAAAGTTAAAATCACCGAATAGCTACTTTATTTTTTTAGTATCGTGCTAGCTTCATATGGCTCTTTGACATTCGCAAACATCAAAAAAGGTTCGTGTATTTACTTTTTTACACGAAATGTCACTGTTTTAGGTGTGTTCAGAAGCAATTTATTAAGTACGATACTAGTTAGAAAATGTTTAAAATTAAGAATGAGTTAGTAAACTACTACAAAGTTAGCAAATTGTTAAGTAGTATCATACAAATACCTTACTAATAGGTTGTTTAAAATTTTGCGCCTATGTTGTTAAATAAAAATGTTTCAAGTTTAAAGAAAATCAGTTGATTCGTCTCGATTATAGTCAAACAGAAAGACAGACAGAAATAAGAGACCCACAGCACAGCATAAGACTTTGTTGGGTTCCTGGTTCTTGGCAGACACCATAGTTCAGGTAACATCGGGCAATCTTAAACAAGTAATCGAGAGTAAGGCTCTAGCTAAAACAAACAACAGATGGAACTCGCTCGATTTCTGTCTTATAACGAGAAAACTATGGCCTAGTTTCAGCAAACAAAAGTCCGACTTTATCATCCAACTGAGTTAAAAGTCTCTCCCTCTTCTCATGAGCATCGCCACCGGTCACAACCAACTGGGTTACCACAAGAAAAAAATTAAACTCATGAGGATACTCCTCACTAACTGTTTCACTGCCCTGCCCTATATTATCTGAGAAACAGACACATAGGCAGACACAACTTGGAGGAGCTCTCTGAAATTCCAAGCAAAAAAATATTGGCGCAAAATTTTAAACAGCCTATTATTTAGGTATTAGTATGATACTACTTAACAGTTTGCTAACTTTTAAGTAGTTTACTTACTCATTCTTAATTTTAACCATTTTCTAACAAAGGGCGGTCAAACGAAAACGAACGATATTAATTGTAAATAAAACAAAAAGTTTTCAGAGAATTATCTTAATATTTTGGTCCTTATTCGGAATTCCCCCCCCCCCCCGCTTATACTTCACTTTTTTACCATAAAAAAGTGTTTCTCCTCCATAATTTGATGTTTTTTATCAACAGCAAACACTTTTTTATCGATTCGTAAAAAAAAAAAAGTTCATTTTGGTGGGGGGGGGGAATTCCGAATAAGGTCCAATATTTTTAATTATGATCTATGACAATTATGTTTAAAACAAAATATCGGCCAAATGCTCGCCACGGCTTCGGTGGTATACATCTATCATTATTTTAAATATATTTTATTACCACCTACTTATTGCCCCAATCCTCTTCTAAAATAATGCTGAAAAATGTTTTACAATTAATTCGACAGGAAACACGCTAAAATTGGTTGAAAGGATTTGAAACGAAAAAAATCGATTTTCATACAAAAAAGAAATACGAGTAGAGATGGTTTCATAAACTATTTTTTTACTTCGAAAATATCATACAGATCTTTAAGATTAAAGTCTTAAAATACTGTAGACATTAGACATTCATACAATTTATGAAAAAAATATCAAGTTTTACCTGACTACACTAAAAAAAATGTAAAAATAATCTGGAGTAGTGATTTTTTTGTTCTCACTTAATTGTGGAAAAAATTTAAATAAATACAAAAACCTGAACATAGAAAATTAAAACTATTTTGTTTTATTATTCAATATATTTTCTAAATACATATATGAAGAAAATTGAAAAGCTCTCAGTATGAGGGCAGATATAAACTATTTTCTAATACATTTTTTTTAAGACTTGTATTTTTTTACACATTGCTTGCTTCAGATATCACTCATTACTTTTGGCATTTTAACGGATTTTTACAAAATATCTTTCATTCGATTAAGAACAAGTAAGCACTTATATTGATATATACAACATGCATGTGCATAGCCTAAAAGCTTCGTTATAGTATCTGATGTGGAAAAAATTCAAAAAAAATGTCTTCGATTTATTTATTTTCCAGATAAATGCAAGAAAAATTTTCGATTTTGCTGCACTCTATTGACTATAACTAGAAAAATACTTCTTCCATCTATAAGATTCAGATGTCTATGGATAGGTTAAAATATTGTAGGTTGTCATACAACTTAAATGGTTAAGAGGCTTGGTTAGATCAAAAAAGAAATCCTAGGCAGAATTGACAATTCTGCCCACATTTTCTAACCGATTTTAAAAATTAAAATTTTATTATTTTCTTGAATAATCATCGGTTATTTTGGTATATAAAAAACTTTTCTACGTTACCCACAAGCTGCAATAAGTCTTCTGCAATACAAACATTTTTTTCCTTAAAAAGCAAAAATACCATATACCACATCATGGAATTTTATTGAATTCCGTAAAAAATGTGAAAAATATGGGAGCGCTACAAGGAAGTCAGCGCTTTCTGTATCTGCTTGAATGGTTTTTGTCTGTGCAGCGCAGCGCTGCGCTTGTCAAAAGCGCTATTCGATCATTGAGTTGATGAGTTGATGAACTGCGCTATTGCGTCACTGCGTCATTGAGTTACAAACTGATGTATCAGCGCACGTAACGCAGTTGCTGCTTCAACGCATTGCGCTAATGCAGCGCTGCGTTACACATGTCTACTACCGTACCATTTTTTATTAACTGGATTTTCGTCAATAGCTGAATTGACTTCAATCAAAAGTCATACTAAAACAGCTTTAACATCATACTAATTCAACTTAAATTTTGAGCAATTATTTTTTCTTAGATATACTTATAGCTATCTACCTACTAAAACTTTGTCACATTACCGTCTCCATCCACACACCAGAAGTCATATGGCTTTAGATAATTAGAGCTACCCTTGTGAAGCCACTAGGAAATCCGAAAAAGTTGAATATTATTTTTCTACCGAAAAAAAATAAGTGCTTTTAGGTGACATTTGGAAATAAATACATACTTTAAATACCGCAAAATATAACTCAACCGCTGCTATCCTGATTTTCGTATTCTAGAAATTTACCCCATGAACATTTCATTAAAGTCTCTTAGGCTAGTCGCGCACTGGAAACTCTGATCGAAATCAAATAGTTTAATCACCAGTTGAAAGAGAACCGTGCACTGGTAACTCTTTACTCTTTTCTCTCTTGCTCTTATAGAAAACAGCTCAACTATTGCGAAGGCAATCGTTTAGTTTGTGTCAAAACACAAACTTTTTAGTTGCTCGAATCGAGTTGCTCTAAGTGCGCGGTGTCACATATAAGCCCATATGTTTCATTTTAGCAACCAAACGGTTGCGAAACTAAAAATTCAATATGCGCGCCTGGCCTTATACGCGGCAGAATCTCAAAGCGAGCCTTTAATTATTACAAATTGGTATAAATTAGTTTTTTTTTAATTTTCTTCGACTGTACGGTTTGTAGCCAGGCGGGAGTTGCCTCATTCAGACAAGCATGACTCTACACTTTCGTTCCTTTCCAGTATAGTCACAATCAAGCAGTGGGGGTGAGTTTCTAAATACGACTGCTATAATTTTGAAAAAGGGTGATTTCGGAACTGAGTCTTTATTTTATATGAAAACAAATCACCCTGTATGTGAAAAAATAAATTCTCTAATTCATTGTTAGTGCCACCTATTGACTGATAGTAGAACCATTATAATATGATGTTCACATTTCCACTGAGAGATACCGCCACCTCTATGACCTCTAAACAACCTTTTGACGTTTAATTATCAGGAAATTTTTTCATCAGAATCGACGAAATTTCTATATCTTTCTCACCCCTGCATCAGCTTTTCAGCTCTATTCATAAGTGATTTGGAAATTAAAAAGTGAATTGTAGTGTGTCCACCTTCCAGTCAAGACACCGGAACCAACCTAAGTGAAATTTAATTGTTATTTCTCCTTCAATCAGAGACAAGTAAGTGCGAAGTTTCGTTTTTCTATCTAATTTTGTTTTAATAATTTTTACTACAAAATTGAATCGTTAAGTCTTTGTGCGTACAAATTTTTTGGGATAGGTACTTGGTTGTGATTTCATAACGCGAATTTTCAGTGTGAAAAAGTGAATCTGCAAAAATCATCCTGGAAGTCGAACTTCGTGATTCTACGTCCTGAAAAGTAGTTTTTATTAATTATCTATAATATGTAGATACATATGTATATTAACACGAAATCAACTGCTATCAATGCAAATCTATCACCCGTCTCTAGTTTGACCTTGAACCTCCGATAGATTTTTAGAAATTCGTTTGACATAATACTAGTTTAATAATATGAGTTTTTCCAACGGGACATCCTATACAATTTTCAAAATCTAATTAGAAATCGTTTTCTTATCTAAAAATACCCAACTAAATGTCACGTAAATGAAAGGAATCTGAACCTTATGTCTGATTTCTTCTCGAATTGAATCACATGATGACGGAGTTGAAAGCATCACTATTTTTTCCTCTTAAATGCGCCACTTGCCAGCGTAATTCTTTATTTTTAATTGTTAATTGCAGTGCCAACACGTTCCTTTTGTGTGGGTAACAATAAAGAACAAAAACCTATTGTACAAAAATATCCGGCGCTCTCTTTATGTTTTCGTCGTTCATTGCCAACCACCTAGAATTTATAAATTTTGTAACAATTTTTGATTTGATACATTGTTTCGTCCTTCATTCCTGAGGAATCAAACTTTTTAATTAAATTTTATTATTTCAATTTATATTTCTCTTTAAGGGTTGTGTAGGTATTCCTTTTCCTCGTTGAATCTTTATGCAAAATGTGTATAATTATAACTGCTTTTATTAAGGATCTCGAAATCTGTTATTTCAAAATAGCAACTGGAGCTATTTTAAAAATACAAGAAATTTATTAAATAGCGTTTATATTAGAATTCTGAATTTTAAAAAAAAAATTGAAGCTCAACTGAAAATTATTCAAAACAACATATTTTTGAATTTGAATTTTCACAGTTGATAGACAGGAATGTAACTGTCAACCAATTTTCACTCACTTCTGGTGCTCTAATCTAGTTTTACTTACGTCGATTTTCTTTAAACAATAGATCGAAATATCTTGGATAGAATTTTTTTCGTTCGATGTGTTTGCTGAAAGTGCATGTTTCATATACATTATGGACGTGTAAATCCCTCTTCAAATTGAAGATTTTGATCCCTGTCAAAGAAAATTCGATTTTTTTTATGTGAAGGATGGCGAAGTGTGGTGAGGGATGAAAATCTTCACAAGAAATCGATTTTGTATGTGTAAAGGAAATTGACATTAACCAAATCCATGAATTGTTAAGCTTTCTGCGAGTTCTAACTTACAATTCAGATTTGTTGGGGGTATTTATTATACTTCTAGCTGACCCTATTATTCTGAAAATAACTGCCCGCTTAACTATCGAAACAGTTTTTTTTCATTCAAGAATTTGTATTTTGCACTGTGGTCTCATAAGCTGCAGGAGGCTTGATAGTATTCCCTTTAATACGACCATGGACCTTGAATTTTCTGGTGTGAACCTAGCCAACTAGTTGGACCCGTCTGACCTCTTTTGATAAGATAATCGATAGAATGACAGAAGATTTTGGAAACTAATGCGTACGTATTTATTTAATTACTATTTTGTTTAATGATCGCAATTATTAAACACTTAATGTGCATTCTTTTACCTAATTCATTTTAAATCTGAGTTATTTAAAAAAAAACTCTGACAGAACTAAATTATAAATACCTACAAAAATACTAAATTGTTGTTCTTTTTACTTGCTATACATATAGTAGGTACTATAGGGCAAGTCCTGTATTTGAAAAAAAAAATCAAATTCGAGAATTGATCAAAGTTGACATTACGATAATAGAAAACACGAAAAAAGTGCGTCCGGCAATTCCGTCTGTCTGTCCGTGTGTCTATACCTCAACCTACAGCCTAAACCGGTCGTCCGAACTCGGTACTTAAAGGTCTTCGGTGATTCTCCAGAGGAGAAATTGATTTTGTTTTAGCTCCAAAACTAACGGAAACTGTCATACAGCCGTTATGCGTACCTCAAAAAAACTAACGATTTTGATAAAACAATATCAAGTTTGCTATTATGGGCATGGACTAAAATTTTTTTTTTCGATTTTCGACTTTCTCATTTAGCCCTTACGATTTTGACCAAAATGGTTGTACAGGAGCTCCTTTAAATTTAAAATAATATTATAAATAAAAATATTCGAAAAAATAATTTTTTGGAAAAAAAATTACAAATTTTGTTTCTTAAAAAATCAATGTCCTAAAACATGTGAACGATTATTTTTTCAAATTATTTCCTAAAATCCACATATATAACTAAATACTTAAAATTAGCATTTTTTTTTCTTGAAAATTTTTAAAGAAATTTGTTTTATAAAAAAATTAATTTAATAATATAACGATTTTTAAACTTTGTTTGCATAAATTCATACCTATCTAGAAATTAGACGGACATTTTATGCATTAGAACATTTTTATCTCATTAAATCCATGTATTATATTTATTTATAAACAATTTTTAAATTCCAAAGTAGTTTTACATAAGAGCAAGTACGTGCGATCCAGTCGTGCATTTTATTTTTATAGACATACATATGTTTATACATGTGTACATAAGTGAAGAGGACTTTGTTCGAGGCTTTAATTTACAGTTATCATATCAATGTCAAATCTAGGTTAACCAACCTTGCTGACCAATAAATACAAAATAAAAAACGTTTGGAGGCTTGGTAAACATAGTGATAAGACTTCATTGAAATTTATAATTTATTATAAATGACGCTCTACTTAATTTTTTTAAATATAAAAGACTTAATCAAAGAAATATAGTTTAGTTTCTTAAACTAAAAGTGAAAAGTATATGCACAGCTGTTCAAAATAATAGGGAAAGCAACAAACCAACTTACAAATTGTAAACATTTTAGACAATTATACGACCGAATAGCAGCTTTTTATTATTTTTTTCAACTAAACCGTGCAATTTTCGATTTGTATTTGCAATTTTGCATATTTCTCCAAAATAATTATTTTTTTTTACCAAATTAGTTTTTTTTCGTTTTTGAGTGTTCAAAATAATAGGGAATGTTGAACTAAGTATGTGTATTGGTCAAATTTAATTAAGAACCACTTAGTATATCCGCCCATAAATTCTCAATCGGGGGACTAAAATGGCCAGGGTACCACAGAGATGCGATGATCGCGAAGCCAAGCACTCACCAATTTTGAAGAGTGCTTGGGATCGTTACCTTGCTGAAAATGCCATCTAAGTGGCATATTGTCGTCAGCATACAGAAGTATTCAAAATATCACAATATGTTTCCTTGGCCATGATATCATGAATTTGAAAGATCGGTCCAACACCAAACCAAGAAAAGCAACCATGATGCTACCGCATCCGTGTTTCACGTTACAGCACAGCATCAACTAATCGAATGATTTACTAGTCTAAAGCTCATCATTAAAAGACAATATAGCCCTACATTTTGTGTTTAACCGATTATATAATATCCTTCAATCGGATCAAATTGCGGTGTAAATTTCTAAAAGTGATTTTTTTTTTTCGAAAATCAAGATAAATTTTGTTGAATTTAATTAAAAATATCATAGGGTGTTCAACTCCTAAGTACGATATCTGAAAACGTATTGTATTTCTATTTAACGCTTATCCAATTGTCGTGACTCCACTTCTAACTACTCTATTTACTTCTAGGCTGACCAACTCGTCTTCGTTAAATAAATAAATCAAATAATAAACTAAACCAGATCATTTATAATTCTCAAACAAATGAAGGGAACCTATAATTTTCTGCCGAATTCGAACGGCTAAACTAGTAAGCACTTTTTATGAGAAGAAATACTACTGTAGAGTTTGTCACTGTTTTGCAGCGGCTGGAAACCAAACCTAGATCTTTTTCATGGGATTGGGAGATTAACGCACTTACCATTATGCCGAGAGGTCTACCTTTATGCTTTTAATTTGTTGCGGCACGTTGAAATTTAATGTTCAAATTTTTCCATTCTATCAATTGTTTTTTAAGAACTTATTAAATGTATTTTTCTTTCTCGGTATTTGCTTAAGAATTTATATAAATTTTAATAATACCTCTATTGCATTTTTGAAATTCACTTCATCTTCAAATAAAAATAGTGTTTGACGTACCTACACACAAACATTCATTATGTACGCAAAGAAATACAATTTGCATTTATTTTCGAACGAAACGAAGAAATGTTTCTCTCAGAAAAAATCTCGCATATTTTCAATATGATATCTATATAATGTACATACATATATACAGCTGCGGTCAAAATAATAGCAGTGAAAATAGATCCAAGAAATATTCAATAAAAAAATAAAGATGGTGCTCATGAAATGTTATAATAAAATTTTATTTATTATAGTTTACATTTATATGAAATCTATTATAAGAAAAAAAATTCAGTCAAAAAAATAGCAGTATTCAATAAAATGGAGAAAATAAGAAAATTACATTGGATTAAAAAGTAAAACAAAGTGTATTTGTATTTCTTATGTCAATACTTGGTGGTAGACCCCTTATTGCTTATTGCTTTCCATCTTCTCTTCATTGAGTCCACCAAAGTTTGAAATATTTCTCCATGCAGTCTCTACTGCTTCCCAAAGCTGGTTGTTATTGGAGGGTTTTGCATTTGAAATGAATTTCTTGACATCTGCCCAAAGGTTCTCTATTAGGTTCAAGTCGGGGGATTGCGCAGGCCACTCCATAACAGAAACTTCATTGACCCGAAACCAGTCTTTGGCTTTTTGCTTGTGTCTTTTGGGTCATTGTCTTGCTGAAAGACCCATCTTATTGGCATTTCCTCTTCTGCGTAAGGCAGCATGGTTCTTAGAAGAATATTCACTTAAAGATGCTGATCAATTACACCATTTATGCGATATATGGGCCCTACACCTTGATAGGAAAAACAACCCCATACCATTATGCTTGAGGCCCAGTGTTTTACAGTCTTCCGCGTATACCTAGACACATATTCAGCATTAGGTGGGCGTCGCACATATTCCCGGGAACCAGAACCACCATACAGAACAGTTTTGTTCTCATCAGACCATAAAATATTTCGCCAATGCTAAAGGGGCTTTGGCAAACTGCATTCTTTTGGCGATGTGTTTTTTTGTCAAAAGAGGAACCTTCCTTGGGCTTCTGGCATTGAGATCATTCTCCCGCAATATTCTTCTGTTCGTTTCTATACTAGCACTTAGATTTAGCTGTTTTTTTTTATTTCAGTAGCCGGCAAATGGGAGAGACCTTTGAGTATTTTTTTCTGCCCCTGGTTTCGGGTTTTTCTGTATATTTTTTGCGCTAGTAATCATCTTAGCAGATATTTTTAAGGTTTTTTGAATTTCCGAATAAGTTTTTCCATCAGAGAGGAGCTGGCGTATGATTTGCCGCATTTCCGGAGTGCAATGCTTATTACGACCCATATTGTAAGTTTGAAGGAATATAAATATAGGAAAACTATGGGTTTTTATACCTTATCTTTTAGATTCAACAACAAACAAAAAAATATTCCTAAGATTCAAAAACAATGAAAAAAAATCACAAACTATTAAACACTGCTATTATTTTGTTTGTACTAAAATATGTCAATGGTAAGATTACACTGCTATTATTTTGACCGCAACTGTATGTATCTATAAATAATTGAAATTTTCACTTTCACATTGAAACGCATAACAATGATGAATATATATTTCGCTAACCAGATTATAATAAATGTGATTTATTATATTAACATGTTTTTATCTAACGAGATCTTTGACAGAAAAAATTGTTATATTTTAATTTATGTAAACAAACATACACATGTATGGAGCCCATTTGCTAAAATCGAATCTTAAGATTCCTGTGATTTAGTTTATGAAGGGACCCTTATAATTGTTCTCATTGTGATACGAAGTACAATTCTATTTATATATATATTTCTTAGATTTTCGCCCAAACTCCAGCAAACATTTATTGGCCACTTTTTTTTTTTTTTTGTAAACATTTCAACAAAGAGTGTGCTGCGTGTTCTTAAATATTCTTACAGTCATTATTCAATTTAAATAGCACTGTTTATGAAATTTTCGACATTTAGTACTCATACCTAGTACCCATTAAAAGTTAGTTTTTCTTGGACTGTATGCTGAAGGTTTTGGGTCGTTTCCCAGCCGCTGCAAAAATGTTCAGCGCTGTTCTGTCTCTTGTGAGGAAGTGACAAATTATAAATCGTCCCCTCCATTCCTGGTGAATCGCACGCAGGAATGGTTGAGAGTTTTACCTAAGTCATTAGGTCCTGGCTTGCACGTTTTTAAACATTACAACCCGTTAAAAAGAAACTAATAAAACGAAAAAATCTAATGAACAATAACATGTTTTCAAAAATGGCAAAACTAGATTAGATCTAGATTTTGTCATAATCGGGTTTTGCCTGAGTATCACAGATTTTATAATATTCTGTGTAAACTATATGCAAACATATGTAAATTCAGATTTTCCTCCTTTCGTTGCAACTAAAAACATAGTTCTAAAACGAGAAATTTAATAATTTTTATCTAGCCAGTTTTTAAAATAAACCTAAAAGTCTTAAAGGACACACATTTATTTTCTGAAAATTTAAATTACTTGATATTTTGTTCAGCCAAACTATTAAAATGCAATATAAGAGATTCTAGTGAATGCGTTTCTTCATTGCGTCATAAAAACAATCAAAATACAACATTAAATTACTTATCAATAATGATAAGAAAAGTCCAGAGATAGCTATATTCCTTGTATCTAGGGATAGAATTAATCCTATGTGTGTACATACAAAACCAAAAACAATTATTCTACGTTCTTATGCCTACAACTACATGCGTGTATAATGTGTGTATATTTATTTCGACCTTCATCAATGTCAAAAGCACTTTTTTCAAATGTTTACTCAGTGCGCATGTTTAAAAATAAAGCTGTTCTCTAAATGCATGAAAATCATCACAGTGAAAGTGAAAGTTATTTTGGTATATGCATAGATAAAGCTTCTTTGATTGTTTCTCTTAGAGCAGAGATATTATAGACGTTTTCTCGTCTAAAATGCCAGGAGCCGGTTGCCATTAAATAATTCCATTGGCACAGTTCTAGTTTTTTGGAAAACTCTCGACGGTAAAGTTGATTTTCTTCATTTGTGTCGTTTATTTGGTATTCGTCAGATTAGTTTAGATTTTCATATATTTGCAGAGGTCAACGCCAAGGTTATTACAAACAGCATTCACTTTTTATTCTAGATCTTGGAAGACAGGTGAGGATTTAATAAGACAAGTAGAAATTCAAATAGATTTTTAAATGATTTTTAAATTATGCTATATATTTTTTTGCTTACGAGTCTTTTTGTTATTAAGACTTGTCATATCTCGTGGAAAATAATTGGACGATAAACCTTGATCCCCAACTTATCAATTAAATGTTTCTTATTATTTTCTGTTGGTTAAATGTTTATTATTTTCAAAAAGGGTGTTAATGACTTTTGCTTTTTAAACGAAAAACAGTTCAAAGTATCAGTAAGTTTATTAGCTTTTGTTTTAAGTAAGAAAGTTTGTTGTGTATCTATTGGAAAATAAAATCGTTGCAGGTTAAATTTTCAAATTTTCTGAAAAAGGTGTGATGTTTACATCATACTGAAATCAAGTATACGAAGTAATTAGTCTTCATTCTAGTAAAGTAAATAAAGTAAACTGGTTGGTAATTTGTCGTTCTTAAAGTGACACCACTGGATAAGCGCTTTCCTCAGTTAGAATCTCAAATCCTTATCCTGTTTTAAGTTTATAAAGATATCTTATTTAAATATTTTCACGATGTATTTTTTTTGTTTATATTAACATTTCCTCGGTTAACTTGTAACACTATACTTAGACTACATCACTTCCGGTTACTTGAACTGGCTAAAAAAATCAAAAAAATACTTTTTTTGTAAATAAGTTAATTACTTCGTGTAAACTGAATTTTCTGGATCAGTTTTACGTCTGAAGGATGGATGGATCTCCAAATTTTGAACCGTTTTAGGAATCGATAGTTTAATCAGTTTATGAATTTTATATAATATATTACCCTGACGAATATATTGACTAGGCTTAAAGTACAAACAAAGTATACATTATTACGGAATTGCATTACTCGTAATTTTTTTTAATGATAATGAATGAAGAGACCACTTCTTTACCTACACAATTTCGATAAGAAACAAATAGAAATTGATAATAAATTTATTAAAAGTTATGCCAATCGAAATAAAGATTTTCTTTTTTGATTTATTTCAAAATAAATGAATTTGGTCACGACACAGGGGGAAGAGAGCCAGAGGCTAGTGACAGAGAACTCAACTATTCCTGTGGAATGACTTATTGGAGTGTTCGAAAATTCACAGTTTTGGCAGATGGTCTTGCCAACTTTACAATACAAAAGCTTCTTCTTGTTTGGCTTATCTATCTACTTAATATAATCCTTTTGGAATACTAATTTATTTATTATTACTATTTTGTTTTCCATTACAGATTAAAAATCAACCAAAATGACAACCTATTTCAACTACCCATCAAAGGAATTGCAAGAAGAGTTGAGCCGTATTGCCAAGGCTATCGTTGCCCCCGGCAAAGGTATTCTTGCTGCTGATGAGTCCGTATCCACTATGGGCAAGCGTCTGCAAGTAATTTTTGTTTATAAAGCTTATATTTTCTCAAAAATTTTTACTGTTGAATAATTATTTTTTTAAGGACATTGGAGTTGAGAACACAGATGAAAACCGTCGTCAATACCGTCAATTATTGTTCTCCACTGACCCAAAAGTTTCTGAAAATATTTCCGGCGTGATTTTGTTCCACGAGACCTTGTACCAGAAAGCTGATGATGGCACTCCATTCGTTGAATTGTTGAAGAAGCGTGGAATAATTCCCGGAATTAAGGTCGACAAAGGTGTTGTCCCATTGATGGGATCCGAAGATGAGTGCACCACCCAAGGTTAGTTTAAGTTTCTATTAAGAAAGTTAATGTATTATTATCTAAGAATTGCAAAAACCTTTGCACGTGAAACTTGTCTTAACTTCTTTCTCGAAAACATTTCCAACGATTTGAATTAAACTTCCTACCTACACATTAATCTCTCCGACAAATAAAATTTCAGCATTAAAATCGAAAATAACTGGGCTTTTTTCTAGTTGATTTAAATGTAAATTCTTGACTCTCCTATATTATAGATGTGTTTCAGCTTTTGGTAAAATAAAATCTCATAACAAAAATGTGCTGTTGCAGTTATTTAACAAAATGACAGTCATAGCTTTTCATTGTTTTCGTATTTCTTGTTAAAGTATTAATAGTTCAATATGTAAACAATTATTCAAAAACAATTGCAAGCAATTTTGCACACCAAATTTGAAAAAATAGATACAAAAATCGAATGTCAAAATATGATAATTTCAAAGTTGATACTTTTTTGATTAGCAATAATTCATTAGTAGTGGATCATTTAACACATACATATTTACATAATGATGGTGATGAATTTTGTTGGTGCGATCGATTTTCACCAAGGCCTGTTCAACCGCTAAAAACCCGATAAACGGATTTTTCGTGCTTATGACCTGATTTGCCCAATTGGAACGTATTTTTTTCGCTGATCCGATTGAAAATTGAAATTTCAAAATAAGAATAACCCGTTTTGAATTCGTGGTATGCGCGTTTTCTGACCGATCCGCAATTGCCTCCCAATTACAAGTTGAAAAGCTCTCCTCAAAATCCATTATAAAATTAGAGTGACTTGCCTTGGTTGGGAGTTTTAATTCATTAGGTTCAGCTTCTTCACCTTGCTGTTGTGGCTACAGAAATGAAATATGTGCACTTGTAGTTTTCAATATATGTCATAACAAAAAACACATTTAACTAATTTTACAATACATCACACTATTACAGGTCTTGATGACTTAGCTGCTCGTTGTGCTCAATACAAAAAAGACGGTTGTGATTTCGCCAAGTGGCGTTGTGTCTTGAAAATCGGCAAGAACACACCAAGCTACCAATCGATCTTGGAGAACGCTAACGTCTTGGCTCGTTATGCTTCCATCTGTCAATCGCAACGTATTGTCCCAATTGTCGAACCTGAGGTTCTCCCCGATGGCGATCATGATTTGGAACGTGCCCAGAAAGTCACCGAAACCGTTTTGGCTGCATGCTACAAGGCTTTGAACGATCATCATGTCTACTTGGAAGGTACATTGTTGAAGCCAAACATGGTTACCGCTGGTCAATCATGTGCCAAGAAGTACACACCGGACCAGGTTGCACTCGCTACTGTTGAAGCCCTCCGCAGGACTGTTCCAGCTGCTGTTCCCGGTATGTTATAAACATAAGTCGTAATATGTATAATGACTAAAGTCAAAATCATTTATTTTTAGGAATCACCTTCTTATCTGGTGGTCAATCTGAAGAAGAAGCATCAGTTCACTTGAACGCCATCAACAAAGTGCCATTGTTGAAGCCATGGGCACTAACCTTCTCATACGGTCGTGCCCTGCAAGCATCCGTTCTCCGCGCCTGGGCCGGTAAGAAGGAAAATATCGCCGCTGGCCAAACTGAGCTCTTGAAGCGCGCTAAGGTAAGACTTTTCGATCGATAGTATGATGCATGACAAAAAAAAAATCTGGGAATTTATTGTCATCGGTGTTGCAGAAAGAAAATATCATTCATACTTATTCAACTGTATGAAATGTAGAACATACGAGTTTCGACCTTGTTTAAAAACGTCCGATTGTTTTTTTTAAATCGAATGGCTTAAAAAATACCAATTTACAAGAATCCCTAAAAAATACATCAACATTTTGCAAATAATTTGTACATTTTCGCCCACATTCATAGTTATGCATTATAAAGTGGCCCATACAAACCTTGTGCAATGGAGAACGTCGCAATTTTATAATTTGGTAAAATGCGCAAACCTCATCGTCTATATCACTAACACTTGGATCTTCCCGCTATGAAATCTTTTGCAAAACTGAAGTGTGCATGAATCGGAGATATAATTGTTCGAATAATTCAATCCAAGCAGATCAAGTACCTTGATTATAACCTTGAGTATAACGCTTTTTCAATTTGACTTGTGTTTTAACTTTAAATATAAAGCCTCGCGTTCAGTTGTTCGAGACGTGATTGAAGTTATATTTGATGCGACAAATGGGAGCTTTATTGAACCTCTCGAATTCTTCTCGCAAACAAACTCACTTTTTCAAACTAGATCCCCGGGGGAAGTTCATTAGCATTATTTTTTGTTTTGAAGGAAATTTAATTAAATAATAGGGGACAACAAATCTTAAGATTTGTGCAATCCAAATAAAAAATGTTTTGTCTTATAACTTTTATTTTGATATATTTAAAACCAACTTATAATTTGGTCAGTTCAGAAACATGAGATTTCATAAATTAAATCACAATCAAAATAATAGCTTCTTCAGTATTTTACAGCAAAATTGAAAAATATAGCTGAGGATTTAACCAAAGATTATAAAAATTTGGATTCACGATTCCGTCTGTCTGTTGAAGTGTTAACACTACATATGATTATTTAAATGTAAGCGTTTGATTTTATTGGCAGTCTTAATAAAAAGGTGCCTATAAAAAACATTTTGGGTTATTTGAGTCCTGTCAAATATTTATATCAGGCCTATTGTTGGTGCTCAATTCTCATCAGGTTTGATTAAAAAATTAATTACAATTCAATTCTATATTGTAAATAATTGCATGCACACTAATTTTCTTAATTGTTTTCAATACTTTATTTGGAGGTTCAATATTTATATATTTTTGCATGATCTTATTTTTTGTACGCTTATTTCCTAATTATTTTTCAACATTCAATTTAAAACTTAAAATTATATTTTTTAAGATTTTCTGCATGATTTTATAAATGTTAATTCTTACTAATTTTACAATTACTTTTTATCGTTATATTATTATGTATTGATTAAAGAAAAAGTTCTGTGACTAATTTTGAGGTTTTGTTTTGAAATTAGGCCAATTCGAATGCTTGCCAAGGTAAATACATACCTGGATCTATCTCTTCATTTGCCGCCAACCACGATTTATATGTTAAAAGTCATGTGTACTAGAAAAAAAATGCAATAAATAGCAGAAATAATTTATACGACTTTATGAAAACGAACTCTGGACACAGAAATACCAACTCTAAGACTGAAGAAAACACAAACCAAATGTCGAAAAAATACAAATGCACAAATCACTTTTCATTCTAAATGTCTATTTTTCTTAACAAATTTATCTATTTTAATTTTTTCTTTCTTTAATTTTTGTTTTTGCTAATAATTTGTATGTATACTTTTATTTTGCTTAAAATTTTTTCTTTGTTTTGTTTTATTATATTTTCTCTTATTTTTTAAACTTTTATTTTTTTAGTTTTTTTTGCCTTCTCGTTTATATAAAAATACACAAAATAAAATTTTTGTTTTATTTAGCTTTGTTTTGTTTTATTTTTGTTCATTTTTATATTATATTATATAATTATTATAATGAAACTACATTATATGCCCATAGGTTGTTTTAATGCAACTTTAATTGCAAAGCATTAGTTATATTTTTTTATTTTATATATTATATTAATATATGCTGCCTAGATTTGAGCTCGTAGCCACTTGTCTATTATAGGAGTATAGTACTACATCCATTGCACCATTAACTTTTTTTATTGTGTCATTAATTCAAACAAATTTTCATAGTTTGTATACTTTCAGTACAGAAATATGAGGTCGATGAAACTATAGAATCATTTTAAACTCCTTAAATTTGATACTAGAGATACATTTCCTTCATATTTCAAAAACAATTTTCAAAATTAAAAAAAAAAAACATTTGTAAGCTAAACATTGTTTTGGTATGTATAGGGAGGGGTTAATGTAATGCTTACCACAAAAACTTCATTGAATAGAATTAATGTGAATATCAAATCTAAATAAATATAAAAGATTAAAGTGATAACAATAAAAGAGCAAAAAGTCATTTCACATTTTTATTTAATAATTTTAAAACACTATGCATCGAATTCGTTCTTTATTATTGCTACTTAATTGTTTCTTTTTTCTGTGAATATAATACAATACGTACCTTGCTTATAATATTGTATGTTTCTATAATAGATTTATATTGTGAGCTTTATTTTCTGTATATCGTGACCTTCCTGCATAATATATTTAAATTACGTGTTGTGTTGTTTATTCTGTAACAGAGCATTTATTTTTAAAATTGTTTGTCTCCCATTGAGTTTTCTATCAATAAAATTTGTTTATCCGACATAAATTGCGTACAAATTGTTTGAGTCTAATGGTGGATTTACATGTATTTGCATTTGATTTCTGTAAAAAAAAGGATGCCAAATACAGAATTCATATTTGTTAGATAGAGAGAAAAAGAGCAAAATGCAGAAGAACTTCATTTTTGCTTTATAGCAAATTCGAGAAATTCAGTCAAGATTATAGTAAAGACGAACATGTTCATCTTTATTATAGCAGCTTCGTCTACATTTTGTAAATTTGCGGTATTTTCACATTTTTCTATAATTTTTGTTGACGAACGCATGATATGAAAAAAAAAATTTGCGCAAAATTTTAAACGTTGCTCGTTTAAGGAATAAAACCGGCTCTACTTAACAGAGTCGTTTAACTTGGAGACTTTGGGCCTTACCAACAATCAAATTAAGAGACGACTTTAATATTTGACCGAAATGAAGCATTATTTAATGGACTCTATATAACTGAACATACATGCTGCATTTTAATTTTTAGGTTCCATACAATATTAAGTTTATAACATGTAAATATTAAGTTTATAACATGTATAGTTAACTTAGGCTCGTATTCACCGAGCGCTCCTAAATGTCTCTTAACTTTACGAGGCTCTTAACTTGAAATTTCTGTGGGGTATTCACCAACCACTCGCAAGTGTTTTTCGAAGTTCGAAAATGAGAGCCACTCTCTCTTGTTCAGGCATACCCAAACTGTGAAATGTTGTTGAATGTTGGTCTAGACAGCAAATGGATACTCTTCTACTTGGCATTGCTCACATGGATTCGAGTCAAATGCGTGCGTGGCACACGCACAAGCGAACAAACTTTCGAAGAGAGCGCTCGTAAGTTAGGAGTGGTCGGGACCACTCCTAACTTTTAAGAGCGCTCGTAGATCTTCACTAATATTGCTTGGTGAATAGGTTTATGAGCTTCTTAAGTTATGAGCGCTTGGTGAATACCGGCCTTAATATAGCTCTTTAAATAATGGTTCACTTGACTCAAATATTATTGTTGGTACGGCCCTTTGTCTAACTTTATCATAATTTTAAACATGTTAGACAACTGTTCTTACTAATGTGGGTTTTACAACTGAACCTAAGCGAATTTATGCTGAACAACCCTTAATTTGACAGATACATAACTCAAACACAACTACACAAATAAAAAAAAAGAACAGACAACTTTAAACCAAATAATTTTTTGCGGAAAAAAGTACATTTTATATACTACCTCGGAACAGATTTTGATTGTTTATAAGTTATTTACATTATTTTAAAAGGAAATGAAGTATATATCGCTAATTCACATCATAAAAACTCAATTTTGATGTTGCAAGGTGCAAATTCATTTGGTTATACTCGTC
This sequence comes from Chrysotoxum bicinctum, assembly GCA_911387755.1. NCBI lineage: Eukaryota > Metazoa > Arthropoda > Insecta > Diptera > Syrphidae > Chrysotoxum > Chrysotoxum bicinctum. Next base: position 37,826,405 of record OU426988.1, read on the forward strand.
TCAGCATTCATACATAACATGTACATTAGACTGGGCCAAAAAAATTGACTATTTTTTTTTTGAAAGATATATCGAGAATATCATTCAGAATGACAAAAAAAAATTTTCGTAAAAGTTTGAGCCCTTAATATCAATTTTAAGAGGTCTATCATCGCTAATTTTGATTTTTAGTCATAATTTCATGTTTTGCGTCAGAACTGACAAAACATTGAAGTAAAAAAAATTCATTTTGACTTACTATTATATAAAATTAAATTCCCTACAAAAAAGGTCTAATTGAAAATTTGCGTCAGACAAGCCGTTTTTGAGTAATTAAGCTTAATAAATTCACCCTTATTCCGATAGGCGTTTTTCAAAAACGCCAACTGTCGTTTGAGGAGTCGTGTCGTTTTTGTTTTGGTATTCCGTAAATAAAACGCCAGCGTTTCTCTCGCTCTTACATTCCACAATACATTCCAAACATCTGACATATCAAATTGTTTGCAAATTGAATAAATTGGTTTTGAAAATTATATTTGTGTGAATTTGTTTCAAACATAAGAAAAATGTACAGTGTAGAAAGTTACTTTTCTTGGAGCAGCAGTGACGACGAAGAAAAGAAAGATTTTATACTGCAGAAGATATATGTACATTCCATCTAAAGCAAATCCTTTTGATTTGGCTAGCACAAAGCATGTTATTAAATAAAAAAATATAAATGCAGTAGGTAATTCTACCACTGGTTTTGATTTTTTATTTTATCGCATTTGTTAACAGATTTAAACTTGCTGATGCCCTTAGATTTTTTGCAAAAGCGAGCTACCAAAAGGGGTTGAGAACGACTTCAATTTGGGACTATCCCAGCCAAGCCTAAGCAACATTCTTAAGGAAATACCTGCTCGCGTTTTATCTTTGCCAAGTTGTAATACGAATTCTTTTATTTTCCATTATAATCGGATAGATACATATTATATAGATAGATCGCTTGATATAAATATTTGTATATATACATATGGTATGCATATGATGGAGGAGAAAAAAATACTTGACTTTTGGATATGTGATTGTGACTGATAACAGTTCAAATAAAAATACAATTTTGCAGGAGATGCTGGGTACCTACTCGAGCCTTTTCTTGTAACTCCTTATAGATTTGTTATTTTCACCCTTAACAAAGAATTTTAAATTATAAAAACTAAAATAAATTTAAAAAAACTTATATTTTGACTCCTGTCGTCAACAAATTTCTAGACGACAGATTTCGGCGTTTTTACAGACGTTTTTTGTATGGAAACGACTAACGGAATACCAAAAACCATATAGAGAACACGTTCCACAAGAGAGAATCGACAAATTGACGTTTATTTGACGTCGAACGCCTTACGTAATACCAAATTCACACTGACGTTTTTATTTTGGCGTTCAACGCCTTACGGAATAAGGCTGATTGTTATTTTCTTCGATTTTACTTTTTTAATTTGGAATTTTGTAACTAACGAAAAATAACAATTTATTAAGCTTAATTACTCAAAAACGGCTTGTCTGACGAAAATTTTCTATTAGACCTTTTTTGTAGGGAATTTAATTTTATATAAAAGTAAGTCAAAATGAATTTTTTTTACTTCAATGTTTTGTCAGTTCTGACGCAAAACATGAAATTATGACTAAAAATCAAAAGTAGCGATGATAGACCTCTTAAAATTGATATTAAGGGCTCAAACTTTTACGAAAATTTTTTTTTGTCATTCCGAATGATATTCTCGATATATCTTTCAAAAAAAAAAATAGTCAATTTTTTTGGCCCAGTCTAATGTACATACATTTGTATGTACAGATTTGTTTGTCCATCGCCCGCCGCCGATTATTTCTAATTTTTAATCTTCAGTGATTCAGTCTATTTACAAAGCACATCTTTTAAAAAATCGAATAAAACATCAGTAAACATTTTTACTTCGATTTGCTTTGGTATAAAATGACCATTGTCAATATGGATAAAGTATACTTTTAAAAGATAAACTGGCTATTTGCTGCTGTTAAAGTTAGACGAGCACTTTAACGTTAAAGTATGGTTTATGTCCTTTTAAATTAACAAAAAGTCGGTTCTCATTTTATTCGCAATGTTTAGAGTCGACTCCCGTTTTAAAATTGATTTAGAGCAGGTTTTACATAAATGTTTACAATTTTGCGTTAATTAAATCTAAATGGTAAGTTAATTAAATTTTCATTGCATAGTTTCGTATTATAGCAGTTTATAGGAAGTAAAAAAGATTTACCACTTGTGTATTCTCTCCCACTTTCGGGTTTAGACATACATCTGCCTCTCTCTAGTTTTCTGCATTTTGCAGATGCAGAAACATGTAAATCCACTTTAAAAATAGGCATTATCGGTACCTTGTGTAATAGGCTGTCCCGTCGTTGTATGAAGAAAAAAAATTAACGAGTATAGATTCTGAATATGTACTTACTTGTAGCTTTTGGGGCTCTACCGCTACTTAAAGATCTTAAAATATAGTTTTTACCTTATACAAATGAAATTAGTAATGAGAAAAAGGACAAACTAATGATCTTAATGTGTTTCTTTTCTTACTGCGGATGTCAGCAATCAACCTTTAACTCTACCTACGTTTGTAACTAATGTGTGTAATGGGTTCTCATTTGGTCTTGAAGAAGCCTTATGAATCCTTGAAAACAAGGTAATATGCTTCTGAAATCTGGACTTGATCTCCGAATCGAAACTACATAAATATCAGTGTCTCTTAAACATAAGAGGAGGTTTGTTTGACTCAGTTGTGCAATTTATTTTGTACTGCAATTTATCAAAAAAAAAAGTATTTTCCAAATCATACAGTTTTCTTCCTACAAAAAATAAATATTTACAGGTACTATATGAAAACGATGTGTGTATGGATGTGTGTTTCAAAAGAAACATAATTTTGCATTTGGTTTAAATAAATGCGTTTTATTTAGCTGGCTGGGGCGTAGCAAGGCACTGTACCATTTCTATTGATATCAGCTAAGACTTAGGCTTCGGCCACGCAGTGAGCGACGAGCGACTGAGCGATTGAGCGACGAGTCGCTGAGCGACGCAAGAAAATTAAAACACATGAAATTGTATGGAGGTGGCCACGTACACCCTGAGCGACTTGTCGTTGTTTTAAGCGACAGAGCGACGTCGCTCAATCGCTCAGTCGCTCGTCGCTCAGTGCGTGGCCGAGGCCTTAGTCACATGACCGCCAGAAGTTATCTGACTATAGATAATAAGTGTGTCTCGTGCAAAGCCGGGGCGCGTCGCTAGTGATAAATAAATAAAAATCTTTAAGTAAGATAAGGAACATTATCCAAACTTTGATTCTTACATGGGTTTTGTTCTTTTTTCATAAAAAAACATCTAAGTATATTTATTACAAATGAATTATAATTTCAAAAAACAAATAAATATAATTTCTTAAAACTAATCGGTGGCAAGCATGCAATTTGTTTGAACAAATTGTATACAATGACAATAAATTCCATTAAAATTTTATAATAAAAATAGAATGCTAATATTGATGTGTATTATTTATTTTCAGGGTAACGGTGAGGCAGCAACTGGCAAATATGTTGCCGGTAGTGTAGTCGGTGCTGGCGCTGATGCAGCTTTGTTCGTTGCCAACCACGCTTATTAAATGCGTTCTCTACCTGAAAATTAATAACAAAAAGGCGATAAAATGATTTTTATTATTGTGGAAAAATAGTTATAAGCATCAACAAAAAAAAATAATAAAATAAATCAATAAAAAAAAAAAAAACAAAAATCTATCAATATGAAGCACAATGGAGATTCTGTTCTAAATATACAAAACTAATTCCCTTCCCACCAAAATGATTAACAACTAATCAAATAATATTTAAAAGGAGTTAAAAAAAATCTTTCGTCTTTTTATACAAACAACAATATACATCAACTGCAGATCAGTTAAAAGAAATAGTGAAAAAGAAGGACTTACATAAACTGATAAGCCAGTGCAATTAAAATTCGTAATAGTTACCAAATAAAATAAAATATTTAACAAACAAACAAATTATTCATATAGGAAAATTTAAATAATCTTACTTTTAAAATAATAATTATGTAGATGGCTGATTTGGTGTAGATACATTATTATATTAAGCATAATATTTCCATCAACGCCTGAATGTTTGTTTGTTCGAATAAAATTCTGCTTCTTAATAGAAGTATATTTTATGCGAAAACTGTTTTGTTACTTGTATGAAATTATAATTAAATTGTTAAAGCATGATACATTACAAACAAAAAAATATTTAAATACCATATTCTTAGATTTGGCATGTGAAAAAAAAACTTTTCAATAAAGTATAATTTAAATAGTGAATTTGAAGTTTTAGTTCACAGTGGACAAACAATATTTAATGAAATATTAAATATTTAGGTTTTGACACAAACACGGCTAAGCAACTTGCTCGTCTACTGGCATGGAAATTCTGAAGCCAGTTGGGAAGCAAGTAGCTGCACTTGTAAAATTAAATGTTTTTTTTACTTGCTTCATATGCATGGGACTATGTATATGGAAAGTTATGCATTCGTTAAAAAGAATTCAGATTTTGATCAGAGTTGACATAGAACCATTTTTTCGAATTTCTCATTATCGACCTAACGGATATAAATGAAATTTTTTGTAGGAAAGCTTCCAAAGAGTTTAAAAAATATTGTATTTCAGAACTTAAGCAATTTTTTTTGAATTTTGTATTCGTAAAATAACAAAAGCTTTAAGTTGGCGTACCAAAATTATTTCTTAAAAATGTTTTAAGAATTTTGAAAATAAAAGTTTATTTTTTTAAAGAAAACCGCTACAACATGGTATAATTTTTATTCTTACATAAATTCATATTTGCTTAAGAAATCACATGTCATTCTGTTTTTATATCTCACAACTAAGAGTTTAAAAAATGAATTTTATGCTTATGAACAGTTTTCTCTAATAATATTCATTTTTAAAATACTTAAGTCTATTACATAAGAGCAAGTTCGTGCGACCAAGTCGTGCATAAAATAAACAAATAGAAATTTAACCGGTGCCAATACATACCTGTCTGGCCTCGGGATGAAAACAATATCTTCCAAGACAAAGAACGTTTACAAACAATTACAATTTTGTATCGAAGTTCCGAGTCGGTGACGGCAACTTTTAAGAGTGTTATCGTGTTATTGGTCAGGTAAAAACCCTCATGTGCTTTAAGTAAGACACACAAAATAACTGTATAGTGTGGTTTTCATGCTGGTGTGTTGTGATCATTGGTTCGCTTTTTTTTTGTTGATAAAAAGACCGACATGTTACAGTCAATCAATATCGCTACAGGAACATGTTGCAACGTCATTTATTTGGTCATTTACATGGACTGGTCCTTCCGGTTGACCACCTACATCATGGAATTTAATAGTTCTAGACTTTTTATGGGGCTACGTTAGATCATAATTGGTCCATTTCAACAAACCGTGGCGTTTAGTTATTTGCAGAATAACGAACAAGGAAGAAGCATTATATAGTTTAGTACGTTGTAAGCAGCAAAATCAACACATTGTTGGCAGTGGCGTCACCATTAATATTAATATATTTATTAAAGAGTTATCAATGTTGATTCTCATCGACTGTGTTGGTCGTATTGTTGATTAATTGAAAGATTATTTAATTTTCTTTTTCTCAACGCTTCGATGGTGGTTGCTGTCTTCTTCAGGGGAGATGTACATTTATTATACAAAAAAGTTATTATACATAAATGATACTGGGTAGGGCGGACATGATACAAACTTACAGGAATTCTCCAAAACAACTACTTATAATTCCACAATTTGCATCGTATCAGAAATGGAATAAAAAAAAATTATTTTAACATGTTACAATCTCTGTAAATTGTATTCGATATTTAAAGAAAAAGAAATAACTTATATGAAAAATAAAAAGAAAGTCTTAAAAATGAGCATTTACTTCTTACAGTTTTGTTTCGGACAAGAAAAGACTAATCTTTTATTCCATAGCCTTTGTTATTTATAACAGCTGCAAATCTTTTATAGAAGCAAGCACGTTTTTGATAACAGTTTCTGGGATGTTATGACTGCCTCTGAATTTCAGAATAAGAGTGGAATATTCATCTTATTTTGAAAACATTAGTGGATGGAAAACTACTTTTTACAATTTAAGCTCAATGGTATATAGAAGCCGCTAGAAGTTCCTGTTTATGGCAGTCTAACAATTTCGGAGACGAGAACAGCGTGGACCAAATATGTATGATGGTTAAACTAAGGGGCGACTCTTTCGCAACGACTTGCCAATTTTATACAGTCTATGCCATCCTCAAGAAAAAGAGGATGTGCCTCATTTTATCAGAAAATGTCTTATTTTGGTGAAAACGATGAGATCTTTCTTGAGAAAGGAAATTATAATTTAGTATCAATCTGACAGACGACAATGCCATGCTATATTTGATTTTATAGAAATGTTGTTTTAAATGGAATGTTAAATAAAGTCCGCTTAACTAAATTAACCTTCACATTTCTGAAATTCTAAATAGAACAAAATATTTCGATCACATTTTCATTATTTTCGGATGACACTTTCCCCACGATGCATACATGGTTATTTAATGCAAAATTCTGTACATAATTATTGTTTGATGTTTTTAAGTGTAAGTCAATTATATGAAAAACTATGTAGGTATACATTTTTTTCTGTATGAATGTATGTTTTAAAAATTTTAAGAAACTAAGTTTCTACACACTCGTCTACAATTATTTTTAATTGACCATAATCTGTAAAAGAAAATAAACGAATTGATACAAAAAACTTCTATTCTATTTATCTTTAATTAACAAGCAGATTAAGGAATCTTAGATAAAAAGACCTTAGGTCAGAAATTATAATATAAATGATTGAAGTTTAAGAAATTGAATTGAAATAGGAGATAAGAACTCAAATTCCAACAAATTAAAAATGCAATTCTTGTGAACCGTAAATACGGAGCCCAGAGAATTTATCAAAGCAGCTACATACATACTCGTACATATATCAATAATTAACATCCTTGTTGATGAAGGTATTGCCCAATCTTGGAAATTGAAACTTTTGTACCCCAATATTTAACAAATATTTTGTTTTCGTTATGATAAATAATTATTAAACAAAATATAGTCACAAAACATGCTATATGTAAATTAATTAGTTGCCAGATCACGTCTGGATGATATATTTTCGGCAGCCGCATCGTCAATGAAAAATTCTACTTTGATATCATCTTCATCTCTAGCAGGCGATTCAAGTGAAATACTTTCTTCTTGGAATTCTTCCTGTGGATTATCTAAAAAGTTAGACTCAGTTGGCCTTGCAAACTGAGAGTGGGTCTGACTATTGTCATAAACGATTTCATAGCGGCCTTGTTCATAGCCTATTCGCTCCTCGCATATCATTTGCTGAATCTTGGTTTGTACATTTAAAGCTTGCACAAGTGGCAAGGAGCTCAATTGCATAGCAATATTCATACCAAAGTGATAAAATTCACTCGATTTGTTCGGTAGATGTTTCTCAGGTCTTTCCTGGGTATAAAGAACTTCATTTCTTGGGATATGTCTGAAAATTGGTTGCCTTTCTTGCTGTGTTGTGATGAAATTACGATGATGTTGAGGTTCGGAAGTAGGAACTTGGGACATTTGAATTTGATTTACAATCGGGTCACTATTAACCATTCTGTACGATGTAGGGGCTTGTAGGTTGGAGTATATAATATCGGATCGTTGTGGTGGAATTATTGACGTACTAATCCTATTTTTAGCTTGAGAATCCTCAAGAGTTAACTAAAACAAAATTTAAATTATGACTTATATATAGTGCGAATTCAAATCAAATCTTACCGAACAGTTTACTTTTAAAATTCCTTCCGGATTATTTAGAAATGAATCGGCTAAATTGTACCAACGCAATTTCGGTTTGTAAACTTCAAAAGAATGCCTCGAAACCATTGCGGATTTTCTTACTTTAGTTCTCTCAGAAGCGTATGTGTCTCGGAATGATTTTATCTTTTGCTTGACTTCTAACACGCTGGGTAAATTCATCACATCTCTTATCCGAATATAGGCTTCGTTTCTTTTGGATTTTATTCGATAATACTTGTGATTGCAATTCCACAAACATTCACTTCTTTTGTAAAGTTCAAGAAACTTAAATATATCGTTCTCAGAAAAGCGACCCATTTTAAATGATTTATCTAAACGTTTAACCTTTTTTTAAACCAAAAGTGTTTATTCTCATTTAAAAATTTTTTTCTTCTTTGTGTATAAAATTTAAATTGAAAAAATGATAAAAGCAGGAGTGAAGTGGTATACTTGTGTCGAATTTGATGTTGTATGTTTTGTACTTCAAGCTTTAACCAGCACAAGCTCAGCTGCTACTTCTACCATCAGCTGAAAGTGCGTTCAGCACTTATTTAAATAAAAAAAAACTTAAAGACAAAACAGAACACTCGCGTTACATGCCGCAGCCATTGGGCATACGTAACATTCGTAATTTTTTCCGAACCAAAAACAGTCAAAAATTAAAAAAAAGGGTAAATCGATTTGAAATAAAATTATAATTCGTTGAATAAATGTTATCTCATTTTTATTTATTTTATTCACCGAAAACTTTCCCGTTGCAGGAATTTGATGAAATAATTCTTCAAATAACATTTTTGATGATCAGAATCACATCCAATGTCACTTTTAATCTAGTTTTGCATCCATTGTTGGATATAAGAAATCATAATCATGTCATATGATAACTAAATTTGAGTTTTAGGCCGGTATTCACCGAGCGCTCATAACTTAAGAAGCTCATAAACCTATTCACCAAGCAATATTAGTGAAGATCTACGAGCGCTCTTAGAAGTTAGGAGTGGTCCCGACCACTCCTAACTTACGAGCGCTCTCTTCGAAAGTTTGTTCGCTTGTGCGTGTGCCACGCACGCATTTGACTCGAATCCATGTGAGAAATGCCAAGTAGAAGAGTATCCATTTGCTGTCAAGACCAACATTACACAACATTTCACAGTTTGGGTATGCCTGAACAAGAGAGAGTGGCTCTCATTTTCGAACTTCGAAAAACACTTGCGAGTGGTTGGTGAATACCGCACAGAAATTTCAAGTTAAGAGCCTCGTAAAGTTAAGAGCCGTTTAGGAGCGCTCGGTGAATACGAACCTTAAAGTGTTAAAAATTAAAGTTCCGTATTTGTCTTCTGTCTAAGGCCGGTATTCTCCGAGCGCTCATAACTTAAGGCTAGCCGCGCACTAGCAATTTTTAGTTGCGAAACTGTTTGGTTATTTATAGAAAACAGATGAACTGTTTGGTTGAATGTCCGTGAATTTGCAGATAATGATAAGTTCAATAAAATGGCGAACTTATTTTAGGCATTCGTTTAGTTTGTGACAAAACAAAAAACTTTTTAGTTGGTCGAAACAAGCAGTTTTCGCAACTAAAAGTTGCTAGTGCGCGCCTAGCCTAAGAAGCTCATAAACCTATTCATCAAGCAATATTAGTGAAGATCTACGAGCGCTTTTAAAAGTTTAGGAGTGGTCCCGACCACTCCTAACTTACGAGCGCTCTATTCGAAAGTTTGTTCGCTTGTGCGTGTGCCACGTGTTAAAATATTCATTTGTTTAACAATCTAACTTTGTTGAAAATTACTTGTTATTTATATTTAAATTAAGTATTCTGAACTTTGTTTGTTTATAGAGAAAATTTTTATGTTGTTCATTCCTATTGAAGCTATTAAACGAAAAACACATTAAACATTTATATTGTTTAAAGAAAAGCCTTTCAATTTATAAGGAATCAACACCACGGACGCATTTGACTCGAATCCATGTGAGCAATGCCAAGTAGAAGAGTATCCATTTGCTGTCAAGGCCAACATTCCACAACATTTCACAGTTTAGGTATGCCTGAACAAGAGAGAGTGGCTCTCATTTTCGAAGTTCGAAAAACACTTGCGAGTGGTTGGTGAATACCCCACAGAAATTTCAAGTTAAGAGCCTCGTAAAGTTAAGAGCCGTTTAGGAGCGCTCGGTGAATACGAGCCTAAAAGTGTGCAACCAAATCAATGGGTGGTATGCAGAAAGCTTTATCTCAGTCTCAAATCTCACTTTTTTTGAGCAAATGCTAATTTATTTATCGTTTATTATACTTTTGCTTTGAAAGAAAACTTACCAGACGTAACAGCGTACGTAAAACAAATACATAATGAGAATGACAAAATAAATGGTGTTCAAATAAAAATACGTTTTTATAGTTATATGTATGTCTTTTCCCTTGCCGACAATTTGCTGACAAGGGTGACTATTTCAAAAGGTTTGTTTGTTTTGTCAATCTTGTGTTTGAAAGTAGATTTTGAGGAGATTTTGTCGTAATCAAGCAGATTTGGAAATCTGAAAATGTATGGGAAATCTAGTAGATTTGGATGAGATTTTGAGTATTTTGCTCGAAATCTAGATTTTGATTAGGTGTGAATAGCGTATTAACCTAAGTCGTGATAAGAACGGGGATACCAAAATGATATTATCTATAATATGTTATCGATAATTTGTTCAGAGAAGTCAAAAGTGACGTTTTTGGATGCTGGTTGATGCTAGTCTCAACACAGCCGACAAAATGCCATAGCGTGCACAGTGCTTATTATATGGACTTGCAAAAAAAAAACGCAGCTAGTATGTATATCCGAAGGGAATTATCACTCTGCATTTATGTAGCTTGTATGAAGAAGTAAAAATATTTTTGACCCATCGAATCAACCATTTTTTTTATAAAGGCCGATTTTGGAATTTATTAATGTTTTTATGTTCGATTATTTTTGTAACACGCATACAGGAATATGGTTAAAAGTTGCAAGTTACTAAAAGTCCTTGGCCTCTACGAGCTGTTGGACCACTAAATTTATTTATTTATAGCCGTGTTTTTATTTGCAAGTTCAGGAAAACACGCCTTATATCACGCGAACTTTTTGTTTGTATTTACTTAGCATTTTGTTTTATATTATGCTTGCTACCCAACTGATTTGCTAGAGATAGCATTTTGCAATAGCAGTGATTTGTGATGTGTCAGCAAACCCAGAGGTCGAATATGCCAAAGAAAACTGCTTTTTGAAGATATATATGAACTGTTCAATTCTTGGCACTGAGATTTTACGTTTCCGTTTTTTAGCACAGTGCGCGCGTGGCAAGGAGAAAATATTGACCAAGTAAAGAGGCCAGGTACATACACATGGATGTCAGATTCGTATTTTTGTATTGGCTAAGAAGTAGTTAGCAAAAAGCCACTTGACCTGCAAGTTTTAAAATTCTACATTTATTTTATATTTATTTACGGATTTAGGCTGAACACACACGCCACCGAAGCAAAAACATTTGCATGTTTTGTTTTGCAAAGTGTGTTTTTAGTGTAAAGCCTAGCACACAGATCTTGTTAAATTTTAGATCCTATGCAATATTAACTTTAAAGTTTAGTCAAGCATTTTAGCCGAGAGGTATCCAGAGTTCCAGCTTAAAAATTATTTTTATGTTTCTACCTGCACAGCCCTTTTCTGCCAATATTAATCCCATGAAATAATTGTAAATTTCGTGTTTTTTTAGAAAAGTTATCCGTAGTACAGTAGGATTTTATATGAATAACAAATAAAACATCCCCAGTAGGATCACTGCCGATAAAAGGAGAAGTGAAATTCTGCTGCGGATATTCGAGTATCGTCAGTGATCCTAATGCGGATGTTGTATTTGTTATTCATATAAAATCCTACTGTACAACGGATAACTTTTCCAAAAAAACACGGATAGAGTTTGCTTTTCTCTAACTTTATATGATCTTTACTTATGAAAATTGAACACGAGAAATATTTGGAGACAAGTAATCCAATAATGGATCCTGCTCTCTATCTGGATCTATTTCAAATACCCTAAAATAAGTTCTTACTCTGGCAGATAGATGGATTCATTCTTCACAAAAATATCCAATGCCAAAATTTAGTTAGGGCTTAAGAGACAAATGTAGCAAATACTACGTTTATATGCAGTATCGAAAGATCGAGTTGGATTAGGGTCGGATTTTCGACCCAGGTTTTTCGTCATTTGAGTTGAGAGCTCGATTTGGAGTTGAGTTGAAATGGTGTTGAGCGATTCTGAAACATTTTGTTAAGCCAACTCCTCGACCCAGGTTTTTCGTTTCATATTTCGACTCGACACCGCTGAGCGAGTGGGATCGAGTCGAACGAAGCTCATTTCAACTCAATACCCGTTTACAAAGGGTCGAAGCGAGCTTCAAGCTCGCTTCAATACCTCATATAAACGTAGTAAAAGACGGTACAATTTTAGTAAGGAGTCACCACTGGTCCCTTAGAATGAAAAACGAACGCAAATATGAATTTATCTGCTATCTCTCTTTATGTTGAACATATGGGTGAATGGATTGGTGATTTAAAGTATTATTAGCTGTCATAAAAGGCTGGGCGAAAAATTGAAAAAAATTACGGAACTTGCAAAACCTGAAAACGAAAATTAAAAAAAACAACACTTTTCTTCAGCTACAACTAAATAAAAATAAATTATTATTTTCTCTCAATTTCATATTGAGTACAAAATAATCAACAGCGTGAAAATGTGATTGCAAAATATTCCTGTTTACCAACCAAAATTCGAAATAGCCCAGCAGAGAACAAAGGGTAGAACCCCCAACTCAACCAGTGAGAATATTATTTTTTAATCGAAAAAGTTAAGCTTATACTTAAAATATAAACAAAGTGCGTTTTATAATTCTTGAATATACGATTAAATCAAGTTAAACAACTAAAGAATATATACAAAAATCAATCGTCATTATTAAGCAATAAAAAAGCATAACAAAAATAAATAAAAAAAACAACAAGTGAATGTCGTTTGCATGCAGTGAAGAAAATGGTACGTAAAAATCTATTTCTTCAAAGTCGAGTAGGTATAACGCGAAATGGGAGAAAATCTTCCAAAGTAAACACCAAGGGGAAAAGAAAATGTCGAAGGGGATGTACAATAGTTCAATCTGTTTTGGGTGGATAAATTGTTATGTATTTCGTTTTAAATAAAATGCCTCTTAGCTGTCTTTTCGAGGTTGCAGAGTATTATGTTTGCGTCTTCTTTTTAGAGGTTCGATGGATGAAGTTTTATATTATTGCCTTTATATTCATTATTGTATTTTTTTTTTACATAACATTAGTCATTCGATGTGGAGCAATTTGTTAATTATCATTTTGAAAACTCTCAACTTGAGAAATTGTTTATAGTTATTGATAGTCTTATCAGTTTTGAATTCGAACTTTATCAGAATCTTTTGTGTACTTGTGTTGCTTTTCTCACTCTATTTAATGCCGAGATTCGATATAGGATATGCATTTTAACCATCACCTGCTTAACTTCTTATATGGACCATCTACTTTGAACAAATTGTTAATTGAGTAAGACTTAAATGTAAATATGGAAGTTGCTTCAATTAACAGTAACGTTTTATCCTAGGTGGAGCATAGATGTTGGTGTTAATAGCATGTATTTGTTCTTACTTACTTAAGCTATGGTCCGGTATAGATCAGAGCATCAACTAACCTTCTCCAACAACCTCAGTTCGAAGTTACCTGTCTTCTGTTTCGCCACGTTGGTTAAAGCTCTCCCACACCTGTGTGCGCCAACTAATTCACGGTCTAAATTAAATTCGCCCTCCCTCGTGATTGGATTCGAAGGCTTTCCGGGCATTTCGGTCCATTCGCTGTACATGAAACCGCCGTATTAGTCGTGTGATTTTAATTCAGTTGACCAACTAGGTGTCGCTCAGCAGTTCATGGTTATATTTTCTCCTCAACTGTCCATCTATGGAGATGGGAACAAAAATCACCATAAGAAACATCATAAAGCACTTTAATCAACCTTTGAAAAGGACACTTTTAATTGTTCAAAACAGGCCTTTCCTTCTCAAATGCATTTTTAGTCCAAAGAAGCATGAGTTATTCTCCGATAGATTTCAGCGCTGGTGTCATTGTCTGATTTAAAAGCCGCGCCTAGGTTGACAAAATCCTTAAATACCTAAAAGTTATAGCTGTCTATGATCACGTTCTGTCCAGGATTTCGGTTTTGATGACAGCTCGTGCTTGGTCTTGGACTCCTTGACCGCTGAACCCATATTTTTCGGTTCCGTCTAATGCTCAAAAATACGCCACTGACATCCTACACAAACGGACAAGTAGTTGGCGCAGTTCAGCTTTTATTCTTTTTGATGACCGGCCAAACAGTGCTGAAATGCGATTCATAGGACATGCTTCCTTCCGACCAAACTTGCAGAAGCGTTGTTGGACTTAAGATTCGATATAGCTTTCCTCACTTTGTCGATATAGAATGGGCCTATTTTTGGCCTATTCTTTATTTCCTCAATCGAGCGCCTCTTAATTTCCTTCTTTTTCAAACTAAGAAGCCGGTGTTCCTCTCTCTTCTTCTGCTCGCCAGCAGCTCTAATCCTTCTATCCAACACTGCTTGCTATGCCTCTTATTTAGGATGCATGTTCTTGCCGACACTCATCTTCAAACCAGGAGTTTCGTTGTGGTGGTCATGTAAAAAACAGTACGTCAGAATATCATCTCTGATTAATGCTTGGCAATATTGCCACTGATTCTCAATACTTCATGCCGAGGACATATGACTTCTTAAGAGGTTCTTAGGGACTCAATCGGAAAAAAACACCAAAAACACCGTTGAACTTCCTCAACGTACTCCCTTGTTTCGCTTTGGGTCGAAATATCCAATGCTATACCTTAGATCTATTGTGCTCCATCTAGAACTAGATAAGGTTAGTTCATTATTACAGTTCTTCCTCCAAGTTTGCTTCTTTGAGGAATCAAAACATTTAGAGTATTTTAAGAGAGGATAATTCACTCTCTTTTATTTGGTGTTTGCCCAGATAAATATGCCTTTGATGCACGAGTGCATCGCTTTTCCCCAGTATGTTGTCAGGTGTCTGTTCGTGAATGTTGCAGAATCTGCAAGACGCGTTGTTCACTAGGCCAAGGAAGTTGAGGTGTTTTCTCAACTTACAGTGGCCTGTGAGAATCCCTGTGATTTTCCTTAGGTTGTTCCTACTTAAGCTAATGCAGGTTAGCAAACACTCTCGGTTGTAGTCCCCGAGTAGAAGTTTTGCCTGTCTGAGCTTAGGGAGTTCCTTCCAGATTTTTGATCTTTTTGCCTCTTTTTCTGTTTTGATTTTATTTTTAATCACCTTTTCTCTTATTACGCAGTAGGGCTCTGGCCCTGTAAGGGGTCTCGATGCACCTATTTTTGCTAAGGGGTTTGCCTCTTTGTTGCCCTGGACACCAACGTGGCTTGGTACCCAATGAAGTGTGACAGTGTTATTCTTGCCCAGTTCATTAAGCTTTATCACGCACTCCCAAACAAGTTTGGAACTAATGGCGTAGGAGTTTTGTGCTTTTAGTGCAGCCTGGCTGTCTGACATGATGGCAATGTTCTGGTTTTTATATTTTCTATCGAGGTTTCTTTCAGCACATATATGTACCTATGGCATTTACTTCTCCCTGGAATATGCTAGTGGACTGTCCCATCGGTGAGGAGAGTTTAGTTCTAGGCCCAAAAACTCCAGCACCAGTCCCTTCAGCTGTTCTCGATCCACCAGTGTGCCATTTGATGGCATTTTCTTTAATACTGTACTTTACTGTTTCGCCTAGCATGTCTTTTTTGCAACTTAACTCCGTTTTGAAATGTTTTTCGAAGTTATATCCTTTGATCGTACCATCTCTTGGGATGTCAAGAAGGTTTGTTACTGTGGACCTGAGTATCGAGTCTTTTTCCCTGTTTCCAATAATTTTACCCGTCCCAGTACCCTCCTTGGTAAACCTCATTATGGCTCCCTTAGCAACATTTTCAATGGCCACGTGTAGTTTGGTTAAATGAAGGATGGTTTCCATCGCTGCTGTAGGGCAAGTTCTCATTGCTCCGGTTATGCATATATCTACATGATGCAAGCCTTTGCAATTTGTCTAGTGATTTCCTAGTTGTTTTTAGCTCCGGTTCTTTGGGAAAAAAAGAAAAATTGCTTGAATAACTCTTTTGCCATACGTTCCATTCACTTTGCTAATGTATAGAAAATTAAGGGTTTACTTCTTTTAAACAAGACATTTCAGTGTAGTACCCCTTGAGATAATAGATAGTGCATGGACTGTAACGCTGGATATTTTTTTTCAGTGTTCAGTGCTTCTCACCTGCAGTTCTAAATCGTCAGAAAATTTTGCATCCCCTCCATTTTGAGTAGACAACAACTGGCAAACAGGAATGGTTGGAAGTTGGGAGCATTTACGTCTCAAATAATTTTATTTATTTCAATCTATAAGAATAATTCTTTAAAAGGACTTTATTAAACAAAATTCACTATACTTTTTCAATTCCAGATTCACTTCGCGAGCAGATTTGCCTGTAAAATGCATTCCATCTGTTAAGCTCTTTAAAAAAGAGGCATTATTATTGATACAATATTGTTTTTAATCTTCAACAATAAAAAGAAACTCCAACTTCAAAATGTCGGCTCAACTTTTACTGATTATGTTATGCTGTTGCTTAGCCCAAATAACAAAGGGGAATATTTTAGTATATCGAAACGAGACCAATCAAGTAAGTAGTTTCCAAAAAAATATGTTCAATTTTGTATATACATAATATATTTTGTTTTTTAGTTTTTACAGGAATTTTATGCAATGCCTGCTCAATTCGGTGAAGAGATACCATCGAACGGCTTGAATGTATTCGGCATAAAAGCCAGTGATCAATATGGTTGTGGGAATCTTACAGGTCCACCTGTACATCCATATTCGAAACCGCTCTATGCTGTTATTATTCAAAGGTTTTAATACGATTCGTTTGGGTTGGGACAAAATGTTAATAATGTTTTTCTTTTGATAGGGGGAATAGTTGCACGTTCGAAAAGAAGGTACGCAATGCCCAGGAAGCGGGGTACAATGCAGCTATTATTTACAATTCTTTGAACGATGATAATTTGGGTAAGTCGAAATACCAATTTGTGAGATTCAAATCTAGAGACAACTGTTCTTTCTTACATAAATGAGATATGTTGTATCAAATTATTTTGATTTTTTTTTATGCTTCTTGCCCATTCTTGTATTTTTTACGGCTTAGATCTTTAAATTTGATTTTTTTATAGAGCCAATGAGTGCCCAAAACCCAACGGGTATAAATATAGTAGCTGTATTCGTGGCTTATTCAACTGGTATAAACCTTATTAATGCATATACAAATGAGCATTCGAGATTGGTTATAAATGATGATCTGCCCTTCAATATCAACACACAATTAATTCTGCCATTTTCAATATTGATTGGATTGTGTTTTTTAATAATGGTATGTTAAAAAATTTAACTTTTCTAGTAATACCAAAAATAATCAATTTATTTAGATATTTTACATGATTTACAAATGTGTGCGAGAAGAGCGACGTCTTAGACTTCATCGTTTGCCAAAGAATATGCTTAAGAAAATTCCAATTACTAAGTTTACAAAAGGCCAGCCATACGAAATGTGTGTTATCTGCTTGGATGATTTTACTGAAGGCGAAAGGCTTCGAGTGCTGCCTTGTGCTCATGGTAAGTTATTTATATATCTTAATCTATTTTTCAATTACATATATGTGAATTTGTCCTTAAAGCATATCATAGCAATTGCATTGATCCTTGGTTAACCAAAAACAAGCGAGTATGCCCAATATGCAAACGGAAGGTTTTTGCGAAGGGCGAAACGAGAGCAAGTCGGAGACGGCAGTCTTCATTGGATAGTTTGACAGATACAGACGATGATACGACACCTCTATTACGTCAAGGTGAAAGTACATTAGTAACCAACAATCACGGAACATTCTCCTCAGCCCAAGATGATGAAGAAGCTGCACGAACAGCTGCTCCTACCGATGGGGACATTATGTCGTCTGATGATGAAAATGGTATATGCATACATACTTTAGATTTTCGTTAACCTTTTTTAATATCTGATTTTTTGTTAATACTTTAAGTACTACTGACCAACGATTCGCCTAGTCACAGTTCAGCCCGAGTAAATCCGTTTGATCGCCAACCAAATTTACCACCTAATCTGGAAGATATGTTAAATAGCAGACGTTCAGTTTGGGATTATCCAATTTTGAGGTGAGTTTAAAATTTGTTCGCTATGACTCATATATGTGATCTGGGGTGGAATCGGCTAAGGTGATAGTTGATTATAATTTTTTTTTATTGTCATTTTGACTATAGCTGTCTCTATCATATCAATAAAGAAATACAGAGAGAGCGATTTTCAAAACGACAATCAATTAATTTAGTGATCACTTTACTCTTACGCGATACAAGCCCTGGTTTCCTTAAATGTCAACTTGCGTCTTTTGTAACCTTGACCTCTATATAAATATATCAAAAGATACTTTACACATCCAAGCATTGTGGGCCTATAACCATTTAAGGTTTCGGTTTTTGCTTTTTCAAAGTTTGCATTTTAATTTTGTGTAGCTATACCACTTTTTTTCATACTGCATACATTGATTTTTTTAGTTGTGGTTTTAAATTTATTACATATATTTAAGACACCTACATAATAATGGAGAAGGTTAATGGTACACTGTGACGTATGCGTGCTTTTTTGTAACATGTTGGACTTTTCATTTTATTTTCCCACAAAATCTAACTAAATACTTATAAAAAAAAGTGTTCAAATAAGATTTTCTAAGCATTTTTTTTAGGACCAATGGGAATCGAAATAAATCGATTAAATGGGGAATACGTTAAATTTTGTTAAATGATTTAGACTTTGAGGAACAATAAAAAGTATGACCTATGAAAAAGTATAGCTTGGTTCGAAAGAGAAAAATCGGTTGAATGAAAAGTTGGCGTAATTTCCTCGTTTCGCTCCCTTTTTGACGTTTTTTTACGACGTTTTGCTCTATATCTGTCAAACTACGAGTATAAGGGAATCTTGAATTTTTTAATAGGCAAAAGCAGTTTGCAGTTCTTACCCACCCTACAAACTTTATTCTAGTATCATTTTTGTTTTTTCTAAAAACACTTTTTAACACAAAAAACACTTTTTAACACAAAAATACATTTAAAATATGTAATTTTAACAAAAAAAAGAAATGCAATAAATAATACAATTAATATGAATTCTTTGTTCGTAGCGTGTAACCTGCAAAAGTTATTCCTTTCATATGATGGCCTTGTTTAAAATTTACTTTGTTGCCCTTTTTTCATTATAATAGGGCAGTCGAGTCCATCCATCTTAAACATAAAAATTTGGTGGTGCAACAGCTCGAAGAGAACCAGGACCTAGTGACTTACAGCTCTTAACCATTCCTGTGTGCGTGTTACCAGGAATGGAGGGGACCTACAATTTTCTGCCGATTTTGAACGGCTAATGAGCAGCACTTTTCATGACAAGAGCTTCTCTTGGAAGATTTGTCAATTCCTCGCAAGAGGCAGTACACCCCTGAAAAAAACTTTTTGCAGTGGCTGAGAATCGAACCCAAGGCCTTCTGCATGGGAGTTCAACGCACTAACCATTATGCCAAGGGGTACACTCATTTTAAATATGGCATAATTATATTTTCACTAAGAGAACAGTGAGATCTTGCATTTAGAGGAGCTAAATCATTGTCGAAGTACGTGAAATAAAAAGAGGATTGCCAACCCATTCGGCCCATTTTTAACCAAGTAACCCTGTATATTTCGTACTATCTCGTTGGGCTCTGTAGTTTGGAACAAGTCTCAACCATTAGCATAATGAACTAAGGCATGGTCGAAAAAACGCACACAAAAATTGTTAATTTTAGACTTAATCGGCCTTAAATCTGATAGTCAATATGGGTGAATGTTTGCGCTTTTTCTAGAGTCTATTGATCTAGTAGTATTAAAACAATTGAAGGGAAGAGCTCAGAGCAAAATGACGGAGCAGGTGAAGCACAAAGTTGATCGCTCCTTACTCCTAAAAAAGCGGTTCTTATCTTAGCAGTTCGGGCCCGGCAGAAAACAGTAGGTCTCATCAATTTCAGCTGACATCACAACACAGGAATAGTTAAGAGTTGTAAGTCTCTAGATCTTGCGCCACCAAATTTTTTAATTTAATTTGCTAAACTTATTCTAACAAGGGTCTAAGATTCTACAAGAAGGGCACTCGAATTTATTGTTGTTTATTGAAATTTTAAAAGTAAACAACCAAAATTTTGGGGGAATTCGCTGGGCTTTTCTAAAAACTATTGCTTTATTTCAATGATCTAATTTAACGTTTAAGTTTAAGCAGTTTTCAATACATCGCAAATTTAATTAACCAAAAAGCATTTCACTCTAAAAGTAGGTAAATAAATTTAACCCAAACGTTATTAAATGTTGTAACCCAATCTTTATATGCTAATATTTTAATATTAATTTTAGTTTAGGTCAAATCTACATAAATATTTGTTTGGGTTGAATTTATTTGCGTTTAAGTTAAATTGATTTGCTATTTGGTAAAATAAGTTTGCGAATGGTATACATATATATATATATGGATAGTAGTTATTGGCAGGAAATTGTAAGTTCCCTCCACTCCTTTCGAAAACAGAAATGGTTGAGAGTTATAAGTCAGTTTAGAATCTCTGCCTATAATTTATTTATTTTTTAACTTCCCATAGGGAGTTATTGTAATCGGTCCGATTTGTCAAATTGGAATTTTTGACATTTCTCGACGTTTCAAGGTCCCTAGAGGCTATATCAATCATTTTTAGAGAGATGTCTGTGTGTGTGTGTGTACTTACGTTCGTACGTTCGTACGTTCGTACGTTCGTACGTTCGTACGTTCGTACGTGCGTACGTTCGTACGTCCGTACGTTCTTGTACCATTTTTCGTCGTCGATATCTCAAGAACGAGTAAAGATATAGGCTTCAAATAAATTTTGTTTAATAGATAATAACTTTGAAAGAGGCTGAAAGGGCGTTTATTAAAATTCAGTGAGTAGTTTTTTCACTATAACGGTTTAAAAAAAAAGTAAAAATTTTGGTTAGATTCAAATATCTCACGAAAAAATAATGCTATTCACTTCAAATAAAATTATATGTACTCATTATAAGGTCATACAGATTTGGTATGAATTTGGAAAAAAATGAACATACCGTTATTTTTTTAAATAAAAAAAACTGAAAAAAAAAATTCATAACCCAGATATTCTAAGAACAGAAAACAATTTGAAACTCAAAATAATTTTATTTTACGAAAAATAATGTGTTTGACAACTGGTGAAAATTTCAAAAAAAAAACAGCTTCCAGTTTTTTTACAAAAAATAAAAAACTATACAAAATTCTATTGAAAATTGGTAAAAATTGTTTTTCGACTCAAATTTCTCGAGAACTAGTAGTGATATTGACTTCTAATTTAGTTTATTTTATACATAGTATAATTTTGTACAATTAGTAAAATGTTGACAAATATTGAATATTTAAATAAAAAAACTATTAAAAATTCTAGTGAAAACTAGTTAAAATTGTATTTCAAGTCGAATTTCTTGGGAATAAACACCGACAGTGCCTTCTAAAGTATGTTGTTTTATACATCGATACCTTCCCGTAAGAATGTATACTAAGCGACATTTCTAGAATTGTTCAGGAAACGAAAAAAACGAAGAAAGTTCTAGTTGAATCATAGTGTGCTAAGAGACAATTTTGGTTAAACTAAGTGACATCTAACAAAATTTTTTGTTGCTCACGACAATGAGATCTTTATTAATGTCGCTTAGCATAATTTTTTTGGCGGATAATACAAATTTCAGGTGGCAACATTATTTTAATGAGAAAACATGGCAATTGATAAATTTTTTTATTTGTACTCTAGTTTCCTTTTCATGCATAATAGGTTGGCGAAACCTAGGCCAAAACGTGGCCCTTAACATATAGTATATTTCCTCATCAAAAAGTCATTTTCGAAAAAAGTGTCGCTTAGTACATTCTTACGGGAAGGTATCGACATAATACAATTATTAACATATGGTTAAATTTTGACAAGTATCGAATTGACAGTTTTAACAAAAATATGAAAAAAATCTACTTAAACCATATCTTTTATATTTGAATATTTCGTTTTTAAATTTTTTCCAATTAAAATGTTTGGAACCGAAATAATAAAGTAATTTCTATAATATAATACATAATTTTATAATTTTATTATCAACTTAGTTTTTAGAAGAATGTATGTACTGTACATAAGTATATGAATAAGGTTGTTCAGTTGTACCCAAGTCCCACATATTCAAATTCCATTAATAGCTATGGTAAAATTGAAGAAAACGTCACAATATGTTTTTATTTAAATATAAAGTTTTCAAGACCACAAATGGGAAGTTATCAGTGTGGGTCGCACCCAGCCTCTTTTTTAATTTTTCGTCTGCCAGTGTTATCAAAGTGGTTGAAAGATTCGTGTGGGTGCCTTATGTATGCTTATTCGGCAACTTGAAATTCCATGAATTTTTGCAAAATTGTTGTGTTTGCCATGAGTTCTGTTAGAAATTTGTGAATATTTGTAAGAAATTTCAGGTAACCAAACACGCCTTTTATTTCGTTAAAGGTACTAAAAGTACCTATGTAAATTCCAGACAATCTAACATTATGTATGTTGGATTAAATGGGTTGGACATTTCGAGCCTAGAACAAAGAGTCATTGTTTGCTTATGAAGTATTATTTAATTTTGTATATTTGACTGTGTTAATTTACCCTACTTCTCTAAGCACTTAAATTTAGCAAAAATCTGAAACCTATAAAATGGATCCAACATAATGTAAATAGAATTGATAATTTTTAGTTAAAGCTGATTCGGGGTCACATTGCAAAAACGATGTCCTGGATCAACAGCTTCATTTTTCGGGCTTACTACCCTGACGAAGAATACGAAAGTGTGTGTCTAAGCGGCTCTAACCTGCCCGATGCATTCCTCTTTTTAGACAATCGAAAGCTGGTTCAGGATAGAATGTTCCGCTGATCTACCCTCTGATCTGGACGAGACGTTCTCGCTCAGAGCAGTTAGGGTGGCACCAAAAAAAATTGTTGCTGTGGCTGTTTTAGTTTTAAGTAGTTGTAGTTAAAGTTTATTTTAAGTAGTTTCAATTAGGTTCAGTTTAGTTATAAGTTTTATATATATGAAAATAACTGATATAAATACCGAGTTTTTTTGCAAATTCTTCTCGGTGAAAATTAAAATCAATAGATTATATATTTTAGCAAAAATGTAGTTTTCAGGGCGAAGGACATTAGCATTAAGATATATAGTTTAACTAAGAGCGCCGGCGTAGGGCAAGTAAGTTAGTTGTAAGATTTTTAAATGAACGAATAATTTTCGGACTTACCGCGATTATTTATTTTAATCAAATTTATATTTGATATTGCCCGACGTTTCGATAGGGTTTCACTCGTGATGGTCACGGGTTTGACTGACACCTTCAAGCCATCAAACTCATGATCTCGACAAGTTAAACACACCTATTGATAAGTGGGCTAGTTTTTTGTGATTTTTTGTCTAGCTGTTATAATAATAAATTATTTAAAAAAAAGAATGAAAAGAAATATACGAACAGTTATGTATCTATATAAATACAAAAAATCTTAAATTTCCATTAATTTTCTTTCTAGGCTTTTCCGCAGGCGTTTATCGAACTCAATTAGTATAGCAGCGCCACCAATGGCTACACGAGATAGTACGACAATTCCACGATCGCGTTCTGAACCAAATGCCCCTATGAATGTTCCAGATACTTCTTTAGGTGCAACTAGTAGTGGAATTCGAGTCGGATCACAACCAGCTTCAAATAATATTTTGAATCCAAATCTGAGTGGTTCATTTAAGGATGACGATGAAATGGAAGCACACCAGAGTATTTATGAACCGATTGCAACCCAAACACCGTCCGCAGCAGCATCCACCACAGACTTAATGGGCATCGTTATAATGGGTAATAATTCTAGACAAACCGCAGCTGAACAACCAATTGGTCAACAAGATTCCGTATTCATTCAAACTCCATCGCAAGGTGGTATCGGTGTAGTTGCTCTTCCCAATACAAATCTCCGCAGCCCATATGTTCAGAATCGTCAATACTTCACTTGAAGTTAAGTTTAAGTTTATCTGAAACAAAACAAGAATAAAAATCGAACGGGGAGTGCCTCCCTTTCATGTCCCTTCCAACTTCCCCATCCTTTTTAAATGTGCTGTCGTAAATAAAAGGAGATAAATTGTGATTTAAGTTAGTAATTGTTATCGATTTATTATAATAACCCGTGGAACCCTAATCCATATTATAATCCTCTACATATTCTATTAGCTTAAACTCATTAAGAGTTTATTATTTTTATTGAATAACATTGTATGCTTTTAAAACTTGACACTTGATTATTATTTTCTTATGTTATTAATATAATTAAGGTTTTGCCAAGTGAAAAAAAAACAAAAGGTCTTAAATAATAATTAATTATGACGCGAAAATCGTGTTTGTAAAATATTTTTTTAAATTTAAATACAAAAAGTATATAGAATTTGTAGAAATAAAGTAGAAAAACAAAAACAACTCATATGTTTTTGAAATTGACGTAGATGGCGTTATGATAATTTAATGTAATTAATCATTGTAACATATAATATTTTATCATTATAAAATTTGAAAAAAAAAGTAGAAAATGCGCGAATATTTTCCATCTCAAGAAAGCGCCATTCGTGTTCGTCTCACAAAATAGAAAAAGGAGCAATTTATGTACTGTTAATAAAGTCACGAAACAGAAAAATTGAGAAAATATTTTCTTATTTTTGTCTTGTTTATGATTGTAATCATAGTTTTAATAAAAAAAAATGAAATACAAATTATCAAACTGTACAAATATTGATTTTTTTTTTATTTTAGCATCATTTAATTAACATTTTATTAGTCTATGTTTTTTTTTAAGAACTAGGTGTTTATACGGGGGCGGTCCGATAAGTACTTAGCCTCACGGCCCGATGGTGCCAGTATCGCAAGAGATGGGTTAAAGAAGTTGGAGCATCGCTAAATCAAGTGTATCGAGCTAAAAGGACAATAGGTTGAGAAATAAATTACCACTTTTCCAAAATATTTGTTTTTCTTTTGTAGGCTAAGTACTTATCGGAGCGCCCTCGTAACATCTCTTACAGTCTGTTATTGGATTAAGCCGAATTTATATATTTTGCTTTGTGAATTATCATTTTAGCTCTAATGAAGTTTTAGCGAAGTGTGGCTGAGTTCGTAATTGTAAAACTGCCGCAGTCCTGCAAAAATTGCGTTCATAATTGTAAACAAACAGCAACATCTCTTCATGAGCATGGCAACATTTGTGTTCATAAAAGTAAACTTACAGTCAACATGCGGTCAATTTGGCATGTGTTTTTTTTATGTTGCTGAATTTGCAGGAAAATGGCAGAGGATCAAATGTGAGTAATTTTTTTTTTTTTTTTTGAAATTAATTTATAATCGTACAAATATTGATTTTTACATCTTTGATAAGAAATTAATAACTATATATCAACAGAATTGAATACGAGGCCAAAATGTGGTCCGATGCTGATATCGAACTATTTTGGCAATTATGAACTCATTTTTAACAAAGTATGATGACTGCACACATGCTGTTGTAATTGTGTTCATAAATGTATTCGAAGCATGTTCTAGGCAGGGCAGGGGCAACAAACATTGCAATTACGAACTCAGCCTGTTTCTCTTCAATCACTCTCCATGCTAACACAAAGTGACAAAATAAGACATTCTGGTTCAGAAAGGAGTATAGTTCAGGTGGCCAACTATGTAACTCGATTCTACATTGATTCTATTCGAAAGTTGTTTCCAATATTAGTCAAAATTCGTACTACGTAAGAAAGTAGAATCGGATGCCAGTTGTGCCAATTATTTCCCTGAAAATATCTGAACTTTGATAGCGTTTCGCATAATTTTTGACATAAGGCGTGTACAAAAAAGTCGCAATAAACTACGAGTAAACCTCCTGTAACTTCTGCATTAGCAAATCAATTTATCATAAAATTATTTAAGAAAATTACAATATTTTAATACCAGAAGCATGGACGTCGACGTTGATTTAGTTCTGAAAATAATACGGAATGCAAGGAACAAATTGAACGAGGAATTAAAAACCTTTTTACATCATACTACCTTCATACACATCACGCTGTGGTGGAACGTCAAAAATTCATTCATAAATGTTTTTGTTTTTGGATAGTTCTTGTGTTAAGATCTGGTTGCTTCATCACTCGCATTTTGGATAAGAATATCGAAATGAGACGCCATTGTGTTAGAGATATTAGATTATTTCTTGTGCAAAAATATATAAACTAGGAGCCTTAAAAAATATTAACAATAAATTGCACTTACACCCACTGTTATAGCTGTGGGGACTAGCGAGCGGGAAAAGGAAAAATTTCTCCATTTCCTCTGCAAATGTCCTGCTCTGGCCAAGTTTAGAGCACAATCATTAGGAAGGGCATTTTTGAAGACATTGACGATCTTTTCGAAATGAATATCAAACACTCGATCCCTTTTCTCAACGTGACGAAATAGCTCTAAGAACAACTTCGGTTACTTGGTGCGGGGCGACCGGATCATCACTCAAACGGATTGGCTACTGTTTGAGCACCAGTCAACAAGCTGCCTAGCTTGCCATAGTGTAGAAGGTGTCGGATGAGAGCGGTGGTCCGGTTGCGATTTTGCTAATTCGAACATTTTCATTGTAGAATCAAGATACGGGATTATGGAGTTAGAACTATACCAATTAAAATAAAATGCACGAATGGGTCGCACAAACTTAGTGTTATTTTAAAGAAACTTTGAATTTAAAAAAAAGTTCTATTAGATAATATTAGAGAAAAATGTTCAAATTTCCTTTATTATTTTAAATTTTCTTGATTTTTTATTAAATACAAAAAATATTAGTTTTTAAGTTTTGGTAAGAAACTTCTGTATACAAAATTTAAATCCGTTATTCCGATAGTGAAAAATTCAAAAATCTAAAATATGGGTTTATGTCTTAGTATCGGGTTTTTCAATAAGAGCGCTATAAAAGTTTTTTTAAATAAAACAAAAACGGTTTTGGATATCAATGAAATTCTTTATTCCTGTGAAAGTACGTTCGATGCCATTATGTATGGAACTCGATTTCTTTTGCATGGCCACCACGGGCACGCTTGCAGAAGTCCAGACGCTGAACCCAATTTTCGACGGTTTTCAAGCATAAATCGGCCGATACTGCTGCAATCTCACGTTCGATATTCGTACAAAGTTCATCAATCGTCGCTGGCTTATTGGCATAGAACATAGACTTGACGTAGCCCCACAGGAAATAGTCTAACGGCGTCAAATCGCATGACCGAGGCGGCCAAGCGACTGGACCATTTCGTGACACTCAATTGTTGATCTGCTAGGACGATTATGACGACCATAAATTGGACGTAGCTCTCTTAACGTTAAGGCCACCGACTCCGAATTTCGGTAGTAAATTTTAATAATTTCGACTCGTTGGCTCGCATATCTTTCCATCATGAAATGGCAAACCTTACTGAAGAGAAATGTCAAAAGAGCGGCAAGAAATATGACGTCGTTTGCTGTCCCTGTCGCTCTAATTTTGTAGTGTCCCTGTTGAAAAACCCTTTATATGTCTTAACTTAAAACTTTCTAATGTTGAATGTTAGATCGTAAAAATTAAGCAGGTGTTTCCGAGAAAAATGAGATTTTCGAAATCGTTTTTTTTTACATTTGTATGGCGACTACCGTGATTTTCGGATAAAAGGAAGTTTTTGCCGTCATCTTTTAGATAGTGGTTAAAAGCAATTGCATTTGAATTAAAAAAAATAGAGGATATGGTTTTAAAACATTGGCCTTTTGTACTCTTAAACTTAAACTTAAGAAAATATATGAAAATCAGTTTAATCATTCTTGAGCAAATCAAAAATAAAAAATAATTTTTCTGTGGGAGATACTATTGAAATAGTCCTTGGGAAAACTAATATTTTCTTAAATTTCGAAAAATATAAAATGTATTGCAGATATGTACCTATATTTTTGTTCTAATCTAATTTTTGGAATAATCAAAATACGCTTTCTACTAAGTGTAAAGAAAATTGAAAAAAAAAATTGAGCCTTTAACGGAATAGACAGACGGAAAAAATAGAGATGCTTTATTTTATCGCGTTTTCCCTATCATCGAAATGCGTAGTTACTTGCCAATTACATAGTACCTAAACCTACATACATACATACATACACTTCTATATGGGTAAGTAAGTAGGATATTGCAAGCAAAGCTAGAATAGATATTCAATTATTTTAACTTTAATAACCTTTTTTACTTGCGACATATATGTATGTATGTAGGTACTATGCATGTACAATGTACATATATGGCAAGTTATGCATTTGTAAACAAAAAACGAGATTTTGATCAGATCTAACATTACATTACATTTATGATTGAGAAGACGAAAAAAGTGGGTCTTGCAATTCTGTCTGTTTGTCCCTTATTCTACAGCCTTTGCGACTTGGCCGATTTTCTTTAAACGCCTCGCCACACGTTTTTTTTTCTTTTTTTAAGACCCAAAATAACGGTACAATTTTTTAGAAATCACATAAAATATTTTTTCCCCAAAAACAGTTGGACAGATTTAAAACAAAATTCAAAAAATTACATTTAGTTTAAGCTAGGTAGTGCTTACACAAAAATTTCCGAAGAATAGTTATTTAGGGTGGTACTCTACCATTTTGATTTTGATCATTTTTTATGCTGAGGCTCGCCAACAGTTTGTATAGGATTGTGTATTCAAATTTTCAAAAACAGTTTTTTTTTTGGTTTTTCAAAATATTTTCAATTTTTGTTTTTTAAAACTCAATACATATTTCGAAAACCCAATACTTTATTTTCTTAAAAAAAACTTGATAATTAAAAAAACTTGATAATTAATTAAATCTACAAGATTTGAGAAAAAACTTAGTGTTTTATCCGAAAATAACGTACCCACCATACAAATGTTGAAAAAAAGTTTTCAAAAATAGTATTTTTCTCGAAAACGGCGTTTAGAATTTTGATTATTTTTTTTTTCTTTCGATTCATTTTTACGATCTACATACAATTTAATTAAAAAAATGTAACTGAACAGACTAGAGTGCTACAAATGCAAACTAAGCTGTAGCTGGAACAACTGTCAAAACATTTAGCACGTGATATTTTCTTCGTGAACAAAATGCAGTTCGCAGATTTCCAACATTTGATTTTTGAGTAAATATTTTGGAAAATTAAGTTAGTTAAGTTACTTATCACAGGATATAAAAGGTACCACTGGCTCATAAAGTGTTCTTCCACCACTATCTTTTTTTCATCACCATGGTTAGTAGATGACTACTGAAAAATCCTAACTTATTTCAGTTCTTAATATATCAGAGTAGCTCACGTAAGTTCTCTGTCTTCCACACTATTTATTATTTACTCTACTAAATTCTTCTGATGATAGTGTTGCTACGTTTGATGAACGGGCATACTTGACTTTTTCAAGACAATTTTCTTTGGTTCCAGCAATCTAATATGACATTAAAATGCCTAGCAATTTTCAAAATTTTTGATTTATCAAAAATTTTTAAAATTATTTTCCATATTTAAAAAAAAAACATTTATGATCAAATCACAACGATTACGTTCACCTTGCGTTTTATGTCGTTTTTATTTGGCAATCCGGAAGCCTTCCGGACTCTTCTGAAAGTGTTCAATTGGGAAAAAATGACAAATTCTGATTCTGAAAAGAAGAGAAATTTGCTTCTGGATTTGAAATCAGAAGCAAGCTTGAAGCTCGCTTCGAACCTTTATATACCTATATTGAGTTGAAATGAGCTCCGTTCGACTCGATCCCAATCGCTCAGCGGTGTCGAGTAGAAATGTGAGTCGAAAATCCGACCCTAATCCAACTCGAACTTTCGATACTGCATATAAACGTACAGCCATATTTATAAACCCATACATAAGGCTATGCAATCCTTATAATGCCTCTAAACGCAAAATCGTTATTTATAAAACTTATGTGACGTTGAATAGAGGCATTATAAGCTAAACGCGTTTGGAGGTTGAATAGTGCCTACATAAGGACATTTTAGTATTGAACTGTCACATTCACTTTGACATCACATTGAATTATAAAGATTATCAACAAAATAAAATGCCTTTGACTTGATATTGAAATTAAGACTTTGTTATTTTTATTTATTGAAACAAAAACGCTATACTAATATATTAAAAACAAACTGAATTGAAAATTGTTTAGAATTAAATAGATAAATATACTTGTTGGTGATCTCTCTCCACGCATCCTTCTTCATCCGGTGTGTTAGTGTTGTAATTTTTATTTTGTATTATTGAATTTAATCTTTAAGAACTTGTCTGAGGAGTATTCCAGCTAGGATGAAACGAATAAAAATTTGATTTCCAGTATTGTGCTAGAGATAATAACATACTTTATCTGATGAATCAAAGAAGTTAATTATTGTTCGTAGTCTTTTAGCTTTTGGTAGTTTCGTTTTTGTTTATTAAATTCGATAGACAGACAAGATATTTTTTTGTTGTTTTTTGACAAACAGCTGAGTGTTATGAAAGCTAAATGTAATAGATTCTAACTTTTTGGTACTTTTATTTGACACAAGCTCATTATAACTATGCAAGGTAGGCAAATGTTTTATAAATATGAATTTGCATAGTGGATGAATAAGTTCTTATGCATTGCATAACTATTCACGCGTTTAGCGAATTCTAATAAATACGGCTGGTAGTATTTAACTACGCGTAGTTTATTGAAGAAACTACATGCCTAATTTACTACAATTTGTTACGTCTGCTACATATTAATAGTAATAAATTCATAAAAATTAATTCATAAAAATTCAATATAATAAAGGAAAAAAAAAACAATTTTGCACTTTTATGATCTAATGAAGGTTTGTAAAAAAAAAGTTTCATTTACCATAAGGATGAAGAATTGTAGGAATAACTGAACGTTTAATTTAAAAATTCAAATTTCAAATGCATAACTGACAGTTTATTGACAGCCATGCTACAATTTCTTACATTAACTACAATTAACTACATTTAACTACATTAACTTCATAAAATACTTAGCAGACGTAACAAATGTAGTTATTTCTAAAAAGTGACAATTCGGCCAACCCTGATTTCAACAAACATTTTTCTTCATTTTGATTATTGTACGCATTTGATGTTTCACATATACAATCAAACAAAACTTCAGAATCATCAGAAGCAAACAAAAGTTTTCAATTGGGATTCCGGATCGGAGAGAGATTCCGGATTGCCAAATAAAAACGACATTAGTGATAAAATACAAGGTGGCGCAAAATTAATCATCCAATTTTGTTTTTGAATTACTTTTTTACTAAATAAAAAAAAAACATGTTTTTGATTGATGGAAATCTTTATCTGTCTGTTTTACATTGGTGAAGAAGATGATATCCGATGATGATACACATTTGTGCCAGTTTTATCGCATTTCCATGACTTTCCGTAAGATTTCCGGTAATAACTGTTCGCTTTCCTTTCGAATATTCTCCTTAAGGGCTGTTATTATCTGAAGGTTTTTTGCATAAGGCCGCGATTTAAAGTAGCCCTAAAGAAAGAGGTCTGAGATGGTTAAATCGGACAATCTTTTTGGCCATGCCAAATAGCCAAGACGGGAGATTTCGTGACCAGGAAACGCTTCCTTCACAATACCTATTGTTGCACGTGCTGTGTGTGTAGTTACACCATCTTGTTGAAACCACATGTTCACCATGTCCCACTCATCCAATTCCAGCAGTAAGAAGTCGTTTATCATGGCTCTGTAGCGTTCGACAGTAGTAACAGCGAGCGTGTTGCCGATGGCGGCATCCAAAAAATACGGATCAGTCAGCGGGCATTAACTGATGCACTGTTTGCACTTTGTAGGGGAATATATGTAAATCTTTCACTAAAATTCGCTGTACGGTTCGTCTAGTGATGTTTAATTGCGTGGCCCGTAACGTCTGGTTGACGTTTCTTCACTCTCAGCCACATCGGCCGCCACAGCCGTGATATTCTCGGCTGAACGACCAGTCCGTTAGCGGGCACGCCCTGCACGGAGCGGGAGCGACACGTTTGTGTCTTGTATATTTGTATTTTGTAGCTGTCTGGTTCAAAAATGTTAAATATGATTGACGTGCAAAGCCATTTGGAAAAATTATAACATCTTACGATAGGGTGATTAATTTTACACCACATTGTATATTACAGCTGATATTTTGATATACGAGTAAATACACTTGGCTTGATATTAAGGGAGATTGTGTGTTCTAAACTTAAATTCCTGTATATATTCCTGTATTCATGTTAACTTTTCAATAAACAAAATTTAAGTCTTTATTAATTTTCATATTTAAATACTTTTTTATCTTCTGTATACTTCTACTGTATGTGATACTTTATGTTCTACAGTAAGGTTGAACAAAATATGAAGGTCCTCATATTGAGATCTAGTTTTAAAACGATAATTTCGAACAATTTTAGCCAAGCTTGATTTTAAGAAATATAATGTATATCGCCAACCTATGAAAGAAAAGTAAAGAAAATATGTTATCACATCTTAAAGATACACTTTGAACAAAGTCTTACCAATACAGTTTCTGCGTCCTTTTACAAATGGCAGAAAAGCACACAAATGTTTTCCTATTAAATTGTCTGGCAAAAAATTATCAGGATTAAAAAATTCAGCCTTCGGACCCCAAATGTCTTTATCTCTGTGCAATTTGAACAAATCAATTATAATATTAGTTCCCATTGGTATCACTAGTTCTTCTGAAATTTTGATATTCTTCGTAGTATTTCGCCCGATAACGGGAGCAGTTGGAATAACACGCAATGTTTCATTTATAAATTGGTCCATGAAGACAAGTTGTTGGATACCTTCATAGTTTACATCGAAATCCTTGTCAGGGAAGAAGTGCAGCACTTCTTCAAACAGTTTCTCTTGATATTGAGGATGCATAGCTAACATCAAAATTAAATTTTCTAAAGTTACAGATGATGTATCGAAACTCTGGAAAAATATTTGTTTTCATATTAAACTCTCATTAGAAATATATGTATGTACATACTCGTATGTATGTATTACTTTTAGCACAAGTTAAATAGTACAAAAAAGCTTCGAAAAATTGTGACCTTCACAAAGCTTGGTAAAATTCTGTCACTTACAATGTACATACATATATGTATGTGAATTTGCCAAGAAAATTGAGGACAATTAGTTATGAATAACGAATTGAACGTTTCGTTTGTCTAAACTTGAATTTATGTGAATTTCGCTAATCTTGGTATTATCGTTAGCGAGCTTTGACATTTGGTCGTGCGGCTTCAATTGCTGAGTCAATTGGACCTTGTAAGCAGTGCTGCCGTTTTAGTGACTTTGTCACTATATTTAGCGGAATTTTCAAAAGTTTAGCGACAAAAAATTATTTTTTGTCACTAGATAATTCTAGCGACTTTTCTAGTGACTTTTTGCAAGAACATGTGATGATATTACATCCCTGCATTCGAGTTTGGCACTTACGTTCGATTGACTCTCTTTTTACCATGACCACTGAACTAAATTTGAAACTTCACCACACAAAATAAGACCAAAAGGAGTGTGATTGCGAGCGAGCGGGTATATGTTTTAGAAACTAGACTACCTGGTCATTTCGTTTATATGATTTATTTTGTGTACAATTTTAACTGTAATTGTTTTTGTTTGGTTTTGTCGAATCGGCCAAAGTGGAGATTTCGGGAGTAAACTTAACTTTTTTTGTAAGTATATATTTATACTTGTTTTCAAAAAATTCAAAAATTTCACTAATGCTTTAGATATTGAAGTCAATGAAGATGCTATAATGGCTATAATTATTTGTGATTGATTATTTTGATAATAGGTGTTTGAAGTTATTATTAAAACTTCTTTACTTTTCATTTAAAAAATGAAAAGAAGTAATATTTTCGAGACTGAATTTGTTTTTGTTTTTTTTTTTTAAGATTTTGTATGTTAACTTAATGTTTACAAGTTTTTCTTTACTATTCAAAATAAATTTTTTGTTATAACTGAATATAATTTTTTTTTTTTGATGTGTGTACTGAAATTTTTTTCTAGTGACTTTTTTCAAAATTTTAGCATATCTAGCGGATATTTAAGGTCGATCTAGCGACTCTTTTTTTTGGCTTGCGGCAACA
This sequence comes from Chrysotoxum bicinctum, assembly GCA_911387755.1. Classification (NCBI taxonomy): domain Eukaryota; kingdom Metazoa; phylum Arthropoda; class Insecta; order Diptera; family Syrphidae; genus Chrysotoxum; species Chrysotoxum bicinctum. The sequence continues at coordinate 37,860,758 of OU426988.1, forward strand.
CTGCTTGTAAGCGAATAATCCGAGATCTTTGTACAAAATTCTCCTCAGGCTAGTGCGTGATATGTTGAACCGTCGAGATCGATGGTGAGTTGATGTGCTTGAATTGAGTCTTACAGTTGGCTACAGCAGCCACATTCTAGTCTGCGCGCACCGTACGACGAACGGGGGCCATGAGTGTTGTCCACTAGCATACTAGTGCGTACAGCAGGCGCGGTGGGTGCTTCATTCGGCCAAGACTTCTCTTCAAAAAACGCACTGTTTGGGCTACACAGCACTCATTTTGGAAATAAGTTTTCAATATTTTCCAAAGTTGTTCAAGTGTAAAGCTGCTCCGCGGAGGTATGATACTGACTTTCTGTCAAGATATCGAGCGGGAAACAGCTGTCAGTGTCAAAATAACCTATGATTTAAAAATAAATCACTATATGGCCCATCCTGTATTAGAAAATTCATTGTTTAAAATTATATAACAACTCTTGCAATAGTTTGATTTCTGGAAGTTCGGACAATACTTTTTTCATGTTCTTTTTTATCATCGTAATGTTAAGTTTGATCAAAATATGGAGTTAATTTTTTTTTTCCAAAAACATAACATAATTACCCTTTAGTAAATAAATAATTCTTTTCTACCTTTGAGCCTTTTTACCAAGTTTCGTAAAGGAAAGTCTTGTATGTTTCTATATTCTATAGAATCTAAGAATAGAGAATACTAACCGCAAACAGAATTATTTTTAATTCCGATAAGAGCTCATTAAAAGAAAAATCTCCATTAAGATAAATGGCAATCGCTCGTTGGATGTAGATTTTATCATTTCTTATTATATCTTCATTGATGTGGTGTATTGTTTTGATTTTATCATGTAGAATCTGTTAATTAAATTGATGATAACTTTAATTAATTTAATTGATTGATAATTACATACACATTCAAAAACTCACTTTTTGAAGAAAATCAAAGAAGAATTTTTTTGATTCTACGTAAGGCTGGTAGAACTTGGTCCATCGAAAAACAGGATCTAAAGTTAGAGTCAATATTCCCATGCGATCTCCAAAAATTTTTAGAAAACTGAAATAATTTTATAAATGGAAATTATGGACACACAATTGATACATTTTTCACTCAGTTTAAGGTAAATAAATAAATAAATAAATAAAAAAAAAAAAACAAAAAACAAAAGAGTTATTCCATTAACCGTTTATATCCACTGATCAATAGCCTCAAATGCAGGGCACCAAATTCATTTTATTTTTAATTTAAGTCATTCATTCCAAGCTAAAAATAAATATTGAATGGGTACAGGTATTTAATTTACATGGCCAAAATTTGATTAATTACTATCATAGCAAATAAGACAATTTCGATACCTTCCCGTAAGAATGTATTAAGCGACATTTTTAAAATTGTTCAGGAAACGACAAAAACGTCTCATTTAGTTATTTTTTTGTGTATTTTATTGGGCGAAACAGATTTGGAGAGGGATTTTTTCAATACAAAACTTTACATTATTGCAAAACCGAAATTTTAATCAGATAAGAAGTTTTTGTCGCTTAGTACTTTTTCGTGGTCAAAATATTGGCGCTTGATACAATGTTAAATGGCGCTTAAAACACAGTAATGGTCACAAAAAATAAAGGTATGAAATAAATTGTGTCGTTTAATTAATTTTTTGTTTTTTATTTTTTTTCTCATTAACAATAAAATAAATAAAAATCTATATAAAAAGTAACATAACATTGATTTCAAAACGAAAATTCAAAAAGGACACTTCAGGATTACGATGACAACAACAAAAAACACACAAAATGATAGAAAAATATTTAAAAGCAAAAACAACCATATCTGGAGTATAATAAGCGACAAAAAAGGATCAAGTTCTATTTGGATTAGTGTGCTAAGCGACAATTTCGGTTAAACTATACGACATCTAACAAATTTTTTTTTGTGGACGTTTGGTTGCTTAAGACAATAAGATTTTTAAAAATGTCGCTTAGCATAATTTTACTGGCGGATAATACAAATTTCAGGGAGGAACATTATTCCAGTGAGAAAACTTGGCGGTTGCTACAATTTTGTGTTCTCTCTAGTTTCTTTTGCATACATGATAGGGCATTGAAACCCAGGCCAAAATGTGGCGCCTCACTTCTAAGTATACTCGTAGTTCCACATCAAAAAGTCATTTTCGAAAAAAGTGTCGCTTAATACATTCTTACGGGAAGGTATCGATTTGTATAAATAATCTATTAATAAATCAAAAGAGCTACAGACGTCAGTCTGCTTAATTATTCAATATATTTTCAGTAAATAAGGGGGGTTATTGATCCAATAATATTGTCATCTTGGAAATCCTCTATAATGTCCCCACAAATTCCTAGGTGAGATAGGGCATATAAAATTATAGTTTCATTATCATTACATTACGATATAGTAGAAATGTAGACAGTCCCTACACAAAAAATCGCCGACACACTACTGAGGTATATCAAAATAAAAATAAAATAAAAACAACAGCAGCAGAGTGGTAACCCGAAAACAAAAAAAAAATGATCCGGTCGGAGAATAGCATTACGGTTTCGTCAAGAGGTTTCTAATCCATACAAAAAACCTCATACAACAAGCAAACAATTTCCATTTTATTATATATTTTTATTATATATTATTTTATTTAAAGTTAAAAATAAGAATACTTTAAACAATGCGAAAATCAATCAGTTAAATGGCTTTAAAAAGGGTTTGATAAAATCAGAAAAATCAACTATTTTGCTAGGCCTAAAGGCCTTTATATAAAGCGCGATTCCTTATTCGACTAACTTCAGAGTTAGACACATTAGTTGAGCTAGCGGAGAAACTAAATTTACAAAAATTTTCAGAAAAATGCAACAACCAGGTACTGTAATTCCCGTTATTTTAATTTAAAACAGGATTACATTTTCAAGTGGTAGAAGACAATTTGAAAACAATTAAATATTTATTATTCCCACGAACTTGCTCTTATGTGAAAGACTAAGGCGCAAAATTTTAGTTGAATTAGTACGATTTTATTTTAATCGAATAAAGCATCATACTTTCTCTGCCCTTTTATTTAAGTTAATATTATCGAATACGTATTCTATATTTTTAGTATCTGTTTTCTTAGTTTTGTGAAAGAACTCACATTGCTTTAGATGTGTGCAGAAGCAATTTATTAAAAAAATTGCCTTACAACGATACTAGTTGGAAATCATTTAAAATTAAGAATGAGTTAGTAAGCTACTTTAAAGTTAGCAAGTTGTTAAGTAGTATCATACTTATGCCTTAATAAAAGGATGTTTAAAATTTTGCATCTAAGAATTTTAAAAACGATTGTTAAATTATAGACAAAACAAATTACTGACCCTTTTTTGAGATATCGAATTTTCTAAAAAAATTCTTTTTCAAAAATTGAAATATTTTTTTTAAGTTTTAAAATGCCAAGTTTTTGAAAGTTTTTAGGAGTTTCTATAAAAAAATTTCATTAAAATCCATTATGCCTATAATGATAAATTCAGAATTCGAAAAAATGATTTTAATTTCCAATTTTTTTTATTGAATTATATAGATCGTAAAAATTTATCGAAAGAAACAAAATTTTATCGAGAAAAATACTACTATCGAAAACCCCTATTTAACTTTTATGGTGGGTACCATTATGTTCAGATAAAATACAAATTTGTTTCTCACATTACGTAGGTAGATTGTATTAAATTTTTTAATTGTAAAGTTTTAAGAAAATCGAGCATGGGGTTTTCAAAATATTGAGTTAAAAAAAAATTTAATTTTTCTTCAAAATCCAAAAAAAAAATGTTGGTATATTTGATTACACATTCAAACTCCTGGGAAGCTTTAGCATACAAAAAATGATCAAAATATGTTGTATCGGTTTTTAGAAAATCGAAAACAGAAATATGGTTCTGTGGAACACAAAAAAATATTTTATAAAATTTCGAAAAAAAAAATCAAAAAGCAGGTACAGTTACTTTTCTCTTAAAAAAAAAATGTGGGGGCCAAAATTTAGATGCACCACTGCAGAGAGAATACACAATCAATTCCGTCAAAATGCATCAAACCCGAATCACATTTCTATAACTAGTTCTGTATTGCTAACTTGCATCATGAAATAAATAAATTGGAGGCCATGACGGCTTATAGAGAGCTTAAATCTAGTGACTTACAACTCTCAACCTTTCCTGTGTACGTGTTACCAGTAATGGAGGGGACCTACAATTTTCTGTCGATTAAGAACGGCTAATGAGCAGCACTTCTATTGACAAGTAATGCTGTTGGAGGATTTTTCAGCTTAAACAGTTCATTTTAGGCTTATGAACGGTTTTCTTTACATAAGAGTAAGTCGTGTATTTTTTTATTTTCAAATTCATATAGTTGTTTTTTTTCTGTTTACAGGTTATAATTGAATTCTTGAAAATGTATAATAGATAGACATACATACAAAACAACGCGACAAATTTATCGAGTTTTTCTATTCTCGTCAAATATCAGTTGTTCAGACGTAGCGAAATTATCGCTAATATTTTAATTTTAGATCAGCTCCCACAGGCTTCATTATTTTATTTTGATCAGCCGAAAACTGTAGATTATGGAGCACCGATGCACTGTTTGGTGCTGTGTTATAAGCGAAAAAGTTATCGGCTGAAGCACCAGAAACAATTTTTGGTGCCTTTTTCAGAACAATGATCAACAACTTTTTTTGATCAATAGCGGAGCAGCATTCTAATTTGTGGTTCTTGCAAAATAGAGCAACTGCGCACTTTGCTATGCCAACTATACCCCTGCAACATGATTTTTTGGGGAACGCTTTAATATTTAACTGCGTTAGACTTTTAACAGGGATATTTAAAGACAAAGTATATGTTAACAAACCAAAGGCTATTAGACAACTCAAGACTTGACACGAAATATCTATGTAGCCTACAACTAGAAACATTATACGTTGGAAAACGTGCTGAATCGAGCAAAATGGTGGACATTTGTCTAATGGCACATTTCATATTTCCATAAAATATTTCCAATATTTCTAGCGTGGCGATGGCCAACGCTAGAACTATGGCGCTATAAGCATTTGATATCTTTTAACAGATTGCACATTGGGGGCTATCGTGAACAAAATTTCCCTCGGAATTTTCCCCATCTTCGAAAAATGGAAAGGTCAATACTTCTGCACTGTTCATTGTAAGCTGGCGAACGGCCTTTTTAAATGAGAACCGAAGTCACTATGAAACTTAATTCCCAATATCAATAAATTCTAAGGGAAACTTTCGACATTATTCGAGATGACAATTTTGAAAGTTGGGAGCAATTCCCAGGGAACTTTTATTCACGATAGGCCCCATTATCTCCTTAATAGGTGTCAAAAAATAGACACGGTTAAATAGCTATGCCCGCTGCACGACTTGGCATCGTGAGCGCTTCATAAGGTTCATAATGGTTTAACGAGTAGGGAAAAACTTTATTAGATTCAAGTGGCATCACAACTGATTAACATTTAGTGTGAGAGTGTCGGTTCTCCGGCGGCGGCCGGCAATCACTTCAAACTAACCTAAAGCCGTGGTAGCCATTAAGGAATTTTACCATGCTAAATGCCAAAAAATATTCTTTCAAATTAATAAAATTAGTGGATATTTTAATTACATTAAGAAGTCGAGCGTTGAAATTTTAAGAACAATCATTTTATTTGCGATTGAGACTTGTTAAGGTACTTACTTGATAAAATGATCCATCAGAAGAACATGTTTTATATTATTGCCTTCCAATTCAAAGTCCAAAAAGAAAGCTATTTTTATAAAATGCAAAATGAAATACATCAATCTTTAAATCATTATAAAAATGTGAAAATTTGTTAAAATTACCAAACGAAGTCTTTATTACGAATTTTTGGATTAGCAGGGTGAGTTTTACATCACCCTTTCCTTCAACATGCTCTAGTTCTTTGACAAAAATAGAAGATTCTCTATTAAAAACCGGAAAGGAATGCATTAGAACACGATTATTAAATAACGGATCTAAAAGTTTTCGATGTCGTTTCCAAGTTGATCCTGAGGTCGAAAATTAACTACAAAAATCTTAAATATATATTTTTAATCATTTAATATCTACCTTCCAGTGACATAATTCCTGCTCCGATCTCCTTATGAATTAGTGCATAGTTATTAGACTTTTTGTTGCAATCAGGAGAAAATAAAACTTTTTGAACATAATTATGATTGGACGTATAAAAAACTGGTACAAACGGTCCAAACCATACAAATGCTGACTTCGAATCTGAGTTTCGTATAAGTTTTGGCCATTTATGGAGTAATTCTAGAAGAAAACAAAACCGCTTGCATTTTTTTATATATTTATGTATATATGTATGTGAGAAGTTTTGGATTTCTATATTTTTTTTCCTAGAATTTTATTCTTGTGCTATTTTTTTTTTTTTTTTCATTTTGACGCAACACTTAAACTCAATGTTCAGAACGCATATAGGATAATAAGACAGAATCTCGAAATACATAATGGTTAAGTATACTTCCTATATTAAGTTCGAATAAAACTCTCATAAATGAATGTCAATTTTTCAAAACTAGTGCGATTCTGAAATTTATATGGCAATGGCAAAATATCGCTACGTAGTAATTGCAAAAAGTTTAACCACATTTTCTAAGAGGAGTTGATTCAATTTTAAAAAATATCTCAACTCAAATGCTGGTCCAAGCCACAAATACAAGCAATATTGAAATTAAATTGGGGTTATCCAAAATAGACTAAACAAACATTTAAATTCTGATCAAAATGAAAAATGAATAATAATTATTATGATTTATTTTACATAAGGCCTTAATTTTAAAGCATCCTAAGTTCACCCAATTTAATATCGACTTGCTCAAATTGAAATAAATTTCAATTTGCGAATTAAAAGTACGAGTAAAAAGTTCAAGATAGAATTTGGTTTAATTGGGGTGGTTTTTAATTATCATTATGAAAAATGCCCCAATAATTTTAAACTTAAATAAAAACTGAAAAATTAACCCAGAAAAATGGGGCAAATTTTTTTGTTCATGACATGTATATGGTTAATTATATAGAGTCAATTGGATAATGGTTAATTTCTTTCTAATATTAAAGTCATCTCTAAATTTCAGAGTTGACATATTACGAAAGGAAGCGCAATTATGCTCGGCCAATTTTTTTTTTAAACTTGGTAGATAGCATTTTGAAGGTTTCCCCCCATATTCTGTTTTTTTTAAGACCAAAAATAATGGTACATAAATTACATAATTTTTTTTCGTTGTTTTTCTCAAAAAAAAGAACTATTAAATAAATTTTTAAAAATAATTCAAAAAATATTATAATCAATATTTAGAAAATCACACTCTCAGATGTTTTGAAATTTGACAGATAAAAGTATTATAATACTATCTAATAGATACAGAACAAAAATTGTAATTTTATTTAAAAATAACGGTATCCCACCATATAAATGTTAAAGAATAGTTTTCGAAAATCATTTTTCTCGAAATTTTTTCGGAACTATATCTAATTCAATGACATTACTTACAGTTTCATACAACAGTACCATAAAACAATTTTTTGATGTAAATATAAGATTTGAATATTTTTTTTATTATAAAAAAGCAAAAGTTTAAAAAAACATTAAATGTCAAAACATAAGAAAAAATATTTTTTTTTTATGTTCGATATCTCAAAAAACAGGTCAATGTTTTTTGTAATTCAATTTTTATTTGCAAAATAATAAAAACTTTAAATTAGCGTACCAAATTTTTTTTGTTTGTAAAAAATGTTTTAAACATTCTACTTATAAAAAAAAATATTTGTTAAAAATCCCCTGAAACTATTTATAATTATAAGTCGTTGTAGTGGTTTCTTAGAAACATAAGCTTCCCAACTAACATACTCTCCAGAGCTTAGCTCTTGAAATCTGAAAAAAATCTCATACAACTCTTTTATATCCCATTGCTATTCTAAAGTATTAATATCTTGTTATGAAACTCAACTGGATGTCATAACACTTTTATTTTAGGAGTTAAACACTTTTCCAGCTTAAAAGAACTTAAATCTTATAACAAAACTATTTTCTCTTCTTGTAGTTAGATTATAAAAACTTATAGTCTTATAAGAATCCCTTTCTGAAAACTGAGCTCTAAATATGTCCAAATAATCCCATAACAAGCCATATTTAAGAGTAAAGTTATTTGTATACCACTTCAAAAATTCTAAAAGAATTTGAGTTTAAATCCTCCTATATCAAGAAACAATTTGGAGTTCAAGGAATATAAGCTTTGCAGTAAGATCCTAATAAGATCCTTAATGCAACAAGCACAACTATTCACAAACTTCAGTTCCTGATGTCAACATTTTCCCCTCACTCGCACGTAAGTACACATAAATCATAAAGAAGCGTCTTAGATCCTATAGAAAGATGTTACTAGAAGAGTTAGTGTCGCGTCAGCAGCAGCCATATTTCTATACACAAGCAAAGTAGTTGCCTGTACATTTGAGGGTTACCATAACTTAAAAAATTATGATCTCGATAAAATAACTTGGCTGTAGCACTGACTTAAAATTTATTAGGTAGCATTTTCAAGTTTACATTTAGCATTGTTGTGATTACATAGAAAATATAAAATATATTGTGTAACTTTTTTTTCAATTTGAACTAAATACATTAACATCTTGGGATTTTATTGCTACTACTATCTTTTCATTCAAAATTAACAAAAAAATTGTATTCTTTATGTTGCATTACACAAGTGGTAATTTTTTGTGACAAGAGTCATAGTAGAAAATTACAGAGAATATATGAGATTTTATTACTCTTGTAAATGCAGCATAAGACTCTCAGCGTGTAATTTGGAATATTTTATATTAAATTTGACCTTTCCTGTTTCCTATTTACTCTCACAAGCAAATGACCCATGACCTAAATAAAAACAAACAAAATTTCAAAGCTAATTTTGATTTTATTTGCTTACGAAAGAAATATATGGTAACCCTTTTTCCGATAAAAGTTATAAATAAAATAATTTAAATATGCATTATTTTGAAGGGGCTTTGTGTTTTTTCGACGTAAAATGTTAGAATTAGTAGATACAATTTCAACCGCATTTACATTTCGGTTCCCATATGTGCAAAATAATAAATATCATGCATCGCCATTATAATATAATAGTTGATAGACTTACAAAATAAATACTATGTCAGGCCCAACAGTTTGTTGGCATAGCAAATCATGTATACACACAAACTTAAAAAGTATTTTTTTTCATCTTTATTAAGTTAACAAATATTCTGTCCTCTTTTTATCACCTCTTATTGGAAGAGACGCTTTCTCATAATAGGATTTTGCCGATCTCTATTAGAGCCTTAGAACTTAGAAGTGCCATTTTAATATAAACGTGCATCTGTCATCCCATAAAGAAACTTCTGTTGCTACTATGAATAGGAAGAACCTCTCATAACTAGGCCATTTAAGGCTTTTAACAGTTTTAAAAGAATCTCGTAGTATTCTTTAAGATTACTTTTAGTTTAGCTCCTCTTAACTAATCTAGTTGAACTCTTGAAGCATCTTATGAGATGAAAAATGTTACTTGGGTTTTATATATAAAATTTTTAAAACATTTTTAAGAAAAAATTTTGGTACCCTAGCTTTAAGTTTTTATTACTGTAAAGATCATAAAAATTAATTAAAAGAAACAAAATTTTATCAAAATTTTGGACGCCGTTTTCGAGAAAAATACGGTTTTTGAAAACCATTTTTTAACATTTTTATGGTGGGTACCTTGATTTTAAAGTAAAATAAAATGTTTTTTCTCACATCTTGCAGATTGCAATGAGAAACTTTTATTTATCAAGTTTAAACAAATCTAGCATGGTGTTGTAAAAAACAAAAATTTAATTTTTTTTTAAAATACAACATTTTATTTTTTGAAAATTTGAATACACAATACTTTTTAAATTTTTGGAGAGTCTTAGCAAAAAAAAAATGATCAAAATCGGTAGTACCGTTTTTGAAAAAATCAAAAACAAAAAACTGGTTCCATGGGGGGTATCCTCAATATCCAGTTTTCAGAAAATGTTTTTCGATTATTAACTAGCTTTCACTAAATGAATTTTTTTTTGTATTTTTATTTCTTAAATCTGTGGAACAGTTTTTGAGAAAAAAAATATTTATAAGATTTCGAAAAAAATTCGTATGGCAGGTACCGTTATTTTTGGTGTTAAAAAACAAAGAAAACATGTGTGGGGGGAAAAAATTAAAAATGATATCTATTAAGCTTAAAGAAACTCGGCCCAATCGTTTAGGCTGTAGTCGAACAGACAGACAGACAGAATTGCGAGACCCACTTTTTTAGTCTTCGCTATCATCGTAATGACCACTTTGATCAAAATCTCTATAAGTCGCAAGTAAAAAGAATGTTTGAATTGTGAGTTATGGTGAGATTATACAAAAATCCAATAAAAAGACAGTGTTTAGTTTTTATTGAATTTAAAAAGTTTCCGGTGAATTTTGGAAAAACAAATTCTTTTATACAAACCTTGTCCTAATATTTACGAACACAGTAAAATCGGTTGAGTCGTTCTCAATTGACGATACATGCGACAGTTGATGTTTATTTTTATACGAACATAGTATATTCGGAATTGATTAAAAAATCACATTCAAAGATACTTACCCTTCATTTCGAAAAGTGTAAAAAACACACCGAAAAACGGCAACCCTTGGGAACTGCCAAATTTTTCACTGATAACTCTGTATTTTTTATGTTTTGTTAAATGAAAAGAAATAATTGTAAGGAGTAGAGAAATTCCAATCAGAACGATTTTTAAAAACATATTTGTACACAAAAGGAACCTAGAAATTAGATAAAATTATTCACTATTTAAGTTGAAAGTTAACTGACAACTTAATGAAAAGTTCAATGCTATTTTCAATTTAAACGTATAAGTACATAATGTATATAAGTATGGTACAACATGTCATCACGATTTCAATTACTGCAGTTCTAAATAAATGTAAAAGCTAATTAATAATTTAATTTTATAGAATTCAATTAAAATATCTAATATAGATATATGTAGGTACATACATTACTTTTTACTTTCAATTATCGTTCTTTGAAAATAAAGCAAAGATCAAAGAAATTAGTACAATAGAAGACCGTATAGGAACATATTTACAACTAAATTTATCTGACTGACAAGCGAGTCAAAGAGTAGTCGCCAATTATGTGTAACATAAAGGTATCCGTTCGGAAGGAGTTCCGAAACGATAGTCCGTTCCGATCGGAACTTAGATTTCGTTCGAGGTTTCCACTTCAGAACAAACAAATATGAAGCATACAATCGCAATCATTCTATTCCATTTTTCTTAAAATAATCCGCAACTATTTTCTGTCGGAGAATTTTCGAAGAAATTTAACGCACAGTTGCAAAGATTCTTTGCTGAATGCACTTAATCGCAATGCGTTGATGAGAGTCACATTTTATCGGAAGATTTTCCGATATATAAATCGGACAGCGTACCTCAGTAGAAAATTCTCCGATTTCGAACAAATCGGAAAATAATTTTCTCCGAACGGACACCTTGAGAGGGCTGATTATTATTAATATTTGTTTTGCAGATTATTTGGCCCTGATAGTATCCCTGCTATTGTTCTAAAGAGGTGTTCTTCAACGCTGGCAAAACCACTGCGTAAGCTTTTCCATCTGTCCTATTCTTCAGGTCTCTTTCCGAGTAGATGGAAAACAGCATTTGTCCAGCCAGTCCCTAAAAAAGGCGAATCCTCTCCCCCTCTAACTATCGTCCAATTGCACTTACGTCCCTTCTTTCCAAGGTCATGGGAACGCTGATCAATTTTCAGCTTAAGAAATATCTTGAAGAACGAAAGCTCCTCAATGACCGGCAGTATGGCTTTCGTAGCAATAGGTCCACTGGTGATCTGATGGTATATCTCACCGAAGAGTGGAACAATCTTTACATCGTTTTTGGAGAAAGTAAGATTATTGCACTTGATACGAGTATTTCAAAGGCATTTGATAGAGTTTGGCATCAAGCTCTCTTATCGAAAATGCGTGCATTTGGTATCGACGAATCTCTTCTTCGTTGGATTAGAAATTACCTTTCGGACCGTTCTCTTCAAGTAGTATTGGACGGTTTCAAGTCTGATATCCACAAAATAAACGCTGGTGTGCCACAGGGCTCCGTTTTGTCTCCGACACTCTTTCTTATATTCATAAATGATCTTTTGTCTGAAACTTCTAATCCACTTAATTGTTTCGCTGATGATAGTACCCTCAGCTTCTCATATTCGTTTTTAGATTCACATCCTTGTCCTTCGGATGTGGACTTCCAACGGTAGCGTATGATAAGCTCATTAAATTCTGATCTTGACAGCATTGTCCAATGGGGAATCAAAAACCGTGTAGAATTTAATGCTTCAAAAACTCAATGCTGTTTACTGTCATTAAAGCGCAACCCTCCCCTAATGCCACTTTCTATGAGCGGCACTTGCATTGAGGAGACTGATCAGCTTTCAGTTCTAGGTATGTGCATCACAGACCATCTTTTGTGGAGCGATCACATATTTGACGTTGCCAAAAAAAAAAGTGTTTAGGTTTTCTCCGCCGATGCAAGAAGTATTTTACCCCTTCTGATCTGGTTGTTATATATAAAGCCTTTATTCTTCCGAAGCTCGAGTACAATTCCCATACATGGGCAGGTGCTCCAAAAACCCACTTGAGTCTCTTGGACAGAATTCAAAAGAGAGCTATAAAAATGATAGGCGACCGTTGTCTAACTGAAACACTTGTATCTCTCGAGCACCGCCGCAACGTTTTATGTCTATCATTATTTTACCGCTATTTTCATAAACAGTGCTCTAGTGAAATAGCCAGTTGCATTCCTCCCCTTAAACAATTCAACCGTAATACCCGAACTTCTAGGAATGCCCATCAGTTTACCCTTGAGCCCAACTTTGGACGTACTGTCAAATACAGAGATTCTTTTTTTAGTCGCACTACACGAATGTGGAATGCTTTACCTGGCTCAGTATTTCCCACTCATTTCAATGTGCAGACATTCAAAACCAATGTGCATCGGTATCTCCTTTCTAATCCTATCCTAATTTCCTAATTGCTCGCACTGTGTATTTAACATTATAAGGGTATTCATAACCCCTTGAGTGCGCGTATAATATATATAAAAAAAAAAATATTCCATTATATTATTTTTCATGTGGCACCTCATTTTCGAATATCAAAACAGAATAGTAGAATTAATTAATGGGTCATTTTGGGGCATCTTTGTCATCATTTCCCAGACTGCATTTTCGCTCAGTTTTGATTGGCACCTATAAGCTTTACAGAAGCTTGTGGGTGTTTCCAGGGAAATTGGGCTTTCACTAATCATTTTGTTTAATAAAGTAAGTATCAGTTCTGTATGTCCTTTAAGTTCTTTCAATATACTTTGAGCCACATAGATAGCTTCCTTAGCACCTAATCACTTGTAATCAAACCACGGTGCATTGAAGTTGACTCTTCCATAATACAGGCCCACTATTTTAATTGCTGCAGAACTGCAAAAGCGATGTCTGGTCGAGCTGCTGCTGCCAGACAGATTTTAGCAGGTACCCATCGATGTTTTATTTAGGGTTCTTGAAGATTGCTTTAGCGACATGAACATATTCGAATGCCAGTATAAAAGAAGGCAAGGTTATTGCTTGCTGCCATAAGAAAAATTATGTTTGCCAACCAAAACGAAAACCCAAATCAATATTGGTAGTGGAATTTTATGTTTATTTTTAGAAAACGATGTTAATATCTGTGTATACTCGTACATATACTCGTAAGTAATGGGAATTTTTTTTTAACGTTTCGTTGGCTCTTGCGAGTTATCACCAACTCCAGGACTCAACGAGAACTAATTCATAGCGCATAGCCTTTTGTCAATCATCATGAAAGAAATAAGTAAGTAGTGACATTAGAGACAGATACTTGAAAAAATAAAATGCACGACTGGGTCGCACGAACTTGCTCCTATGTAATAGACTAGGAATTTTAAAAACGGATGTTATTAAAGAAAACTGTTCATAAGGATAAAATGAATTTTTTAAATTCTTTTAGTAATAAGAGATAAAAACAGAATGCTATGCAAATATGAATTTATGCAAGAACAAAAATTATAAGTCGTTGTAGTGGTTCCTTAAAAAAATTTTGGTACGCCAACTTTAAGTTTTTATTATTATACGAATAAGAGTTGAATTTCCAAAAAAAAAATACTAAGCCGTTCTTGAGATATCTAATTTTTCAAAAAAAAATGACTTTTTTTTTTAAATTGAAAAAATATTTTTTTTTAAGTTTCGAAATGCAATGTTTTTTAAACTTTTTAGGAGCTTCTTTATAAAAAAATTCATTGAAATCCGTTATGCCGATAATGAGAAATTCAAAATTCGAAAAAATCGTTCTATGGTAGGTACAGTCATTAATATCTAGATTTCAAATTTTTTTTATTAAATTATAGATCGTAAAAATTAATCAAAAGAAAAAAATTTTAGCAAAATTCTCGGAACCGTTTTCGAGAAAAATACGATTTTCGAAAACCATTTTTTTAAATTTGTATGGAAGGTACCGTTAGTTTTAGATAAAACAAAATTTATTTTTCTCAAATCTTGTAGATTATGTTAAGAAACTTTTATTTGTGAAGTTTGAAAAAAATCGATTTTGGGGTTTTCGAAATATTGAGTTTCCAAAAAAAAGTTTTGAATTTTTTAAAAAAAAATCTAAAAAATAAAAAATTGAAAATTTGAATATGGAATAATATTCAAACTTTGGAGGAGCTTTGGCATAAAAACGATTTAAATCGGCTCTACCGTTTTCGAGAAAATCAAAAACAAAAAAATGGACCCAGGGGGGCTACTAAAAATAACAATTTTTTGTAAATTTTTTTTCAACCATTAGTTAGTTTTAACCAAATGAAATTTTTCAAATTTTTCTTAAAAAATTCTGTGGGACAGTTTTTGAGAAAAAAAAATATTTATAAATTTTCGAAAAAAAATCGTATGGCAGGTACCGTTATTTTTGGTCTTAAAAAAAAACAGAAAAAAAGGTCCGGGGGGAAAAAATTAAAACCCATATCTACCAAGTTTGAAGAAAATCGGCCGAGCCGTTTAGCTGTAATTGAACAGACAGACAGACAGACAGACAGAATTGCCAGGCCCACTTTTTTAGTCTTCGCTGTCATCGTAATGTCAACTTTGATGAAAATCTCGAGTTCGATTTTTTTTACGAATGCATAACTTGCCTTATAGTACCTATAAGTCGCAAGTAAAAATAATAAACACTTGAGTTTGATTTTCCTTCTTCTAAATGACCCGAGCTAAGGGGTCATTGACCTGGTTAGATAAGGGCCATATTAGTGGAGGTTTTTTGAATTAAGGATTCGATGCCTGCATTCCAAGGAAGTATTCCACGGACTTGGGGATGGCGTTCGATTTTCCTGCATAGGAGTTCCAAGAAATAGAGGAAAAAAGAGACTAGTGAGATTTCTGATGTTCTGGTGAGACAAACTAATATCTACTTATCTTGATCAAAAAAAATCTGGTTTTTCAAAGATTTTTTTTATCGCAGATATAAATTCTTAGGTAATCCTTCAAGTATCCTTGGTGTTCTCCAGAAATCTTCGTCAGCGTTCGTTCGGTCCGAAAGAGGCTCTAAGACAGACACAAAGTCGAACAGACGAAGCTTTGTTTTTTTTTTAATTTAAAGTTTCGAACTAAGTAAGAATCCGCGAGAAAAATTATATACCGAGCGCGAAAAGAACTTCGCAAAAATAATTAAAATAAAATAAAATTCTCAGCGCGTGCAAGCTGTTTTTCAAAGAGGAAGCGAATGAATAATAGAGTTTTGACAGGGCAAGGAAGAAAGAAAGGAAGGAGATAAAAGTGTACTTTGTATAGCTTTCACCCATTGACTTCAATGTAAGATATAGAGGCTTGAAGGGGTATACTAGACTCTAGGCCTTTTTTAATTAATACAAAATAGTACCAAATGATGACATTATAAGGGAAATCTTGGGAAATCCCTTAACAGGTGGACTGTCGAAAAAAATATTACCATTGTTTTTTTTTTTTGACGGGGTGATGTTCTTATATGTACATATAAGGTATTGTCAATCGATCTCGCCTAGGAGCTGCATCAGCGGAAAATACCTACACCGAAAGGAATTATTTTGTGAAAGCGCGACAACACTTTAATATGATTATTTCGTGATTTGATAAAGCGAGTAATTGGTTTACTTAAAGAAGTTTTTAAAAGATAAGAACAAAAATCAATTATTAAATACACATAATGTATAGGTATATATATGCAGTTCTATAGTGGCTTATTGAATTAAAAGGTGAGGGTTAGTTATTGTCGATTCGCAAGGGGAACTGGAGACTAGAAGGAAACTCCAAACAGACAAACAACGAAGCCTGCTGACCGAATTCAACCAATGTAGCAGAACAAGAGGTGTAGGTGATTTCCATTGAGAAGTAAATAAAGTCCGTGCAAGATCCGGACAAACCAAGTAACCCCAAATTGGGCCAAACATTGTGTTTTTGAAGTAAAACTTCTTTTCCGGCGTTGGGGGTACAACATTTTCTATGCAGCTGTCAGTGACATGTCAAAACGACACGTTATCCGTCAAAGACAGCGACATGTTTTTAAAATACAAAATGTTTGTACGTTTATAGGTTAGAATCTTACAGAGGCTTTGCTTGAGAGAAAAGAAGTTTTACTTCTACCACGCGTACGTCCGTCAGTACCTACATCACACAACCTTTTTTTTGTATGTCAAATGCAGAGTGTACCACTGTTGTGCCAAAGAACTCTGCACTAGATAGTGCAGCAGGTCGTTTTTTACCTTCACCGGTGAACCTTTTACTACTATACGAAATAAAATGCACCACTGGGTCGCACCGACTTGCTCTTATTTAATAGACTGAGAGTTTTAAAAATGAATGTTATTAGAGAAAACTGTTCATAAAATTCATTTTTGAAACTCTTTTAGTAGTAAGAGATAAAAACAGAACGCCATGTGATTTCCTAAGCAAATACGAGTTTATGCAAAAACAAAAATTAAAGTCGTTGTAGCGGTTTCTTAAGAAAATAAAATAAATTTGTAAAACATTTTTGAAAAAAATTTTTTTTACGCCAACTTGTAAGTTCTTATTATTCAACGAATAAAAATTAAGTTTCTAAAAAACATCGATTTTTTTTTCAAAAATGCAATAAATATTTTTTTTAAAGCTTTGAAATGCAATGAAAAGTTTTAGAAGTGAGAAATTCGAAATTCGAAAATATGGTTCTATGGTAGGTAAGGTCAGTAAAATCTTTATTTAAATTTTTTTATTAAATTATAGATCGGAAAAATTAATCGAAAGAACAAAAAAATATAAAAATTCTAGGAGCTGTTTTCGAGAAATATACGATTTTCAAAACCCATTTTTTAAAATTTGTATGGTGGGTACAGTTATTTTTAGATAAAATACATTTTTTACTCTCATATCTTGCAAATTGAATTAATTTTAACTGTACGCTTTAAGAAAATCGACCATTTTCGAAAAATTGAGTTTTAAAAAAATATTTAGTTTTTTTAAACCCAAACAATTTTGTTTTTAAGAAAATCAAAATGAAAAAATGGTTCTAGAGGAGTTACCATTAATAACCATTTTTTGGTAATTTGATTTCAAGCATTATGTAAATGAAATTTTTTGAGTTTTTTAATCCTTAAAGAAAAAGAATTATTCCTGTTCCTATATTGGTGGAAGAATAAAGAAAGTTTATTGCTTTAATTTATATGTTGATGTCAAACTGATTTTTGAAACTTTGTCCGACTTTTATATTGGTTTCAAAAGTAAAATTAATGGATTCCCATTGAACCTCATATTCTCTATTCTTCGCAAGACACATGAATCAGTTTGTATGGGATTCCGAGTTCGGTAATCGGCAGACAGAGCACACGACGATGAATACTCTTTCTGCGAGTTGGAAGTCAGTGAAAATTCGTCGATCTTTTCAAGTTCAGTGTAAAGATTTGTTTGCTCTGCCATCCCGGAAGACACACTGCTACTCTTAAGATACAAATATTGCAGAACGGCTTAGGCTTGACGGACACGTACTTCGTTATATATGTAAGTTCTTATATAATACGCTATGATAAGACTTTATAGGCACATAGGATCCTTTTTTTACGAGGCATGTGAAGTTAATAGCCCAGATATCGGATATATACATATATGTATTTATATATTCAAGCTGAATTACTGGCTATCAGGGAACATGCAAGATACTCATACAAGATCCAAACCAGAACCGGAATACGGCTATAATCACAGACAGTAAGGCGGCTGTAAAAGCCATTACCTAATTCTAGTACATCATCCTCCTAATTGATCCAGCAATGGCGGGATGAACTTTCTAGCCTCAATATTAACCACCATGTAACTCTTTCTGGGTTCCGGTTCATTGTGGCATTGAAGGTAATGAACGGGCGGACGAGCCCTACCTACCTATGTACCTCGGATATATTTAAATACTTCCTTTCATCCATACTTGGTTGTTGATTCGACCTCTGCTAGGAGGTCATCAGAACCTACCGCCTTATTGTTATTATTTTAACATTTTTAAAAGCAAAGCCTTGCACTTCTGTACTGATGGTGGAACTGAGTGCTCGTTTATTAATAATTAAAATAATGTATTCATTTTCAATGTATATTAATTGAGTTTATTAGTTACTATAATCTAAGTTAAAGTAGTTTTAATATTAAAATTAATAAAATATATTAAAAAAGTATTTGGTTTTTGCTAAAAATTAATCATTAACGAATACAAATATTTTCCGTACTCATCTTCGATGGACTTCTATAAGAGGCATAACATCAAACCTCAAAGACATATTCATTGTAAATCGTAAGTTCTCAAAGCTTGCCGAAGTTGTCACCTTGTAATTCCTTATTATTTTACTAAGAATAACTTTAAGAAACATCTCCGCATAACGCCAACCTGTAAATAAAAAAAATAAAAGATTCAACAAACTTACTTTAGCAAAAACGACCGTACAATAACTGTTTTTTATATTTTATTGTCTATAATTCATTTTTGGAAAAGCTAAATAACTCCTTACCAATACAGTTCCTTGGTCCCTTGGAAAAGGGTATAAATGCATACGGATGCTTTCCTTCCAGATTATGTGGCAAAAAGTTATCAGGATTAAATTCCTTCGCATGTGGTCCCCATATAGCCTCATCTCGATGTAGGTTAAATATATCAATTAAAATCGATGTTCCCTGAGGAATGGATAGTTCTTCGGATATGTTAACATCGCCTCCATTGGCATCACGTCCTAATAGAGGAATAGTTGCTGCAACTCTTAAAGTTTCATTGATTACCATATCAATATACACAAGATGTTGAAGATCTTCAAAGCTTATATCATCTGTTCCATCCGGAAAAACTAGTTTTAGTTCTTCGAAAAGTTTCTCCTGGTAATGCGGGTGCATTGCAAGCATCATTAAGACTGTGTAGAGAGAAGATGCTGATGTCTCGAAAGCCTTCATAAAAATACTCACATGTTATAGAAAAAAATGCATTGACTCAATTTAAGTTATTTCAGGACTTACAGCTAAAACTAGAACATTTGATTCAATAAAGACATCTTTCCTTGAAAATAAATTTGTCCGATAAAGTTCTACAGCTTGATCGATGAATATTCTTCTTGACTTTGTTATGTCGACTTTATCTTCAGTTGATGCATCATTTAAATAGAGACTTTCCATTTTCTTAAACTTTTCATCGATTAGCTTTAAAAGAATGATTATAAGTTATTATTTAAGTGCATACATACAAATCAAAAATGACATTTCATTTAAAACTTACATCGGTTATAAAGCTGTAAATATATTTTCTTGATGCTACATACGATTTGTAGAACTTGTTGAAGTAAAATATTGCATTGATTTTTTGCCAGGGTGCCAATGAACGATCAATGCTTATCCGCAAATGACTATAAGATAATCAAATATTATTAAGGTACTGTTTCTTTTTTTTTTATAGCAATCAAAAATTTTTTTATTTTATTTGTTAAATTTTCCCTGAAGAAGGCCAGCAAGAAACCCTGCCGAAGAAAGGAAGGCAGCACTAATCAAACTATCATGCGAGAAAACTATCGTGCGATAAATATATCATGCAAATAAACTAATATGCGAGGAAACGTTGCCTGAAAGCATCATTGCCTCTCCTCTACTTCTCTACTTTCGACCGTACATCATTAAACGGGACTGGTAAATTTCCGCACTCGTATATTTGAGCCGCTCGAGATCTATATATAAGCAAATTCACTATTCCTGATGGTATACCCTCATTCTTCTGAAGAGGTGTTTTTCACCGATGGCAAAACCATTGCGTAAGCTTTTTCATCGCTCCTACTGTTCCGGAATTTTCCCTAGAAGATGGAAAGCAGCAATTGTCCTGCCTATTTCTAAAAAAGGCGACTCATCCTCCCCCTCCTCTTATTGAACAATTACACTTATCTACGTCAATTCTTTCCATGGTCATCGAATCGCTGAATAGAATTTGGCACGAGGCTCTCTTATCGAAAATACATGCGTCTGCTATCAACGAAACCTTTATTTTTTGGATAATAAATTACCTTCTAGATCGATCAATACATGTTGTATTGGACGATTTCAAGTCTGATCTCTACAAAATAAATGTTCTCCAGGGCTCCGATTCGTCTCCGAATCTGTTCCTCATTTTTATAAATGATCGCTTGTCTGAATCGTCTAATCCTAATCTAATCATTGTTTGGCTGGCGACTCTACCCTCACTTTCTCATACACGTTCTCAAATTCACGTCCATATAACGTAAAAGAAAGAGCAAACATTATTTTTGACAAAGCATTGAACGTCTCGGTGTCCAATAATGATGTCATCAAATTTTACGCCAGACGCATCAATAATCCAAAGCATTCTAATTCCAATTCCGGCGCTAACGATAATATTCTATGCATCCATCTATCATCATACGTAGTCAAACAGTCAATTATGTATGAAGGATAAACGTAATGCAAGGAAGAAGCTGAATTCTAATTTATTTGATGTGGGTAGTAAAACTAGTATCTACGAGTATATTAATGACTCTTTAACAAAATCTACCAGAACTTTATATATAAGGCAGCAAAAAAAATTAAAGTTGAAAAGACTTTTAAATATTTATGGTTTCGTAATTCTCAAATATTAATGAGAAAGACAGAAGGTAGTGAGGTTGTAGTTATAAGATCATTTGACGATCTTGCTTCTGTCCAAGGGCAATAGCATGACTGACAATTTTGATCTTCTTTACGATAGCCTCACTACTCGAACTATTAGATGTATTTATAATAATGCTTTAAAATGTAATTCGGATAACAAGTCGTTTTTTATAACTCATCAAAACATTCGTAGTATGCGTCAAAATTTCGATTTGTTAGTTGCTAATCTTGAAGCATTTGCTACTTTGCCGGAAATAATTTTTTTATCTGAAATTTGGATATATTCTTGTGAAATTAAAGACTATAATATTCTAGGTTATAAATTTTACGCAAATGCTAATGATAGTTATTCTGCTGGTGGAGTGGGAGTTTTTGTGAGTAGTTTGTATGAATGCGACATTAAGGTGTGCAGTTTGAATAGTGCGGATGTTATTGAGGTATGTTGTAATATAAAAAACGAAATATTTATTTTTATATGAGTGTCTATAGATTTCACACTTTACAACCGCATGCCTTTATTGGTGAAATTTTTGACTTTTTAGCTCATAAATCAGCAAAAAATCTTGTTATTTTTGGTGATTTTAATATTGATATTTTAGAAGACTGTTCCATATCAGATTCATATAAAGCTCTCATGGCTGAAAACGGTCTAACTTCTTACGTAAACGAAACCACAAGACCAATCTCAGGTACTTGCCTTGATCATGTATTTGGACGTTTCAAGAATATTCCCTCTCATCTTGTTTCTGGCATTAACTTAGATCTGCATATATCTGATCACTGCATGTCAGGAGTATTTCTTGAAAGCTTAATATGTTGCAATATTAGAGTAAGAAATCCTGTTCAATCCATGATCACGAAGGTAAACTATAACGTTTTAAACAACAGATTGTGTTTTTAAAATTGGGATAGTTTCGTGGTTGAAGATAATGCATCCAAAGCTTATGATATATTTTTAAAAACATTTAGAGAACACATAAGGTTATCTAGTTTTACAATAGCACAGAAAAAATCTGAATGTAGTCTCAAACCTTCGATAAAACTAACTCTTGTAAAAAAATTAAACTTAAAAACAAACTACGGAAAAAATGTTTGAAACACTCTTCTAATTCTAATTTAAAAACTCGTTTTAAACCACTATGTAGATATGTTAACAAAGAAATTAAAATTGGAAAGCATAACTACTACCACACTAAAATAAATACAGCGAAAGGTAATATAAAAAAAGAATGGCAAGTCGTAAATAGTTTTTTAAACCGTAGCAGTTCTACCTACTCCAACTCTGTTGTATTTCAGATTGGCAACGCTAAGATCTCGGACCCCGAAGATATTGAAACGAATTTAGCAACTTTCTTGCGTCCATTGGACAAGGTACTTTTTCTGATATCATATTTACCTCATGTAACTGTTGTTTTGAGCCCGATAACCATTTAATCAGTAGCAGTTTCTTTTTTGAACCAATCACTGGACTTGAAGTGTTAAAAACTATCAATTCCTTAAATAATTCAACTTCCTATGGTAAAGACGAGATTTCAAATATACTTTAGGTCCTAACTTAGTAGATATATTATCGCATCTTTACAATTTGAGTATTGAGCCTGGGAAATTTCTCGATGAACTTAAAGGTGGTATAGTTATTCCTTCATACAAAAAAGGTAGTAGGGAAGATAAATCTAATTATAGACCAATTTCTTTGTTACCTTCAATTTCAAAAGTATTTGACAAGCTTATATCAAGAATGCTGTTTTATCTTGACAGTTCAAAATAATTTGGTTTTAGGACTGGGCGTTCAACTGAAGATGATCTTTTAAATTTTTTGCACTCTGCAAAGTGGTTTAGATAGCAATAAATGTTGTGCTGGACTTTTTGTAGATATTACTAAAGCATTTGACATGGTTAACCATAATATTTTATTAGATAAACTTGATAAAGCTGGTTTTCGGGGATTCATTTTAAAATGGTTTGAGTCTTATCTAACAAATAAAATACAGTGTATACAAATTCAGTCCAGTGTTAGTTGCTCTAAGACTAGCCACTTGGGAGTTCCACAGGCTTCCGTACTTGGTCCAATTTTGTTTCTTATATACATTAATTCTCTTTTTGAACTTCCTTTTATGGGTGAAATCAGAGCATTTGCTGATGATCTCGGTATTGCTTACTGCCCTTCCAGTCCTTTAAATCAAATTTGTGATATAATCATGATATTCACCTACTAAGATGTTGGTTTGCGAAACACGAGCTTATCGTCAGTAATAAAACTAAAGTTATGTTTTTTAATCTTAATCGCAAAGTATCATAACTTAGTTAACGGCATATGCAGTACTCAAAGAGTTCAATCATTTGTTAAGGACGTCGACTGTTACAGTAGTATCTAATTGTTTTATAATTGAATTTATAATTGTGTGACCAAAATTTAGAATGGACCAAACACATATCAATCTTGAAAAATTATCTTTTGTCTTCCAGTCGCTGTTTTTATCACTTAAAAAAGCTCTGTTCTGTGAATTTGTTGAAAATGGTTTACTATGGTATTTTTCATTCAAAACTGCAATATGGGATATGCTGCTGGGGTGGTGCATATGTCAATCGTCTTCAACAACTCACCGTTATTCAAAAATCAGCAATACGAAATGTTTGTAAAGCTTAGCACACTCAATGGAATTGTTTCGAAGTTTGACAGTTCT
Source organism: Chrysotoxum bicinctum (assembly GCA_911387755.1). Classification (NCBI taxonomy): domain Eukaryota; kingdom Metazoa; phylum Arthropoda; class Insecta; order Diptera; family Syrphidae; genus Chrysotoxum; species Chrysotoxum bicinctum. The sequence continues at coordinate 37,884,763 of OU426988.1, forward strand.
TCCTGTTCGTCATTTATATTATTTTAAAGCCTTAAAAGTGTTTTTTAAAAGGCCCGTTACATGCAATTTCGCTTTTTTAGTGAATATTCGGTTTTTTCGCACGACAAGCTACAGAAACCCTAACTCTATTATCTCTTGCAAACTTTTTAATACGCTCCCCTTAGAAATTCGTAAGTTGAGAAATTTTATCAGTTTCTTAAAGGAAGTAAAAATGTGGCTTCTTGATTTTTATCATAGAGAAATCGAGGTTTTGATACGATTTACTATATAAGTTGCTCTAATATACGAGTATTATAAAAAAAAAAATTGTTATCATGTATACGATTTGTTATGCCGAAAAAAAAATATTAGTATTCTTTCTTAGCTTTTATTTTATATGGTTTTCCTTTTTTAAGTTTTATAAGTTCTTAAGCTCTAAAGTTTTAAAACATTGTAGGTATATTTCTTTACACCAGAGTCATTTTGATTTTTACAATTGTATACATTTTTATTGTACATCCCATACATAATTAAAATTCAATGTGTCATCATCTCTATTTTGTTCTATTCTTATTATATTTATTATTTACTGCTGCTGTTAGTTGCATAAATATACTACTGTTAAATTTTAATCAAATTAATAAGAATAAAGAAAAATTGAATTGAATTTCCTGGCGGAATCAGATTTGCAATGGTATCGTACGAAAAGCTGATTAAACACTGATTTTTACAACATCCTTAAACAAAATCGTTCGGAGATTAATGCTTCAAAAACTCAATGTTGCCTATTCTCGTTGAAGCAAAATGTACCCCTTTTGCCATTGTTTTTGAATGACACTTGCATCGAAGAAACCGATTAGCTCTCAGTACTCGGTATGTGTTTTAATGACGATCTTCGTTGGAATGAACACATTCTCGAGACCGTAAAAAATGCTGCTGGATTTCTATATCTATGAAAAAAATGTTGTACCCCCTCGTATCAGACTACAATTTATAGGGCGCTTATACGTTCAAAACTCGAATTAAACTCACATCTTTGGGCAGGTGCAGCCCAAATTTCTCTTCATTTATTGGATAGGATCCAGAACAGAGCGTTAAAACTGATAGAAAACACTTATATCATGGAAACATTCCCATCTCTTGAACACCATCGAAAAGCTTCATGCAGTATTTCCGTGCTTTATCGCTTCATTCACAAGCAATAGTCACTCGAAATAGCCAATTGCATTTCTCGCCTCAATCAGTTCGCCCATCATACCCATGTCGCTAGGAATGCTCATCAGTTCACCCTCGAGCCTAATTTTGGTCGTGCCATCAAATACAGGGATTTGTTTTTTAGTCGCACAACACGACTATGGAATAATTTACCCTGCACGGTTTTCCCTTGCCATTTTAATTTGCAAACATTCAAAGCCAATGTTCATCGACATTTCCTTTCCTCTCCCCCTGATTTCCCCATCACTCGTGCTGTGTTTAGCATTAAAATGGTCTCTCAATAAGTCTTTCGGGCGTGTAAATTATACAAAAAATGCGACAAATGCTTTCATGAGAGTAATATAGTTTCTCTGAAGATAATTCTCTCGCATGATAGTTTCTCGCATGGTATATTTCTCACATGATAGTTTTTTGGCATGATTATTACTCCCATGATTGTTTCGCGTATGATGTTTTCTCGCATGATACCTTTTTTCTCGAATGATATATTTAACACATGATAGTTTTCTCGTATCGTACTTTTCTCGCATGAAATAATTTTTGCATGATATTTTACGAAGAAATGAAGAGGGGATCATTCCTTTTTCTCGTTATAGTTTTTTCGGATTCCGTTTCATGAACACTAAACAGACAACGCCAATTGGGAATTCGATACTTTGTTGTAAAACTATTCAAATAAATAATAAGAATAATTTCGTATTCCTTTCAAGGTGGTAACACACAAATTACAGACATTAATTGCAACATAAAAAATTCAACAAAATCGTAAGTTTGTTTTTAAAAAGATATAATTATTTATTGTGGCTGATTTATACATTCTATCTGAGAATTTTAAGCTCTGACTCTACATCCTACTAAATTTATTTTTTACTGACGAAATTATAATAATGCAATTCAAAGTTAGATTTAATTAATGTTGAAACTTTTTATGCAACATTGATCTTAGAAGTATAAAAGATAAAAAAATGTTCATAATAAACTCATCAGCAAGAGACATTTTCATGCGTGACGTGATTTTTATTGAAGTAGATTTGACTCCAAATCAACGACCTTTTCAATGTCAGTTATACCAGATGAATAAATAAATTATAGTTTCCTCAAAACATCACTTAAGTATTGGGGAATCATATTGCATGACGACTATCAGTGAAAGTTACATAATTTGTATATTCTTACTTTTTATTGTAATTTAATTTGCATACATACATTATTTTGAATAGCTGAATAAAATATTATCAAAATAAACATCGTCTTACCAAAATAATTTAATTAGTTATAAATTGGCATTTAGTTACGAAATGAAAACAAACAATTTAAAATCATAACGAAACTCTGGCTTATCAAAGGGCACGGTAGTGCCCAGCCAAGTTCTGGCACTACACCCTTTTTACAATAACAAACTCAGGCGACTTTTGACCCCTTCTTATCTTCAGTACCAATGAAGTCAGAAACTTGAAATTCTAGCTAAGCTAGTCAAGCACAGGCGCCTCAGCAAATTTCAATTTTCTATCATAAGCGTTCCTTGAGATATAAGGCCTCAAAAATCACAATTGGGCAAGTTTTTTGTATGCCCAATTCGAAAGGTTTTAAAAACTTGACAAGTGAACCCATCAAATTTTAGTCAGTAATCATTAAATAATAAAATTTCTCTATTACATTGTAGCTGTTTCAATATTATTTTACTTTAAATATTCGGTATTAAACCTTCATGAAGTAAGAACTTGGCGTACTTTTAGATCTCAGTAATTTTCACGGCTGACTTGTTACACAAAGGTTTTTGTATAGAAGAACTTGGCTCTTTTTTTAACATTTATGTTTTTGGTCTGATTTATGTATCAGTATGTAAAAATAGTCTACAAAGGATCATGAGAAGCGCTCCAATTTTCCAATTTTGTCCAATTTTCAAGAACAGAAACATCAATCTTCTAATCTTCTTTCGAATTGTGTAAACTGAATACGTTTGCCAACCAGTCAATATTAGCTAGAGAAAGTTAATTATTAGTGAAATATTCATACTTTAGCAGGTCTTTGAAAAAACCATAACTGCATTATAGGTAGAAATATTTGGCCCACCTATAATAAATCCCGACAAATTGAGCTGATACGCAGAACCAGGCAAGATATAGTCAGGATGGTTGAGCTACCCGTAGCGGAAACTGGCTCTGTGGTAGCTGTTGTGACCAGCAGGAAAAAGTCATTAATTTCCTCTGTAAATGCTAAGGTGTGGTTAAATTAGAGCACAATCGTTCGGACAGACATTTTTTTGACGACTTTGAAGAACTTCCGCAAATCAAAATGAAAGATTAAATCTCTTTTCCTAATGCTACGAAATAGCTCTAGGACGAACTTCCGTTATTTCTGTTCCGTTCTCTTTATCAGATTCCTAAGACCGTGAGATAGCGTACTGGGGATTTTGAAGAGACCTCATGGTTCTAAGTGGGTGGAATATTACTCTATCGCATTAGTGGTAACTTAAGCACCAGTCAACAAGCTGCCTTGTTTAGCACAGTTTATAGATGGTTTCAGATGCAGGTGACGGTCCGATTGAGAGATTTATCTGTTTTCTGATGATTGTGCTAAAGCAAACAAACTTGGGCTAGTAATTGAGCCAAAGGGATAAGACGCCCTACGTCACCATCTCTTAATTTTTCTCAGAAAGTATCACATGCAAACGCAAATTCAGAGTATTTTGTATTAACTAATCTCACAGGATTTTCTGCTTTTATTCTTCCTCTCCCTACCTGATATTTTACAAACATGTGAAATTCTGTCCACAGAAATGTCTTGGCCAGAAAAATAAGATAGGGAAAATTAGCAACTCTGTCTCTGTGATCGAAATCAAATAGTTTAATCACCAGTTGAAAGAGAACCGCGCACTGGCAACTCTTTACTCACGCTCACATCACTCTTTTCACTCTTGCGCTTAAGCCCAGTACGCAGATCGAGACAAGACAAATTTTATCTCTACAATTTCAATCTCTACAAAACTTTTCCAAATCTCATCAGCATCAGCAACTTTTACATAAAACCAGTTTTGACAAAAATCACTTTCGGAAATACGGTGGCTGTCAAAATTTGTCCCGCAAAATAATGCTTGTATCATTCTTTTTCCTAGCAAAATTTAGTGGAGACATTATGTAGAGCAATTCACAATAGTATGAATTTTGCGCGCGAACTGCGTACTGCTTGGAAAAATATTCGAGACAAAATTTGTCCCAGGAAAAAAAATGTATGGGAGACAAAATTTTTCCCGATCTGCGTACTAGGCTTTATAGAAAACAGCTCAACTGTTGCGAAGGCAATCGTTTAGTTTGTGTCAAAATACAAACTTTTTAGCTGCTCGTATCGAGTTGCTCTAAGTTCGCGGTGTCCCATATAATCCCATATGTTTCATTTTAGCAACTCAACAGTTGCGAAACTAAAAATTGAATGTGCGCGTATAGCCTTAAGGGCTTAGTTCTGTGAAAAATAGGGTGATAGATAGCAATGATATTTTTTCCAATTGTTATGTTTCAGATATCAAAATTCTCAATGACATCCAGCTGTCAAAATTTTCGATAAGTTTTGCCATTTCATTCGGACAACTATAGAACTCACAACACCGTGTGTTCGTTGATTTGGCGCGGGAAATCTTGACCGGAGACCCGGATTTTGGACAAACTTAATTTCCTTGGCCAAGCCTATGTATGTATATTAGCATGGCGGAATCATCGGACTTTAATTCTTTCGAAATGAGGAAGGAGAAATCGTTACCGTCTATAATTTAGGGTTTAGAGCGATGTTTACCAACTTCTTTCAACATCAATATCTCGGGATTTGGAAACTGGGTCATCTCGCGGCAAGCGTTCATCAATTGTCACCACTCGATTATTTTCTCTGAGGCTACATCAAGTCTTCAGTCTACGCAAAACGTATGCCTCGACGCTAACATTCGCGACGATATTGCCAGAATAATACTGCCATTCATCAAAAATTGGACCGATAGCTTAAATCAGTTACAGGGAAACAATCCGGTCATTTGAATGATGTGTTATTCCATATGTAATGGCTTGAATGTAGCTTTAAAATATAGCCAGAATCAAATGTACATATACATATCTCACACCCTAGTTGTTTTATTTAAATTTCTTTTCAAATCGTTTTAATCTGGTCAACCTTATGCAACGAATTGCGCTTTTCTAAGAGAAGTTAATCTAAACTTTTAAGACTTTATATTTATGTATGTTATATTTACTAAGGAAAATAACTTACTTTTGTACGTGTGAAATGTACTCTGCATCCCTTTTGTTCTTCTCACTTATATCCACATCCAAGGTAGTTGCTAAAATCAAAAAACATTACAGTTACTAAAATAATCATTTTGAAAACCTCTTAATTACCAATGGCCGTTTGTATAGTGAATCTTTGAAATAAATCATTCAAATCAAATTCTCCTCCACCAACTAAATTGTCGAGTTTTTCCAATAACTCCGTTGATTTATTATTAAATATTGGAAAAAATTTTAACAAGACTTTATGATGAAATGTAGGTCCTAACAGTTTCCGATGTTTGGTCCAACGTTGGGCTAGAAGTTATATTAAAATTGTTAGCAATTTTTATTTAATTTTTTAAATAGAAAGTTAATCTTTAATACTTTTACTAGATAGAAGTCCTTGACCGATTTCTTTATCTAAAACTTCAAATGCACTAGTTTTGTCGGTGCAGTTTCGTGATGAAAGAATCTTTTCGATAATATTTGGATCGAAAGTATAAAAATAAGGTACCGATCCGATCCATGTGAAAGCCGACTTGGTTTTGTAGTTTGTTGCAATTTTTGGCAATCTATAAAGGACATCTAGAAAATATTTTTTTTTTTAATTATTAAGTTATAGTTAAAATATTTTGCAAAAATTAAAATTTTAATATTTCGATTTCCTTTTTTTTAAATACTTAGTTAGTTATATTTGGAATCCAATTATAGTTTAAGAACCTTTTACATTTGTTTAATGTAATTTGAAAAAAGATACTACTAGTAACTAGTAAAATGTTTCTAAAAAAAATTTGGGTTGCCAATCTTAAGTATTTAATAATAAAGATTTTAGGAAATAATTTTAGAACTAATCATTCTCTTGTTTTCAAAATATTGATTTTTCAAAAAAAATTAAATATTTTGTTTTTAAATCATAAAAATATTTTTTTAGAAAATTTTTATAAACATTAAAGCACTAAAGGAGTTCTTATATTAAAATGTTGGTCAAAATCGTTTGAGCCGTTAATGAGAAAGTCGAAAGTAAAAAAAAGAGCGGTTATATGACAGGTACCGTTAATTAAATGAATTCTTAAATTTTTTGTTTAACCAAAATGTATCCCATAGCACATCCAATTTTTTCTTATCAAATTGTTACAGACGTTTTCGAGATAAATAAGATTTTGCATAACGCGTGTATAGGAGGAACCGCTAGTTTTGGATCTAAGCAATAATTTCAATTTCAACAATAATTTTCACCGAAGAACCTTAAATACCGAGTTTGACGAAAATCGTTTCAGTAGCTTATACTGTAGTTCGAGTATAAAGTAAAGACATACAGGCAAACAGACAAACAGACGGAATTGCCGGACGCACTTTATTCATGTTCTCTATCTTCGTAATGTCAACTTTGATCAAAATCTGGATTTCGATTTTTTTTTCCAAAAGCAAAACTTGCCCTATAGTATCTAGAATCTACCCACTCAAGTGTATCTGTCTACAAAATATGTATGTTTATCCTTCTGTTAATTTGCATACTTATAATTATTTTAATTAATAATTTTAACCTTGACCATATAGACCCCATGAAACAAAATATAACTAAACATGCAAGTTTCACAACAAAAATTATTAAATACGTAATGAATCATAAAATAATCCGGGGAACTGATTCTATTTGCATTTCAATATAAATTATTCAAATCTTAATAATAAAACGCAAAACACAAGCATTATTTTCTATACAAATATTTTAAATCTCAAATTTGTGACAACATTTTACCGGGTTTTTTGATGTTTGTGATATAATTTTATTGATTTTTTTTCTTTTGTGTATCACATTGCACATGCACACTAGTACATATGTATTATGTATGCCTAACCGAGAGGCGAGGCGTTTGCTCTTTCCAAGCATTATGTTTTTTTTTATTTTAATAAAAACGGTTGCATTGCAGAAACTGTTATGTTTGAAGCTAAGAAAATATTCAATACAGACAAATACAAATACAGACAGACAGACGGAATTACTAGGTTTCGTGTTCTCTATCATCGAAATAAATATCTATGTAATTTCATAAAAACTCCATGTGCAAGTATTAATTGGTAGTACAAAATATATGTATAAGCAATTAAATAATTATAAATGTATATACAGAACTGCTTTATAGAATCTCATTTACACTTAAAATGATACTTCACCGTTACAACGACAAATCTTTGCGATTTTTTAAAAAATCTTTTAAATTTAAAAATGCTATTAAAAGCGATCCAATAAAATTATAGTAAGTAAGTAAGCAAAAAACTTAGTGATGTTCTTATTGACACCATTAAGTAGGATGCTAAATCTGCAAAATCTTCGTTTTAACTTAGCCCATCATTCTAAATACTACTAATTCGACTAAAATTTTGAGCCATAAACTTTTAAAAATGATTGTTATTAGAGAAAACTTCAAAGAATCATAAAAACAGAATACTATGTGCTTTCCTAAACAAATATAAATTTATGCAAGAACAAACAATTGAAATCGTTTTAGCGTTTTGTTTTTTAAATAAGTTTTTATGTATATTTATTTTACCCGTACCAAAGGGATTTTGACTACCCTTAAAATGTTTGTGCAGTGTTGGTTTTGAATGTATGAATATCGTAATGGAAGGAAATATAGAGTCGGGTCCATGTTGTGCGGCTAAAAAAAGGATCTTTGAATTTAACAGTACGTCCGAAGTTGGACTCAATGGTTAACTGATGAGCATTCCCTGAAGCGCGAGTATTACGATCGAATTGCTTAAGGGGAGGAATGCAGCCAGATCAGAAGGGGTGACAAATTTCTTGCATCGTCGAAAAAACCTAAGAACTTATTAATAGCATTTTTGGTAACGTCGAAAATGTATATGAAAAATCTTCTTTAGGGACATGGTATATTTTTGTATGACTTGGTGTGTTAACAAGCAAAATTTCCGTATATGGAACGACTCCAACCCACACTAGGTTCACCAGGTGACAATGTATCTTCAAAAAATATAACCAGTTGGTGTGGATTTTGGGTCAGTGGCGTCATTGGTACGTACCTTTTCGAAATTGACTTTGGTGAGGCGGTCACCGTCAATGATGTCGCACTACAGAATGATGATAACCAATTACTTATGGCTCAAATTCAACCATATGGACCAAGACGATATTTGGTTCCAACAGGATGCGCTATGTGCCACACAGCGAACGGCCACGATTGACATTCTGCATGAACGATTTGAAGGTAAAATTATTTCTCGCAGAGTAGACGTGAATTGGCCAAGCTCATGCCTTCAAGATTAACATAACACACGCCATCGCTCAAATTCAGTCGATTTTATGCGAAAGAGTAATTGAAAATTGAACCACTCGGATCCGTGCCACCTTAAAAAACTTAGGTTAGGCGTAAAGCAGTTCGAAAAAGCGATGCGATTCGAGAAGCGTTTGCGTGCGAGAAAAATATTTACATTGCCTCTTATATTCGTTCGCACAGTGAAGCGATATTTTGTGCAATTTTTTAATAATTTTGATGGCAATAATTATAAAGGAATTAACAACACAATCGCGCAAAATCGCTTTTACTGTGTCACATCTAATTGTAGTATCTCGAATCGCTTGTCGCACGGCTTCTCGTATCGCAGTGCTTTGTCGCACCACTGCACGCGCAGCCTTAGGTGGGTATTTCAACTATGTCGTATTCCATACATGGACCTTTTACGCACCTCACACACAGCTTGTTTTATTCCATTTTAACATCTACCCGCCCTTATTTTATTGAAAAACCATTTATATGAAATGTATAAAACATAATTATGAAAAATTGATTTGAAGTCAAAATTGAAAATAAATTATTCTATAAAAGGTACTGTTAGTTCTGACTTAATTTCAATTTTGAACAAATTGTATGGCAGTAACCGTTTTTCTTAGACTAAAAAAACGAATACACCTGTCAAAGGGTAAATGCTGTTTAAAAAATTTAAAGAAAATCAGCCGATAGCCATTTATACTGTAGTGGAACAGAAAGGCAGACAGAACTGCGAGACCAGCTTTTTCCATCTACCCTTATCGTAATGTCCATTTTAATCACATTTTAATCAAAATGTCGTTTTCAAGTGAAGTAAGCATTTCATTAGACGTTGGGTCGAAGCGCATCCTTTTACAAAACGCCATACGGTGTGTTGTGTGATCGGCTACTGAGCACTCTTGACTCTTATCGAGATGGTTGTATTACAAACGCTTCTTATTTATAAGACTTATGGCTTAAACACATGTGCAGCATTTTCCCTGCAGCGAAATTTAATTACACAGGTTCTTATGGGAGCAGAATCATTGAAAGTCTGCATGCAGCGCTGCGCTGCACGATGTCTCTATTCCTAAATTTGCTGCCTAGTTTCATTGCAGCCATAATTGTAAAACAAAAATTTCCAAATAATTGCTATTTGGCATTACTGATATTGACAGATTGTTGACATTGTCTGTCATATTTGCAAAAAAAAGTTTGTTTTTGTCTTTGGTGGAAAACTTGATATTGATACAATAATGGAAGAAAAAATAAAACAAATTCATTTATGACAAAACAAATCCGTACAATGAACAAGAAGTGAAAAGAATTTGTTTTGTCTCCGACTCGTATTTTTGTTTATTTTCAGACAGATGAAAGATTGTTACTGCTCACCAGTTCCTGTTTGGGATAGGTAAATTGTATCCAACTAAGGACATTTTCTTCAGCTTTACATAGCAACATCAACGCGAGGGAAACTACATGTCTAGTATAGTTTTATTTTTCATTTGTGCTTTGTATCCTCTTTTGCTTTTCCTACTTATCACCAGGAACAATTTTTGAAAGTATAGGTGCAATTCTCTTTCATTTTCTGATTAATTAAATTTGTCCACGGCCTTGAAGTTTTGATCTGGAACAAATTATATTCATTTAAAAACTTGAGGTATTTCTCATACACGGCAATCAAAATCAAAATTTTGTCCTTGTTTGTTGAAATATCCATTTAATTTAAAATAAACTTATAAAACTTTAAGTACAAAACAATTTAAGCAAACAAAAAGAATGAAAATTTGGCAGATGTCATTTTTGTTTTAACAGAACTAGGCATCATTAAAGTTAGGAAGTATGCACATGTGTTCTGGCTGCAGCGCTGCATGCATCGCTGCGTGCAGACTTGCTGCACATCTGTTTTAGCCATTACTTAAATTTTCTCTATTTCATACATAGAAAAAACATCAGTGAAACAGTGTTATATGGCACAACAAAGAACTCCACAACACACCACTACTCGCAAATATGGTAGTAGCCATATCAAATACAACGATAAAGACACACGCTTCCACAACACACTACACCAGATATTTGTATCGGTTCCGACTTAACTGACTTACTAGTTCATTCATTTCTCTGACTTATTATTACATATACATAAACTTATTATTGGAATAAGTTTAACTTTTGCTTTTAAGGACTTAAGTCTATTGTAAAAGATACTGAAATAAATAAATACTAATACTAAAAAAAATCCATATCATTCTACTTTATTCTGTAATTTTTTTATTTTAGAAATATCGTTTAATTAAATTTTGCTGTTTTTTCACAAATAAATTTTTTTTATTAATTCGTTAGTTTAATAAATGTCAAATATTTTGATATATCACAAGTTACTCTTCATGCTACAGAAACTTCACTAATAATTACTCAAGAAATCGCCAAATAACGGGCTTTTTTGGAGAGAAAAATGCCGCTATGTCATAAAATAACCATAGACCAATATAAATAAATTTATTTCCTGACGGATGAGGTTTTTAAGTAAAGCTTTAATATCAGGCTTCATTTTTTAAATTTATTGAGAATTACAGCATTTAAAATATGTACATACTTACTCGTAATTGATTGAATACGCGTCATTTTAATTAATTTTTCAAAATGCAAAAGTTGATAAAAAAATTTAGTTTTTAAAACAGATTTCCCATTTCTTTTCTACAAAATTGTAACATATTTTATTAGGATTGAATAGAAGCTGAAGTGGTATTGTATTCAATATTGAACTAATCAAATGAAATTTTCTTCAGATGACTACGTTCACTTATGCGGCGATTAGACCTATATGAAGTCAATACACTATTTCCACTTTCTATTAATGTAAAAAATCTCACTGAATGAATATTTAATATTTCCTGGGATTCCCTGCTTCCCTTTACGATAATAATGTTTTATGTTATGTCTCATGTTCATATCTAAAATAGCACACACAAATTTGTTCTCCAAAATCGTCTAAAGCCCATATTTGATAAGAACTTTACGGATCCATAAATAAAACAGTTACAGTTATTTTTGTGCATTTACATGTTCCATGCACATACATATTACAAATTCAACGAACTAAATTAAAAAATTAAACTTAAAATCAAATTAAAATCGATTTTAAACCAAGTGACGAAATGATTTATACTTTATAGCGTTGGGACGTAGAATACTTAATATACGATTATCACAAGTTTAATGGAAACAAAAATAATTTGGATCCATAAGCTTATTCGATCTTAATAATGTGTTGTTCCTTTCGTAGTTAAAAATTTCATATTTTAACACACGACTTCAACCTTTACCATACCATTTTAAACCGTCATATTTGATAATAAAATAGATAACACTAACCACATTCATTTATCACTAACGGTTTAATTATCTAATTTTGTAATTTCTTGTGGCTCAAACCACTATTCGAAAATTTCAAAGCTGTTGCAATACTTATGGTTAAGTGAAACGGGTCTAATAAGAAGTATTAAGAATATTAAAACAAAAAAAAAACAATTACACATCCGCACCTTTTTGTGGAAGCAATTTATGTAGAATACCCAAAAACGGTAGACCCAAAGGTCCAGGAAATTTTAGAGCAAATAAATAAAATCTGCGACGCGTCCATATAAAATAAAACCAAATCAAAAATCCAAAGAGCAACAGATACGCATCAACTGTCATATCGAACAAATATCACCACTTCAAGTTTAATACTAAATCTATCAAAAGGTTTTTGCTACTTCACCCGACAAGATACCGATTTAAACGAAATGCTTAAGATATCTAACCGAAATCTTTGAACTAAACGACAGTAAAAGCCGTTAGACTTGAGTGGTAAATTGGTGTTTTTTTTTGTATATATGTATTACTTATTTTGCCATAACTGGGTGGGAGAATGTCGTCAAAGCTCAAACTTGTCTTGTCCATTGATAGGTTGTTTCTTAGCTTTTTATATACCCGATTGCAATAAGCTGGATCCACTTATCTGCGTTTACATAGATCAAATTAACAAGGGTGCATTTTTTGTTTGACATGAGGATGGTAAGTCAGTCTGTTTCGATGGTGATGGACTTTCTATACAACTTTGTCAGAGTCTGTCTTTTAGAAGTTAAGGTTAATTTATAGCCCAAAGTGAAACTTTATTTATATGGGGGGGAACTTATATAAGAGCTTCAATATTACACTATCAATTTACTTGAATACAAGTCCATGCGAAAAATGTCTATTTTTTCAAAGTTGCACACTGGGGTCTGCTTTGCCAGAACCTTACCCAAAACTTGAAATTTTAAATGAGTAACGTTATAATTTTTCCCACATCTATTAGTCACATTAAGGGGGTGATTACAATGTACAAAATGCGTTTCCTAAATATACTAGATGAAAATGTAATAAAGCCCAAACATTCAAACAATTTGTATCTTTTATAAGTGTTTTTCTTTAAAAAGCTTTATACCGATAGATCTTAACATTGTATACGAATATTTGTCGGATAAGAGTTTTTTTTACATGTGACTTTTTATAAATATCTTTTATTTTAATCAATTGCGATATTGTTTAATTGCGATGTAGTTTAACAATACATTTGGATGATTATTATATAGAGAATAATATATGTATATGTATATATTCTTGGCAACTATTTTAATAATATGGAAGGGTATTTAATTTAATAGTGTTTGTTTTGTTTTTTTTTTTTAAATTAAAACTTATGTAACTGCCTTAAGACTTACCTTAGCGGTAGTGCTTTTAAATTTTAAATTATCATTAAATGAACACTCAGGTATACATTAGCTTTTCGTTAATTTTTGAGCAATTTTCTTTTATAGTAGGGATGTGTGCAATTTCGTGTAACCCAACCTTTGAGAAATGCCAACAAAGGTTTAAAATTGTTTTTAAAATCTTGTTTTGAGAAACCTGAATTTGTTTGTAGTGACACTTCCCACAATAGTACCAACATGGAGATGCATTATACATATATAACAAAGAAAGTAGGGAAAGAAATTTATATATATTTTTTTTTTTTTTTTTTTTTTTTTATAATCTACCCGCGCTCAAGGGATTATGATTACCCTTTAAATGTTTCAACACAGCGCGGGCGTGAAGTTAATGAAGAGAAAGAAGGATTTATTTTCGACGGATAGATGGAAGTTACTGATTAAAAGAGGAAACAAGATACTTATTAAAAATTGACCTTTCTTTACGCTCTCAGATATTTGATTTGAAAAAGTGAAGCTTTTGTCCAGGGTAACACCTGAATATTTAATACATTGTTCCCATTGAATTGGAGCATTACACACCAAGAGAGATTGCATTGCATTGCTTATGTTTTCTTGTAAAAAAAAAGATTGTGTATATTGACGAACGCAAAGCCTCTGTAAGATTCTAACCTATAAACGTCAAACATTTTGTATTCTAAAAACATGTCGCTGCCTTTGACTGATAACGTGTCGTTTTGACATATCACTGACAGCTGCATAGAAAACCCCCAACGCCGGAAAAGAAGTTTTACTTCAAAAAAACATGCTTGAGCCTTTATGGGGTTTACGAGTATTTTGATTGTCCAGTTAGAAAAGTAGATTTGAACAGTATCAAGAGCGTTTTGGAGGTTTAACAAAATTTGTTGACAGTTTTCGAAGATACTAAATACCTACATACATGTATCGAAACATGATCTCAATAATTTGAAGCAGGAAAGTCGAACACTAATTATTGTAAAGAGTACAAAGCATAATTTTCTTGGGCTATTTAAACGAAGAACTTTCTTTCATTTACAAAACTTTTAATAATCTTTTTAATTTACTTTGGCAGACCGTATATTCGAAGCTTATGGATAAGACCGTCTTGCCAAACGCTGTAAAAAGCTTTTTCAATATCAAAGGAAACCATTCGAACTGATTTTTTGAGTTTAAGTGCTAACTAACCTCCATTACTATTAATGTTAATGAAGGGAGCCTACAATTTTCTTACGTTTCCGATCTTGAACGTTTATTCAGCAGATCTTTTCATGACAACAGATACTCTTGCATTGAGGATTCGTCACTTTCTCGCAAGAGTCAGTATACCCATATAAAAAACATTTTTGCAGCAGCTGAGAATCGACATTGCTAATATTAGGTTTAGCGCATTTAAAACAAACAACTCAAAATCATTCGGGATTATATTTACATATAATGTACCTGCCCCTATACAACTGATATAAAGGAATTTGAAAGTGAAGTTTAACTTAATTTAAATTTAAATTAAAACCATTTTTACTTTCAATTAATTAGGAATACCTAAATAAGACGTACATACGTAGGTACTGTTTTAATCAAACCTAACCTTATGAGGACCGTTCATGCCCTTCAGCGTTGCCACAAAGTGCCCGATCGGGCCATTTGGCCCCCTGTTTTACATTTTGGCCCTTTGCCCGGGCCAATTAGAAATGGCCCCCAAATCTAAATTTTAGAAGATTTAACATATCACATCATATCGTTCTTAATAATAACTAAAAAGCTTTACAAAATTAAATATAAATCATCACGATGCATCGCCACTACAACTGCATTTCATCAAACGAAAATAAAATGCACGACTGGATCGCATAAACTTGCTTTTATGTAAAAGTACTTCTGAATTAAAAATACATTTAATAAACATAAATCATGGATTTAATGAGATAAAAATGTTCAAATGCATGGAATTGCCGTCTGATTTACGATAAAGTATGAATTTATGCAAATAAAGTTTAAAAATTGTTTTATTATTAAAGTAATTTTTTATATAACAAATTTCTTTAAAATTTTCCTAGAAAATTTGGGATGCCAATTTTAAGTATTCAGTATCTAGTATAGATTTTAGGAAATAATTTCAAAAAATAATCGTTCACATGTTTTCAAGATATTGATTTTTCAAAAAATAAATAAAAATAAATTGGAATTTGTTTTTTTTTTTTTTTTTCAAAAAACCCAAAAAATAGTCTTTCGAATATACAATATTATTTTAAACTTAAGGGGGCTCCTGCTGAAATTTTTTGGTTAAGATCGTAAAAGCCGTTAATGAGAGTAGAAAATCAAAAAAACGGTTCTATGACAGGTACCCGTTAATAACATTTTGCCCCAAAATTTTTTTTTTGACCAAAATGTAGTACATGTCCATAATATCACACCTTAATTTTTTTTACCAAAATTGTTAGAGCCGTTTTTTAGATTAATAAGAATATGCATTACGGGTGTATGGGGGGTACCGTTGGTCTTAGAGCTAAAAAAAAACTTTCGATTTCTCCTCTAGGGAATCACAGAAGACCCTTAACTACCGAGACTGAAGAAAATAGGTCCAGTCGTTTAGGCTGTAGTGAGAGGTACAGACATACGGACATACAGACATACAGACAGACAGACGGAATTGTCGGACCCACTTTATTCGTCTTCGCTATCATCGTAATGTCAACTTTGATTAAAATATCGAGTTCGATTTTTTTTCCAAATGCAGAACTTGTCCTATAGTACTATGTATAAAAAACGTGGTCACGTGACCACGACAAGTGAAACCCTGTCGGACAATAATAAATAATCGCGGTAAGTCCGTAAACTATTCTTCCATTAAAAATTTTGTAAGCAGTTCATAACTAAAAGGATGTATAATTAAAAAAAAAAACACCAGGAAGGAAATCTATCCACAATCGCCAACTACTAACACAGCCCTGTGGGGGAGTGTTGGAGGTCCATACCTGTAGAAAGATGTGAAAATCTTACTGATTCGATTCAACATCGTTGTGCTGCTGTTATTTCTAACAAGGGACATGCTACTTAATATTAATTTAAGTTCAAATATTCGACTATCACTTATGGTAGAAATTGTGGATTTTGAATGCGCTACTATTATTCTATATGACTTGGATATATTTAAAACTACCAACTAATTTATTGAATTTGAAAATGATTTCTGAAATTAAAAGCCTAAAAGACACTAATTTGAAAATCAGGTGACTATTTATTTCTTTAAAATTAGTAGATTAATTTATTTTAATATTTGTTGCGTCAAAAGGTTCACTACTATTATTTTGACCGCAGCTATATGTCCTGATTAAAAAATTAACCAAAATTTTAAATGTGGAAAAACAAAAGCAAGCCCTGTTTTGAAGGATGTTGTTAAACCTCTCTGCTGTAAGGAAATCGCGCAGAAGTTAAGACAAACGAAGTTTTCTTTTATAGAACATAGATCTACAGATGTTTCTATGACAAAATGTGTTGCAGTTGTGTTGAGATCTTATGAAAACTCGATTAAAAAAATTATGGGTAGGTTTTTGTGTAGATATTTAAGAAATAAAAGATTCTTCCGCATAAAATAAAAAAAAGAATAAATACAAACATTAATAAATTGTAGTTTAATGTTTTAAGAACGGATTTGTAAGTAAAATATTTGACCCCAACTTTTGTCAAATGGCCCTTGAAAAATTTCAAAATGGCCCTCTCTGCTTTTTCCTTCGCGGCAACGCTGATGCCCTTGTCGAATAGTAGTCCCTTTGTGCAATTTCTAATTTATATATTTGAAAAAAATTTCTCTCGCGCTGTTTAATTTTTTTTTTCTTATCTTAATAGTCCGAGGATTCTTTTCAACCATTCGGTCACATCTCATTTCAAATCTAAACTTATGAACCCACGATCAGATAATTTGGCGTACCCTCCAAACCACTAAGCCATCAATTAACACAAAACAAGAAAACAAATGAAGCTTACGAACCAATCACCGCACTTTAACCGTAGGATAAAACGTTTGGGTGTCACACGCCAGCGAAAGTGTTAAGTGTCTCAAATTTCCATCAATTATTGGGGTATAAAAAGATTTTTGTTGTCAAAATTCAACAAATGGACCACTGTACAAAGACCTGCACTCAGTGGTAGATACTTACAATAACTCTAAAGGGATGTACGATTTTGCTTCAAGTTCATGATAGAGTATGCAGTTTTATTTATAAAAATGGTTTAAGCTATTTTCAGCAAACTTCATACCTGTAATGTCCAAAGCGATTGCATGTTATTTCAGAAATCATAATAATTGTGTTAGTGCTTTTGACTTTTTAACAAACTTTCTCCTTAACTATATCATTTGATTAGTAGATTGGTAACTCTTAGAAGATACGAAGATCACTCTGTAGATATATTGGTACGCAGAAATTCATGTGGTTGGTGGAGCCAGAGAATCACAACAAATTTAAATATTACATAATATTGACAATTAATATACATACATATTTGACTTTTAAACTTATGTCGATTTCCTTTTACACCAGGGATTTTAGGGATTGCGATCCCTTGTCAAATTTTGTCTTTTTAGTGTGCGTATTTCGTATACATGTAAATCCCTCTCCAAATACGGATTCGAAAGATTTGATCTCTGTCAAAAAAAAATCGATTTTTTTGGTGTGGTAAAAGTCAAAATTTGACAAGGGATCGCAATCCCTAAAATCCCTAGTGTAAAAGGAAATCGACATTAGTGTAATCTATGACGTATAATTGCTGCACCATTATAAATATTAATTTAACCTGTTTTTGTTTCTAAGGACGTGAATCATAAGCCTTGAATATTTTCAGAGTTCTAAAGTGTGGTTGATTTTGGGTTTATATTTATGGGGATAAGATTTTTAATTATTCCAGTTATATAGTAAGTATTTAATTGAGCATTAGTGTGTATTATTTAAATGAGCCCAGTAGCTGGTCTTATGAAAAATACATATCATGTGATTTTTAATTGATGAATCTGAAATTGCAATTTGAAACTTGTTTTATTTTTACGAGAAAATCATCAAACAAAATGCAGACTCTGTGACTAGTAGTCTATTTTTTTATTTAACATAATTAGCATACTCGTAAGCATTTCATTTTAATAAGCAAATTATACATTGATGTACGAATATACGAATACATAATATGTATATTTTTTATTTATTTTTGAAACCAATCTTGAATTATAAAATACATTTCATAATGCTTGGACGTTTCTTAATTATAATGCTAAAAAAATTGTATTCATGAGTTCGGTTGGGCGAAAGTATATTTTTTTCCGGAATAAATAATTACGAAAAAAATAAATACAATTCAAGTGGTTTGGAAATTTTACGATAAGAATATTACAAAACTTTCATAATTAAGACAATTTTTTGTTTCTTCTTGTGGAAATATTCAAAAGATACTCGAATTAATGTGGAGTTCTTATAAAACCAAATCGAACTGCGAAGCATAACTAATTTTTGAAAGATCGACAAATTTAATGACTTTCTAATTTCATGCCTTTTTACTTGCGATATATGTATATGTACATACATACATAGGTATTATGTGCCAAGTTATGCATTAGTTAAAAAAAACTCGAGATTTGGATCAGAATGGACTTTCAAGACGAAAAAAGTGGGTCTCGCAATTCGTCTGCCTGTCTGTTGTTGGTCCGTCTATCTATTTGCTCGACAGCAGCTTAAATGGCTTGGACGGTTTTCTTTAAGCTTGCTAGATGGCATTTTTAATTTTTTCCACCACACTTTTTTTTAAGACCAAAAATAACGGTACCCACCATACGAACTTTTTTCGAAATTTTATAAAATATTTTTTTTTGTCAAAAACTGTTCCACAGATTTCTTAAAAAAATTGGGAAATTTCATTTAGTTAAAGCTAGGTAATGCTTAAAAATGTCCAAAAAATGGTTATTAATATATTGTGTATTCAGATTTTAAAAAAACATTTTTTGGGATTTAAAAAAAAAACAATTTTTTTTTAAACTCAATATTTCGGAAACCCCACACTCGATTTTCTTAAAACTTGATAGTTTTGTTTTTCAATTTTTAATTTCCCAGATTTTCCTGAGTATCATAAGATCTATGGGGTTTTCCGCAAAATTGTCATTGAGTTTTATTTTTATTATTGTAATAATATAACATAATGCATACGCAGAAAAAATGCTATCTCAGTAACATTTTTTCTTAATTATACCCATACCCATAATAACTCACTTAATTTTGTTTTATCAAAATAGTTTCAGCCGTTTTCGAGATACATAAGATTTTGCATAAGCTGTATGGAATTTTTTTGGAAAATTCGTTATCTCTAAAACGGATCAATATTTTTTTTTTGAAATTTAATTTATATTCGTACAATAACCAAAAGTTTAAGTTGGCGTACGAATTTTTTTAATGTTTTCAGAATTTTGTATATAAAAGCTTACTTTTTAAGAAATCATATAACGATTAATAATTTTTGTTCTTGCATATTCATATTTGCTTAAGAAATCACATGTCCTTCTGTTTTTATACCTTTAACTACTTAGAGAGTTTTCAAAATTAATTTTATCAAGAATTTTTAAATTCTTAGTCTATTACAATACAAAAGAGCAAGCTTGTGCAACCGTGCATTTTATTTTATTTGCAATGTGTGTATAAAGCTACGATCCTTAAATATGTTGTCGTTTCGATTAATTATTCGAGCAGAGATTAAATCAAAGATTAAATTTAAGCTTGAGTCAGCGCTTTTAAGTGGCACTGATATTGAAACTTCGATAAGCCCCGTTTCTTAATTAAAACACTTGCATAATTATTTAATTATTTTGTTGTCTTTTACTTATTGAGCAGTTAATAAATAGAAACAGTGGTATATTGTGATAAGTTCTTTAGAAAAGAAAAAAACACTATTTTGAGTATCTGTTATGATGGGGTGTTTTATGCAAAGAAGAAAGGAAATGGTTAATTCTATTCATGTATTATGGCCTTATTAATAAAAGTAAACATTCGCATTAATTATAAAACACAATGTCGTTCAAGTAACTGCCTCGGCTGGCTTCGTAGTAGCCCATTCTGTCACTGCAATTTTCCAAGTCTTTATTGATGATTTCGGTCTGTAGCTCACGGATTAGTTGGGTGATATTGGTCTTAATTGCCTGAATCGTTTCCAGATAGTGGGCATAACATCGGACCTTCACGGTTCCCCACAAAAGAAGTACAAAGGGGTCAAATCACAACTTCGAGACGACCAATTGACATCGCCAAGATGGTTGATAACACGATTTGGGAATGAGGTGCGCGAGGATTGCCGAGTCAATTGGACCTTGTAAGAGAATAATCGGAAATCATTGTGCAGAATTCTCCTCAGACTAGTGCGTGAAATGTTGAGCTGTTGAGATCGATGGCGAGTTGATATTCATGAATTGAGTCTCACACTCTCAGCTACAGCAGTCACATTCACGTCTTTGCGCACCATACGACGACGGGGACCATTAGTGTTGTCCAAGCAGCATACCAGTCTCATGAAACTTTTGCACCAACTTGCGAAAAGCAGCCGCGGTGGGTGCTTCATTTCGGCCAAAATTCCTTTTAAAAAAACGCACTGTTTGGGCAACACAGCGCTCACTTTGGAAATAAGTTTTCAATATTTCTCAACCTTGTTCAAGCGTAAATCGACTCATGTCATTCCGAGAAGGTATGATACCGACTTTCTGTGAAGATTTCGAGCAGGAAATACTGTCAGTGTCAAAATAACCTATGATTTAAAAAGAAACAACTAGATGGTTTATTCTTTATGACCGATAAGTATCAAAATGCCGAGCATATTAAGGCCCCAATTATAGCTTTCATTGAAATGCATCATTGGAACAAATCAGTGGAATCCTGACTTTATTTTTTTGTCAAGCCAGTCATAGCAATCATTGAAAAATTGGTTTCAGTAAAAGATCCTGTCAGTAACTGATAATAAATTAATAACCAATTTGAGAATAGAAAGAGAATCGAACACATTCAGTGGAACTATTTTGTTTCAAGTTAAAGAAACGAAGATCAGCTATTCATTGAAATTGATTTCTATCATGGAAATAATAAAAGTGTCTTTAAAAGAAATTTTAAATCAAAATTTAGTATTTTTTAGAGTAAAAAAAATTCTAGAATTCATTACTTTCATTTTGATACTTTTTCAATAGGTGCGTTTTATTACCTACGGATCTTTGTGGATTCGGATCTAGATTAATTTTTAACAGGTAAAAACAATATGAGATCCTAAATTTTAAACTTTTATAATCGCGATTGTAACTATTCATTTTACTTTTATAAATATTTTCTTAACGGACTTACCGCGATGGTATTTTATTCAAAAAATTGAATTTAAATCCCGACGTTTCGACAAGGTTCCACTTGTCGTGGTCACGGGTTGACTGATGGCTTGTGGGTGGTAGTTGTTGTTTCTTTTTGTTTTGTTTTATTCTCTCTTGCGGAGATTGTACCGGTGTATGCCAACACAGTCAACACACCGGTACAATCTCCGCAAGAGAGAATAAAACAAAACAAAAAGAAACAACAACTACCACCCACAAGCCATCAGTCAACCCGTGACCACGACAAGTGGAACCTTGTCGAAACGTCGGGATTTAAATTCAATTTTTTGAATAAAATACTATCGCGGTAAGTCCGTTAAGAAAATATTTATAAAAGTAAAATGAATATGAGATCCTGTTCTCTATCTGGATCTATTTTAAAGATCCAGAAATTAGTTCTTTTTCTGGCGATGGCTTTTTATGGTAAGGTAGTGTAAACTATACAGTGTAAAGAAAAAAGACAAGACACATTTGAAAATCAACAATCGTAAGCAAAAGGGAGATGAGCATACAACACAACTGTCACTATGATCCGTATCATTTTATTTTCAAGGGTTAATCTATATGGATCATTGGCGATAATAAAATGCGGCTAATTTATGACTCGTCTTTTTCAAAGACCCACAAATTAATTCTTAATCTTTCAGGTAGATCGATTGTTGTAATAAGTTATTAGGTTCGTTCGTTCAACTTTATCCAGGGTTGACCCAGGTTTTCTTGACAACCCTCAGAGTTGTACACAAAAACTGGGGTTTTCGGTTTTCAAAAAACACCCAAAGGCTGTCAACTGTTTTGTTGACAACTAAAAACAAGACAAAATAATTCTGTTCTCTGATAAAACTTTAAATTTGTTTTAAATTAGTTTTAAAAATGAACGAAAACTTTTTTCCGTTGTTGCTGAATCTTTCATCTGATGAGTACAACAAACATTTAATTGCAAACACAAGCAATAACATGCAACATGAATCGCTAAACGACAACAAAAGAAATGCATATGAAATCTCATATGACTTTTGACAGTTTGATCGTTACCTGAGAGTTCAGGGCGACCCCAGGTCTCCTGCCCCTATGATCCATATGGTAATATTCTTAACGGTAAATATATATGGGTCAATATTAATTAACGATCAACGGTTAATGTTTTTCAGGTCTAATAAAAAATGATTTGCTAATTGAATTCTATGTTGTTATCCGGAAATCTGGATTCATGCTTATGTATTTTGATTTCAATAAATGCCTTTGCCCAATAGGAGTCAAAACTTGGACAGAATTTCTTAGATAAATTTAAAATAACTTTTGTGTATGTGCAAGTAAATTTGCAAGTGGATGTACATTGTACATTCTGCTTCAAATCCAGCTTTATTACAATCCTTATCAAATAAAATTAGTTAAATTATTTATTGGAAAAAAGAAGCTCTGAACGTCGAGAACACTTGCGCAATACAATGCTAATTTTGCTTTAATTTGCAGTGATTTGTCTGTGTGTTTTATTTGTTTTTCATATAACATCCTACTTTGCTATGAACAGCTTTCCAACAAAAATCAAGCCTTAAAGTGGATTTACATGTTTGTGCATCTGCGAAATGCAGAAAAGTAGAGAGAGGCAGATGTATGTCGAAAACTGAAAGTGGGAGAGAATAAACAGGTGATAACTATTTTTTACTTCGTATAAACTGCTATAACTTGTTGGCCTGTTAATACGAAACTATACAATGAAAATTTAACTTACCTCCATTTTCTTCCATTTCCTTTTAATGTTTTTTTTGTTTCATATCATGCGTCCGTCAACAAAAATGATAGAAAAAATGTGAAAATATCGCAAATTTACAAAATGCAGACGAAGATGCTATATATAATAAAGATGAACATGTTCGGAAATATAGATTCCAAAAAAGAACATAATAAGATAATAAGAAAGATGTAGAAAGATATAACTTTCCGCAGCATGTTTTCATGAACACCCCCTAAGAAATACTTGCGTAAATGTGGGAAATATTTTGTGAAATGTCAAATTAAAAGTCAGAATCCATACTTCTTTAGTTTACGAGGTTTATTTCTACATTTTCCGCAGCAAATTTGTGAGATAATTTTATGCGATTTGCAGAAACTTTTTCCCATACAAATTTTGACAGCTCGTTTCTGCGGAGATAAAATTATCTGGTTTACGAGGTTTACGAGGGTTTTCCGCGCTTACACGAATACCCCTAATGCCAATAATCGAAAGAAAAACTTTTTTGTCCAACCAATAATCTCCAGAGAACTGAAAAGTTGCCCATATAAACTTCCATTAAATAGGCAACAAATGACATTTTAATTTAACTGATAAGTTTACACTGACAGTTTTCATCACGTGGGATGCGTACCATTTACCATTTCATGTGTGGGAATGAAGGGCATCAGCACATTTTTACTAGTTTTTCTCAGGATTTTCGACAGTAAATGTGTGGAGTGTGATCTGTGGTTTGGTTTGGTCGTGATTCGGGAGTCGGGGTGGTGTTATCGTCTTTAATATCTGCTTGTAACAACATCTATTAAATTTGCCAGTTTAAAAAATTTAAACAATAATAAAAAGAAATGCTTTCCAAAAAAGAAAACGAAATGCGTGCTTTGGCACTGAAATTATACGAAATTAATGCTTTCAAGTTTGGTGATTTTAAAATGAAAGTTGGAATCAATTCACCTGTATACTTCGATCTACGTGTCATCGTTAGCTTCCCTGAAGTTATGGTAAGAACAAAATGTGTAATTAGCTAAATTTAAACACTGCAAATGTAAATCTCATAGGAACAAGTTTCAAATCTGATCTCTGATTACGTCCGAGAGAACAAGCTTCAATGCAAGCACGTTTGTGGTGTTCCCTACACAGCTCTTCCTATTGCTACAATCGTGTCAGTGCGAGAAAACATCCCCATGCTGGTGAGACGCAAAGAAGCCAAAAGTTATGGGACCAAGAAACTCATTGAAGGAAAATACAATGCAGGAGACACGTGTTTGATTGTTGAAGATGTCGTCACCTCTGGTTCTAGCGTATTGGATACGGTAAAGGACCTTCAAATGGAAGGAATAGTTGTCAGTGACGCAGTGGTTGTAGTCGACCGGGAGCAAGGAGGAAACGCTAACATAGGCAAGCACTCTGTTCGTATGCATTCCCTATTCACTCTGTCGTATCTGTTGAATGTGCTTAAAGAAGCTGGGAAAATTCAACAAGAAACTGTTGATTCTGTTGCCAAGTATATCAGTGGATGTCAAATCAATAGCGACGGTTCCTTCGTCGATGGACCCAAGAAAGTTGGTGAGTTTCCGTTTAAAAAAAAGAAATATGGTTGAGTTGTTTTCTTATCATATCAACTCCCGCTAAGGTGCGTTCAACTTGGTTTCTTCTTTCATTCTATTAAAGTCAAAACAAATTCAGATTCAATTAACCTTGAAAATTATTAGTTGAAATAAATTGGCGCGATTTGGAATAGGGTTGGCGATAATTGATTGTCACCAACAACTACTATCAAAAATAATTTATTTTTGCTTTTTCTACAAACACTTGTTTAGTCTTGGATGTTCGACAACTTAGGCTGTTAGATACAAGAATGTGATTTAAAAAAGACATCAATGAATTATTGTTACATTGGAGTAAATACGTAGTACCCGTAAATACACATTTATACATATAAAAATATATTATATACATTGAGCAGCATTATTCTATATTAAATCAAACGAATGTTTATGAAGATTATTTCATTTATTTAATATGCTAAGTGTAGATAATTGGATAAGATAAATATTGAATTGAGGTGTATGTAGATAAGCTTATTTTTATTGTTGACAACAGTAAGTCAACTAGTCGAATTGTGGAATTAAAGCTATAACTATCACAGTAAGATATAATTACAAAAATTAAAGGCTTTAGAAGATATGCTATTAGATTAATGCGAACAAGAACTCTGAAATAGAAACTCGAAATCTAAAATTTAGGGCTGATTAACGTTAAAGGTTCTTGCTCCTATACAATACTTTTATGTCCATATTGCAGCTTTATTTTGTATGTACCAATTTAAAAGTTTCCTGTTACATGTATCGAGAGTGAATTAAAACGTATTCACACTCGAGTAAATACAGATAGTCTTTTCGATACCTTCTCGCTCCTAGAGTTCTTTCAAATAACTCGCGACAAGAGCCTCAGCCTTTTTGGCACTAGGTATTGATATTTTGACCTATAACAAGAAATATTTAAAAATTCAAGCTGTATCTCTAATTTTGCTTGTTATGCTTCTGAAGATTGCGGAATGTGCAGCTTATTATATTTTTTGTGTGTTAAACACTAGTTAATCTGTGTCCACTATATCTTCAGCATTAAAAACCTTGTGGAAGCAAACTTAGCGTGTTGTTAAATGATTCTATTGAGCCACACACGAGATTTTGTAATTCATAATTCTGGTCCAAACCGTTCTTTCATTGAAAACTTACAACACTAATTATCTGCTATCTGAAAACTCTGTAATATGCAACTGCATTTATTAAATATTCCATGTATAGCTCCTTATTTGAGCTGGTAAATTAGAAACATTTTAGCACACTTATGCACGAAGCAAATTGTTATTTGTTAATTGGCATCTGTTAAATCTGTTGCTTATTATTACAGTTTCTGATGCCAAATCATCATGGCAAGATACACGATTGAACAGCACGTACAAATAATACAAATTTATTATCAAAATCAATCTTCGTTAGTGCAAACGTTGCGTACATTTTACGGTAGTCGTTGTTGTCTTTTACAGTTGACTCTTCAACGTTTGGGGTCAAATTTGAGATGACCGGTTCATTAATTAATCAGACAACATCCGTACGTCAAAGGAACGCAAGGTCAGCAATGCAAATCGCTGTGGTCCCTAAAAGTGTACCGCAGACCCCGAGGCAGTCAATTCCTTATCGTGCACAAGAACTCGAGCTTTTGCAGATTTCAACTTGCGAATTTCATGGCCATATACACTGTTTGTTCACTGGCTGGGATTCGGATCGCTTGGAAGAGGATCCCAAGCCGAAAAAATCACCTTTAGCTACGAGTCGCATTTTTAGATGAATGCCTGTTTTGGGACGACACCCCAACCCACACGAGGTTAATGGCGTCAATGGTCCGTACTTTTTCGAAAAAGATATTGACGAGCGCTACGGAACGATAATAACCAATAACCCATGTCGCGAATTAACCCATTTAGACTTAGACGACATTTGGATCCAGAAGGACTGCGCTACATGCCAGAGAGCCAACGCGAGGCCACGATCAGTATTCTGCATGAACGATGGTGATGTCAATTTGCCATCAAGCTCTTTTTCTTGTGAGGTTTCTGGAGTCGCAGATCTATGCGAATCATCTCTCTTTTTCATCTCTCAAATTCAGACCGATCTATTCGGAAGAGTCATTGATAATTGGATCACTCGGATCCGTGCCAGTGTAAGAATCCGAGGCTGGCATTTAAACGATGTTATATTCCTTACATTGTGCTATACATGGGCCTTTCAAATAAAAAAAAAATATTAATACCTCAAACACAGCTTGCTTTATTTTTTTATTCCACATCTACCCGATAGCCTCCAGTAAATTATTTGTTTGGTTAAAACCTGCTTCAATTTTACCACAAATATAAAAGCAAGATTCTCGTAAAATTTATTGAAAATAATTGAGAATACCATCTTGATACGTTGTTTGATCTGTTAATACTAACTTAAACCTTTGAATACTTTTAAAAATCTTCAAATTTTCATAAATTAACTTGAAGATTTCCAAAAGCCTCCTGATTAAAGGATATATTGAAATAACCAATATTCGATTGCTGTCTAATTATTCTCAGAAATCTGAATATAATTTTTGCTTTTAAAAAAATGGTTGTGATCTTTTTTGGAATATTGCTATCGTCCTGCTTGCACAAAATCTGTTCGATCAACGTCGTTCAATTTTCTTTCGCATTTGACATTTACGAAAGCGCTCCTTGGCTTATCAATATTTTCCTTTCCAATTTCTATTAACACTACCGTAAAAATCGTTGAATAGTATGTACAGCTGCGAGCAGTAAAATAGTAGTGGGCACTGTCATTTTAAATATCTTTGAGTTTGTGGAAATACAAAAGTTTTTTAGCATTAACTGCATTGCGAAAGAAGAGTACATTTCCCTACTATGTCCATACAAAAATGCAAACTGATTTATAAAGCCGCAAATATTTTTTTTATTTTTTAACACATGATGCAACAAAGTTTTCAAGAGCAATAAAATAGTAGTATGATAGTAAAAAGTATTTTATTGGAAAAATAATTATATTTTAAAGTTTTTTTTTATAAATAAACTTAATACTTAGTAGCATGACCATGATTTTTTATGACAGCTATACAACGCTTTTTCATAGAATCTACAAGGCCTTCGCATCTCTTCAGTGGTATAGTCTGCCATGCATGTTCAACTACAGTCCAAAATTCATTGTTGTTTTTGGGCCTAGCATCTCATACCGCTTTCTTAATATCTGCCCACAGGTTTTCAATGGGATTGACGTCAGGAGATTGAGCTGGCCAATCCATAACCTCAAATCTATTGGCCCGAAACCATTCCTTTGCCAACTTACTAGTATGTTTCGGGTCGTTATCTTGTTGGAACGTCCATTTTAGCGGCATGTCCTCCTCAGCAAAAGGCAGTATAGTGTTCTGCAGTATTCCTACGTATGCATGCTTGTCCATTATATTATTAATTTTATGGATTAGACCCACACCTCTGTAGGAGAAGCAACCCCAAACCATATTACTTGATCCGCCATGTTTAACCGTCTTTATGGTGTATCGGGGATCATATTGTGTATTAAGGGGATGCCTTACATACTGACTTTACCTCCATATAGAATGATTTTGGATTCATCAGTCCACAATACATTCCTCCACTTCTCAATGGGGAAAGAGAGATGTTCTTTGGCGAACTGAGGACGCCGGGTCACATGGTTTTTTTTTCAAAAGTGGCACCTTGCGTGGGCTGCGAGCATTTAATTTATGCTCTCGTAGTCGTCTTCTTATCGTATGAACACCACAAGTTAGGTTTAACTCGTCGCGGATTTCCACAGCTGACATTGTTGGTCGATTTTTAGCGCACCTTGTGACTTGTCGTACGGTAGTCTCCGAAAGAATCGGCTTTTTGCCCGTTTTTCGTCTTTTTTTTTGTAAATGATTGCATTACGTATCATTGGGGCTGAACATCCGACGAGTTTTTCAACTTCCCTGTACGTCTTGCCTTGATTTATAAGATTTTGAATCCATGTTCTTTTTTCTTCGCTGCAATGTTTGCTTCGTCCCACTAAATTATGCATAGTCATATTTTTTACTTAATACATAAATAATACGTATAAACTAAAACAAACTTACTTTTTTTTTACAAAAAATCGAATATTTTACTGTAAATAATGTTTTTTTTTAATAATTTTACTTTTGCTACTATTTTATTGCTCGCTAAGAAAAATCAAATTTCGAAATAAAATAAGCTGTAAATAATAACGGTGTTGATTTGACAACAGAAAAAGCATGGACAGGTCTGTCACATATAATTGTTCATAAATGTAACCGTAATGGAGACCAGTGGTACACAGGATTCGAAATATGTAGCGAAATTCATTTTACCAGCAGGCACTACTATTTTACTGCTCGCAGCTGTATGTACATAATACTGATCACTTCCAAGATCCATATCGCCTTTCAAAAAGTTATTACGTCTTCACCTCGGTATGTAATAGACCAATAAATCTATTCAAGATCTCAACTTATTAAATGCTTATTAGTTCTGTTTATTTTTTTAAAACAATTTTTTATTTTAGTTTAGCAAATAATTTTGTATTTGTTTTTAAATTTACTATTTATTTATTTTTTTATCTTTTTAGTAAATGAATTTGCCCGCACAAAGATGACCTTCGAAAGTCGTTCAAATCTGGCAAAATCAGAAGTTGCTAAAGATATCTTCAATCTGATGGTGTCAAAGAAGACTAACTTATGTCTTGCTGCTGATTTGACCGATTGTGAAAAGATTCTTAATTTAGCCGATGTATGTGGACCATATATTTGTATCCTTAAAACACACATCGACATTGTGGAAAATTTTAATGAAAATTTTGTCAAGAACCTCGTTACATTGTCCAAGAAGCACAATTTTCTAATTATGGAAGATAGAAAATTCGCCGATATTGGTAACACTGTATCAATGCAGTATTCCAAGGGGCTTTTCAAAATTGCACAATGGGCGGATCTGGTAACTGCTCATTCAATCTCAGGCCAAGGTATATTACAAGGATTGAAAGCCGGTCTAGTGGATGCACCTAAAAAACGTGCTGTTTTCCTCTTGGGTGAGATGTCATCTACTGGCAATTTAATAAATGAACAATACAAAGATGCGACTACAAAACTGGCAACAAACAATGCGGACGTTGATTTTGTTGCAGGAATTGTGTGCCAGAGTGCTGATTGCTTCGCTTTTCCTGGACTGTTACAACTGACCCCGGGTGTAAAAATAGATGAAGCAGGAGATAAATTGGGTCAGCAATACCAAACCCCAGAATTTATTGTACAGGAAAAAGGGGCCGACATTGCAGTTGTTGGCAGGGGCATACTCGAAGCTAAATGCATTGAAAAAGCCGCAGTATTATACAGAGACAGATTGTGGGCAGCTTATTGTGATCGTGTTGCTAAGTAAACTTCTAGAAAGTTAATCCGAACAATTAAATATAGTTTTCTAATCCAATATTCCAATGGATATATTTTTTATACAAACAATTTCCCTACTATAAATGTTATTTACATAAGTAAAAAAAATATAAAATGTATATTATGTTTCAAATAGAATTTTGAAAAATAGATTTGTTGAATGTCTAAATTAAGTGTTTTCATAATTTAATTATCTTATTAAGGTTATGTGGTCTCCTATCCATCGAAGATCACATTTATAATTCCTGTTTCACTTTTTCGATAGAATTTCCTTTTATCGAGATAAGAAACAATTAAATCGGAATATTGATTATTTCTGCACGCCCTTTAAACAATGTATCCAATATTATTATTTGGTGTTTTTTTATATAAACAAATTACACTATTGTTTTATCATGAGCCAACATGTTTCATAGAAGGCAATAAAAAAAAGTCTTTTTTACGAAATTTCTAAATGACTAGCTCCTTCCCTTTACT
Organism: Chrysotoxum bicinctum; assembly: GCA_911387755.1. Lineage (NCBI taxonomy): Eukaryota > Metazoa > Arthropoda > Insecta > Diptera > Syrphidae > Chrysotoxum > Chrysotoxum bicinctum. The sequence goes on from OU426988.1 coordinate 37,915,794, forward strand.
GAAACAAAAAACATCATATTCTTACCGATGCAATTACAAGTTGATAGTTATCACTAGATTTTGGTTCTGCACTAGGTGTAGCGGCATCAAATGTATTCATTTAATTTCATCAAATCTGTCTAATCTGGGGGCATTATTACCGAAGCTTCGTTATCATTTTCAGTAAGTTGGTAAAGAATTTCAATTATAAGCTCGGTAGTTTTGTTCTGATTTTGTATTGCATTCAGTTTCCATGGCATGCAGAATGGTAAAGACGTCTGCTGTATAGATACAATATGAGGAAGATCGCCAAATCTGTTTATTAAAAATTCCACCCTTCTGTAAAGCCTTGCCGATTTCATAAATAAATCTCAACCATAATACAAATCTAATTGCGTGAGACTAAATAGTTTATTCGTGGGTGGAATTTGAAGTTCAGGCAAATTTAACAATTCAAAAATTGGTATACAGAATCCAACTCTTATATTGTACAAAAACTACAAAGTTGAATACGTACCTTCAAAATAAACATACATACATTCTTAAAACTAAACAAGATAAAAATAAAATTTGTGGTATTAATCATATGTTTTATATTAAGACAAGATATTTTCAAAAGCTTCTGTTTTAGTAACCGCCGCGGTATGCGTCCGTGGCTGGGCAAGTGGCTATTTGGAATTAAAACAAATCAATAAAATTAAATGAGGTATGCATATGTTTTAATAAATGAAATACCTCAATTTCATCCCAATATTCCAATAGTGTGCGATTCAGCCGACGTTTCAAAGCAAACGAATGCTCCGGTGGTAGATTTCGGAGCTCAGATGCAATAAAGTTGCCAAAACAAGCATGTTCGTCATTTTTATTCTTCATCACCTTCAACGGTAGATTTTGTTGTGAGGGTTTAGCTTTTATAAAAGTACTGGCTGCCAATGGTGGTGGTGTCGGTGTGGGTGTGTCCATCGTCCGGGGGCTTTCTTGCTTTACTATACTAGTAGAGCATTGTGAGAAATCAAAATTTTGTTGCGAGGCCAGTGTAGAGCACGATGCTGTCGTCATTTCTGTATCGAAGTTTATGGTAGAATCGCTCTTTATATAAAAAAAGGTCCAAATATTCAAAAAAAAATTGCATGCTCAAGAAGATTAATTCAATATAAATATTTGACTGCTACTTTATTCTTTAAAAAAATTTACTTGTGTTTTTCCTACTTATGCCACTTGACCAACTTAATAATCAACAATTTTTGTATGCAATTAATTCATATTTTAAATTCTAGTTTTGCATCGATCTGAAAGATTTGATTTTGCCTTCTACACTTGAACATTGCATTGCAAAAAACCAGGGTACAGTGTTCCCATGCGGAGCGTTTTCGAAAAGCATTAGTTGAAAATTTAAATTTCACACAAGTTTGAGAACGAGAGCTTTGTGAGGTTTTTCATTAGTAATATGTGATGGTTATCAATTCGGCTGGTTGACTAAAGTACATTCAATATTGAATCGAGTCTGGGACCGCCAAAAAAAACGCCATGGGTTACCAGCAACCAGACTTGGTGTGGTTGAGGATGTGGGAATCATTCGTTATTAAAAACTTAAAATCCTGGCAGCTCATAGACTATTTGCATATGATAATTAGGACAGGCCATACTCAAAGGTTTATTTGTGTTTAGAGAAATATTAATACATAAACATATGTACATATGTATATAAATAATTAGGAAAATCAATTTGACATTAACCCCCATTTTTGTAAAAGTAAATATTGTATCAAATCAAAAAGTACTTCTAATTGTTCAACTTACCGCATTGAAGTTCGATGTGTAATCAGATGAGTTCTTGCTAATGAATCGCATGGAGTGAAAAAATCGCCATAAAATTCTTGGCGCTTCTTCAGTGCCTTCAGATTGCTTTTTTGCTATTTTGTTTATGTTGCATTTGTAAGTGACTCGCAAGTTCTGCCATTTAAGTCGGCAATCACTCCAGTCATAGCCCTTGCCTAATTGCAACGCCACTTCTTGCCATGATTGTGGTTTTGGAGTACGATAGTTGGTGCTGCAAATGTCCCATAGTTCTGGTCGTATTTGTACATTATATATAAGTTCTCTTATTTTATCATCTGGCCAATCGCCAGTCAGTTCTCTTCTTGTACGTTGCCTCTTTTTCCTCCATTTATTTTTACTCTCCATAATTTAATATTTTCTAATTGATAAATGTATATGACATAACAATTAGTTGCAACAGCCAAACCAAAGCAAATCTCCGTCCTACACGATACAAGGCCAACTATGAACTGACAACTACTACTGGCACTTATACTGTTTGGTGGATTGCCAACGAAAAATGATGTGACAAAATTTTCTCTGTTTGGCTATGTGTCATATGGTTTATATCTTGTGACAGTTCTTGCCATATATGTACATTCATGTCAGATAAAATAAGTTTGAATCACCATGTATGTTACCGAACCGATTAGTGAATGTCAGGCGATTACACAAACGTGTGGTATTTTTGTGTATAAAAAATATAAAAAAAACGTATCGCCCGAGCAGGGACTTGAACCCTGGACCGTTGGATTAAAAGTCCAACGCTCTACCGACTGAGCTACCCGGGCACTTGAATATTGTCTTGCCTAATGGGCTTTACATACATACATGAGATTGAAAAAAAAAATGTTTTTTGACTTTAATTGTACAGTATCATAGATAGATATCACACAATTATATACATACGTCTTAATAGAACTTCAGGTTTTTGTTTTGTCCTAGAATTTTGAAACTGAGAAAAGATTGTACGTAGGTAATTGAAATTTTTTGTGGGTAAGATAGGTATGTATATAAGAATAATTTGTGTAGGTTGGTAAATTAGGATTAATAAATCTGCGAAATATCTGTTTGTTTTTATGGATTTATCTACTTAGAGAAAACGAGAAACGTTCATCGTTATTTGCATTAGCTTCGTTGCTTTATATCTTAAAATACAGGATGTTCCCTGATTCTTGGATATTTTGGAATATGATTCTTGTGTATATACCTACTTATTACCTATAAGAAGAAAATTATTTTACAGTATGGATCTATATTTCCAATGCTGACATTAATTATCGCGATTTAAGAAAAGGCCTATTTTGGTCTACCCTGACCCATGTTAACGAAAAATGCTCTATTAACACAAATGGCAGAAACTTCGTTTAGGACTTTATTTTTAGAAGATTTACTTACAAGTCATTATAACTGCATTTAAATAAAGTTCATATAGGTACATACAGTGACTGCCATTAATATTCGGTTTTTTTCTGTAATATTTTTCTTCAAGACTAAACTAATATATTTGCACCATTAAACGTCTTGGTATATTTTTCACAATTTTTTGTAGGCATTCTGGGCTTACTTTTCACCGTTCTTGTTGCAATGTTGCTTTTAAAACATTTGTGGAAGAAGCAGGATTCTCCCTCACAAGTCGGTCCAGTTTATCCTATAGGTTTTCAATCGGATTGAGGTCTGGAGATTGTGCAGAGTTGCAATGACTTTTGGACAGTTGTACAGCAGCCATTCGCTAGTAATATGGGTAATATGTTTGGGATCATTATCTTGGTAAAGTTTGAAATACCGCGAAATACCCAATTTTACGGCGCTCTACCTTAGGTTTTCTCTTAAGATCCTCGAATAATACTTCTTGTTCATTATCCCATCAGTAAAGACCAACTTTCCTACACGTTTAACCGATATGCAACCCCACACCATTACGTGACCTCCACCATGCCTTACAGTCGGCTCTTAATTTCATTTACGCCATACCATGACTCTACCATCGGAACCAAAAAGGTTGAATTCACTTACATCCGCCAAAATTACACCCTCCCAACATGATGGATTCTCTTTTTGGTATTCTTTTGCAAAATTTTGCCGAATAAAGAGGTTGCTCAAGTTTATTTATGGCTTTTTCCTGGGAACTTGACCGTTAAAACCATTAGCCTTAATAGTGCGACGAACGGCTGATGCAGACACGTGCTTCCCACATTCAACCAGATCTTCACTAACAATTTTCGGGCAATTAAGCGCGGGTAAGCTTTTATTTTGAGTACGATTAAGCGTTCCTCGTGAGCTGTTAATTTTTTTGAGTAGCCTTTTTGCTTGTTGAAGTCGATACGACTTTCGTTGCGATAACTTCTAACAATATCACCACAGTAATAGGCATCATATTTAATATTTCCGCGATTTCATTGTGAGTTAAACTATTTACAAAGTGGTTAATAACTAATTTTCCCTTCTCAAGCGAAAAATTGTTTCCCTTACTGCCCATCGCATTTGCTTTTACAAATTTAAAAAATATAAAATGGAATTCTAATACTAAAACTGTCGCAGTTATAGTTTCAAACTGAAATTAAAATTATGAATCGATTACCTTGATTAAAAACAGAAAAAAAGGCGTGAAAGTTTAAAAAACCGAATATTAATGAAGGGGTTTTTCTTAGTTTTTCGGATATCATAGTTCTTTACGGTAAAGTCCATTTCAAAATTTCTAAAACCAACCCATGAAAATGATGGAATAAAACACAGATTAAAACTAAAAATAAATGGTTACAATCCATTTGTTTTTAGAGAAGTTACAGCATTTTGAAAAATATTTAAGTAAAAACCGAATATTAATGAGAGTCACTGTAAGTATTGTTGGGGTCTTCAGATATCCAATTTCAACGCCTGTTCTCGTACACGTTAATTTTTGCTTTTGAGGTCAATTTTACATACAGACTGTGTAATAAACATAACGATTTACAAATAAAACTAACAATAATAAAAACAATAACAAGTTTTTGGAAAAACCAATAGATTTAATGATAGTTGGGAAAATCTGTAGTAGATATAATTGAAAAAAAAATGATTTTTTTGTGTAGGTTGTTAAATTAATAAAAAAAATATGATAAGAATCATATCCCAAAATATTCCCAATGAAATAGGGGACACCCTCTATGCATCCGGGTGTTCGGTGAAAATGTAGTTAAGTCCAGTTAGCATGACAAATTTAAAATTATAATAATGATTACCATATGATTAAATAAATAATAAATAAAATCTTGTCAATTAATTATATCGGACCCTATCAGGATTTTCGAGGCAATTTGGCATTTACGAAATGGAAACTTGGACCTTATTCGGAATTCCCCCCCCCCCCCCCCCCCCCCCCCACCAAAATGAACTTTTTTTTTTACGAATCGATAAAAAAGTGTTTGCTGTTGATAAAAAACATCAAATTATGGAGGAGAAACACTTTTTTATGGTAAAAAAGTGAAGTATAAGCGGACCACCCCCAGTACTGTTGGCCCTTATTCGGAATTCCCCCAACCCCCACCAAAATGAACTTTTTTTTTAATGAATCGATAAAAGAGTGTTTGCTGTTGATAAAAAACATCAAATTATGCAGGAGAAACACTTTCTTATGGTAAAAAAGTGAAGTAAAAGCGGACCACCCACAGTACTATAACTAAAACTACTTTTGTATGGGATATTTGCTTTTTTTGCTTGCTTACGCATTACGGCGGCGTTTAAACAGTGATATATGTATGGGGGGCATGCTGCCCCCCTGCAACCCGCCTGCTTGGGCACACTATAGGATTTGGGGTAGGTGCGAGGTTGGGTGTATCCAAGGTTTCTTTTGCATTTACAGAATCTGGATTTAAAGAAACTTTGAATTTACCCTATGGCCTATATTAATTTTTTTATACTTCACTTTTTTACCATAAAAAAGTGTTTCTCCTCCATAAATTGATGTTTTTTATCAACAGCACACTTTATTTTATCGATTCATTAAAAAAAAAGTGCATTTTGGTGGGGGGACCGGAAACTTGTGGAGCTTCAACATAAGGTCGTGTATTTGAAACTGGTCTCCTTCTGGAAATCTTCGAGGCTCGTATTTCTTAATACCTACTCCGGTACTAGAAAGTATCTTTGTGGCGATCTATTTCAACTTCCATTGCACATCGTATAAAGGTACATAGATATTACTTGCGTAACCTCTGCCTAAAACATTAAACTGATAAATAATTGTTTTTCTAATCTTGTATTCGATTTTTGTGTGGTAAATTTTCCTGCCAGGCCTTCGTACTCCAAATCAAAATTTTTCTAAGGGCTTTTTAGAAATAGGGTAAAAATTACCGCTTTTGATAGAAGGTACTCACATAAACGAAGGAAAAGAAGGGTTTTGTCAAATAAACGAGCACACTTGGAACATTTTAAAAGTATGCAGGGTGTCCGGTAATTCGTGTGCCATACTTTGGGATGTAATTCTTGGTCATATTCTAAGAAAAAAATTGTTCTACATTAAAGTCTGATTTTCAAGGCTAAGTTTGGTGTGCCCTGACCCATGCTAAGGTCAATTTCTCTGTCAGTACTAATTGTAGGGATCTCATTTTGAACTTACTTTTTAGTAGAAATACTAACCTTTAAAACTACGTTTAAATTGAGTTGGTACGTTTTTAGGGTTGCCAGATGTTCAATTTTAAATGGTGTTTAATTTTTCTTGCCCGAGCAAAATTTTGACTTTGATGTCAATTTTTTCAGAAAATACGTAATAAGCATAAAGCTTTCTTATTTTTACCTGATGAACAAAACAATAAATAAAAAAAAACTCATAAATAAGTGCACCCAAAAACCCATACATTTTATCGTCGTCGTTCTATCAAAACTCCCTAAGTGATTTAATTCTTATTTTATTCATTCCAGATGGCCGGAGCACCATCTTCTTGGAAATATGATGAAGCAGTGGAACATCCTTCAATAGATCTGGGTAGATTATTTTGTAAAAACTGCAGATAGTTAGTAGAAATAAGTCGAGGTGTTAATTTGAAAGGCCCGATTAATTTATTTCCAATTACACCTGCCTACATATTGACACTGAATCTGTGCTGAAATGATCTTTGCCATCTTGAATGTGAATTGCTCGAAGCCCATGTATGGAGATCATGGAAATTCGTAATACCATCTCTTGTGAATTGAGATTTGAAATGGCTCTATTCATGTCACAGAAAGGAAGAAAATAGTGAAAGTTGGTAATTTTGTTTATGAGTTTATTATTAATATATACTCTGGTGTACCTGAGGATAGCAATTTGGGTCCCCCCCTTTTCTTATTGTATATATTAATGATGTACATTTTATTTTACGACACTGTAGATTTCTTTTATTTGCTGATGATCTCAAAATGTCTATAGAAATAAAATCCATTATTGATTGTATTTTGTTTTAGAATATTTTGCTCTCATTTCAAGCCAAAAAAAAAAATTATTTGCAGCTTAATCTGAAAAAAAATGTGCTGTTATGACACATAGTCGAACTAATCATCCTATCTTGCATAACTAAAAATTAGTTAATCAGACTCTGCCAAGAGTGAATGAAATGAAGGACTTGAGGCTTGAGGGTCATTTTTGATTCCAAATTTTCTTTTGATCAGCATATAAATGGAATTATTTCGAAAGTTAATTCAATGGTGGCATTTCTTAAAAGAAATTCCAAGGATTTTAAGGATCCTTTTACCGTAAAAACTTTGTATTATTCTCTTATTCTTCCCATTTTCAAATATTGTGTTGTCGTCTGGTGTCCCTACACTATCAGCCACACAAATCGATTGGAAATGGTTCAAAAGAAAATGTTACGTTTTGCTCTTCGAATTTTGTTTACCCATAACGTAGCTTCTCTTAATAATGATAAGAGACACATCAGTTATTAGGCCTAGAATCTTTGGAACGGAGACGAGAAGAGTCAGTATCATGTTTGTTCGCGACATTTTATGCTCAACAATTTATTGCCCATATCTTTTAAGTAAAATGAATGTATATGCTCCTGAAAGGTCATTACGAGAACGACCGTTTCTATTTGAAATTTCTCATGTTACTCGTACCTCGTTCGGTAAAAGAGAACCTTTTTCAAGATTATCTAGTATCTTTAATTCATTCTACAGTAGTAGAGATATGTTGGTTTGTAATTATTGTATTAAAATTATATAGGTTATTATAACCAAATTTTTTTTTTTAATTTTAGTAACTATTTATTATGTATATGTATATTGATTGATGTAAATCTGATTAATAAATAAATAAAAAAAGTATGTATTAGTTAAATAGAATAAGGGAACACTGCTCATTTGCATAACTGCATATTTAGCTATGTCCAGATAATTTTCGGGACTTAATCTAAGTCCTGATAAAAACGGTGATGCACAGTACGCAGTGTACAGTAGGCTGTCCCGTCGTTGTATGAAGAAAAAAATATTCTCGATTTTTTTTATCGAAAGGGGTATCAAAAGTAGCGTATTAACTAGTGATTATGAATATGTACTTACTTTTTGATTTGGACATAACTTTTGGGGCTCTATCGCGGCTTAAAGATCTTAAAATAAGGTAAAAAACTATATTTTATATATTTCAAATTCAAGTCAATCAATCCGCATTTGTCAAACATACAGTGCCTTGCATAAGTACTCGTATAATCGCACCCTGTAAAAATGAGTTTTGCAGAAAATTAAAATGGGAATGACACCTTACTATTTTTTTTATTGAAGGGCATCACAAATCAAGTAAAATGAGAAGAAAAAAAAGTTCCGTTATTTTCTCTTCTGGGGCTTAAAAATTAAAAACAGATTTTCTTGTATTGCAAAAGTATAACGGTCGTACCGTCAAATATAGAGATTCGTTTTTTAGTCCCACAACACGATTGTGGAATAACTTACCCGGCACAGTTTTCCCTCGCCATTTCAATTTGCAAACATTCAAAACCAATGTTCATCGTCACCTCCTTTCTCTCCCTCTCTAATTTCCCCATCGCCCGTGCTGTGTTTAACATTATAAGGGTCTATAAACATACCCTTGAGCGCGAGTGCATTATATAAAAAAAAAAAAAAGTTTTCTTTATTTTAAGTAATTTTTTTAGGAGAGTTCCATTCCATCCACATTATGGGCATACATTTTGCGGGTCAAAATTTCCCAAAGGTTTTCAATAGGGTTACAATCTGGAGAACGTGCCGGTCACTCCATCAAATTTATGTTATTGGATTCGAAACACTCCAAACTTTGACGACTAACGTGAATTGAGGCATTATCTTGCTGGAAGACATGGCGAACTCGACGAAATCATCGTAAGTAGGGTACCAAATTATCTTGAAGCACATGGGTGAAAGCTGAACTGTTCATCCTTGTAGAGGTGAAGGCAAGTGCAATCACGTTCGCAGAAGGCCCCGAAACCATACAACTGCCACCGCCGAAGTTCCTCTTGGAAAAAAACTTTTTTTCCTTTCTCAGACATGCCAATATCCGTTAAAACCATCTGGCCCATCAAGATTAAACTTTTTTTCGTCACTGAAAATAATCTAAAAAAAAAAAAAAATTCATTGGAATTCATTCATTTACGAGTAGAATAACAAGAGTTAAGTGTAAATTAATGGAATGTTACTTACGGTTTTCCAATTCCGGTTCATGTTTTTAAGGGCCAATTTTAACCTTTTTTGCTTATGGGCTTTTGTCAGCTTTGGAGCTGGCACTATTTTGCCCCGAACAATCACTCCACTACTTTTAAGGCACGAAAAACCGTTGAAACCGAAACTCCTAACCACGATTCGTCACGAACTTCCGGCAAAGAATGCATCGAATTGGATGCAGCATTCATCAAACGCCTCTTATTGCGGCGTACCAGCTTCTGCGGACGCCCGGGTCTCATTTTTGTCCCATAAGATTATGGATCTTGGAAAAAATTTCGGCCGACAGGATCGGATTTTGAAATTTTTCTACCAATAGCCCTTAAGCTTTGGCCACTTAACCGAAAAGCTTGAATTTTACCTTTTTCCGTATCGCTTAAATGTGTACCAAGCGGCATTATTATTTGTCATTTTAAAGCACATAACTGAATGAAGCTTCAGAGAGGTTTGCATTGTGCGGTTATACTTTTGCAATACATAAAAATCAGGGGCCAAATTACCGCATCATGTTATCGAGTAATACGTGACTGAATTATGTGAGTTTGGCATTACCGCTTACGTTATCGAGCAATAAATTACTCCAATTTGACATTTTCATTCGATCACTGATGGGACTCACTCACTCGTCACTGAAACTGTAATTCGGCCCTTGTTTTTAATTTTTAAACACCAGAAGAGAAAATAACGGAACTATTTTTTCTTCTCAATTTACTTGATTAGTAATGCCATTCAATAAAAAAACAGTAAGGTGTCATTCTCATTTTAATTTTCTACAAAACGCATTTTTACAGGTGCGGTTATACTTATGCAAGGCACTGTACATATTTGAGAATGTGGCTTGCAAAAAAAAAATACGGCTAAGACTGCTTTTAAACGAAGCAATATTACCTTGCGATTTTTAAGCCAGAAGGAGAGGGACGAGTGTGGTGGTGGGGGTACACAAAATTGCTGGGGTTGGAAAAATTGCAGAGTTATCGTTCTTTCTTCTTTGTGGTTTTCTTTACTTGTCAGGTATGTTTCATTTCTATTTGGCGTTCGCTCAGTGAACTTCGATCTACTCACTAGAGTAAAGAGTGCGGAGAGATGACTCCTTTTCAATAGAAGAAAAGTTAACTTTCATTAAAAATCGCAGGGTTTAAAAGCATTCATGCAATCGAAAGAAAGTCAAAAGAGAATCAAAGATTAAAAATCGCTTTCGTGTAAAAGCAGTCTAACAAGATACTTGATACATACATACATATGTCAAGAAATTGAATGAGGCATTATTGCATTTTTTATCGACTGTGATTTTTTTTAGATTTTATCATTATTGTGAATGATTTTTTTGATAGACGACATATTACAGATACATATCTATCAACAAAAAAGATACACATCAATTTTCTTATCAACCACAAATTCCTTATTGAAACGTTAACATGCAAATTTATTCGGGATTTTTAAAAGCAAAAAGTTAAAAATTCTGTTTCTAAATAAAAGAATTTCTTTTTAAGAAACAAAGTAATTTTTATAAGAACAACTTACATTTTTGCACAAAGAATTTTTCTTTTCAATATTTCAAACGTGAAACGTCAAACAAAATAAACAAAACTCATTCACAATGAACTTTTGATAGGTAGATATTCACGATCGGTCTAAAATTACCAGTTGATACCCATAATACCAATTTGTCAAATAATTGATAGAAATTGGTACTCATAAAGTAAAAACTAAAAAAATTGCCTCTTAAGGGTTTTCGACTTAAAACTACATTAGAAACCAGTGGTTCCATTGATTAAACGCGCGGCTAGGTTTATGAAATTTTCATTTTGTCCATGTTTCCTTACTTGTGTATAATGCACTTTAAAAGCTTTTGTTACTGTAAACCCATATTAAAAATAATTAATATGCATGTGGAATAGATATACACACACCCCTATTACGGTTGTCAATTATCAATTGATATTTGATAAATATTGAAATTTTGTACTTTTAAACTGAATTTTATTTAAGAAATTATCAACTATCTGACAATCGGCCCTATCGAGGTAACCGTCGGAGCGGAATTCTCTCCGATTTCCTCCGAATCGGAGACATTTTGCTTCATGGTATTTCTCCGATCAGCTGATCGGAAATTCTGTCCGACGAAATTTAACCCATGCCATTTGTGTGCGATGAAGCACTTCTAATGGTCTTATTTTTGACACATACAAACAAAATTTTCTCCGAAATCGTCCGACAAGTTCTTGTTGCGGAAAGTGTTTTCTTTTTAAAGAAATAGTTAATTAAAATGTAAGTAACAAAGAATTTAACTTTATTTGCGTTAACTTGTGTTACTTATTTATAATAGACTTTTTGTTCTTAGGCAGAACGAAAAAAAACTTCGCAACAATGAGCGGGCTACACCAAAAAGACACCAGAAATTGTAGCTGTGTTTAGGAAGATCTGGCCCAATCAGTTAAATTAATTGGGACCAAGACATGGATGTTTGGATGGAAAAAAAGTATGTTTGTGATCTTTTATTTTGTGCATTGATCCATTTCTATTGTTATTAAAGTACCTATTAGTCCAATAAATATAAAATATTGTGTTTCAAAAGTTTTTTTTTTCAATTTATTCTTTTTTTGACACTTCAAATTGAAACAAAAAACATATATGGAAATAGGGAGGGGACTTTCTTCGATAGTTTTGATTCAAGAATCGGTGCATCTAATTACATTTCTTAAAAACGCTAGCGCTTTACAATTGAAAAATATACTATTATTAAACAATAAACTACACTCTCTCACCGGTTTTTCATGGTTTAAAACGCTTATGGTGTTTATTTTATAAAAAATTATCGAAAATATATCGCATTTTCGATATATCGGTTAATTAGCACATCTCTGTCTGAAATTTATATCCATCGCAATGCGTTGTTGGATTTATGTAAAATTTCTTCCGATGAAAGCTACTTCGAACCGAAATTGAACCTCCGACGGAGGATGCGTTGCGGAGAAAGTTCCGCTCCGACGGTTACCTTGGTAGGGCCGAATATATGTATGTATGTCAATTTTCTTTCTGTTCAGAACGGCAAGCATCATTATCAATGACCAAAACTTTTTTAATTGGGTTATAAAATATCGAGTTTCAATTTTTATCAATTATCAATTGATAATTGACAACCATAATAGGGGTGATAGATTTAAGTAAGGACCCCGTCATGTAAAACGAAAGGGATCACATGATAGCGTTTCCACCAGTCCCGAAAAACAACTAAAAGACCCCATTTTACGAAACATGTTTTTGTTTTTCAATAGACGTAAGGATAGATTTTTGACAACATTAAAACATCTTATTTCGATTTAATTTCTAGTAACAAAACATATATATTTGCATTTTTTTTTATAAAGGACAAAACATATATATCTGTATTTTTTTATAAAGGACACGTTATATACCAACAAATTTTAAAAAGATTCAATAAAAGTGTTTTGTTTTTAATATGAAGCTAGTTGTACTAAAACCCTTTGGTAGTCACCAGATACATCATCCTATAAAGAAAATAGAAACGAATATTTTTTATAAATAAAACAAATACTTGACTTATGGACAAAATCTTTATTAAAAATATTATCAAAAATAACTAAGATATCTAAAACAAGTAAGCAAGCACAATCAACATTTTTCTGAAATTATATCAAACCCTAAAGTAAACTTTTTGATGACAATGTTTGTTATTGTTCACTTTCACCACACAAAATGTTACTCTTGAGTTTTAGTTTTTGGTGAGTTTGTTCTAGGTTCTAAAAACATTTTTTTTTTAATTTATAACTCATTAAAGAATACACTCAAATCTTTTTCATAAATATTTATTTGTGTTCTTATTCCTTTAAGTTAAATTGTATTTGAGGGCCAATGACACCAATAGATGGACGAATTTGACCTGTGTTTACCAGGAGGCAAGTGTTGCAAGACAATATCCTACATCAGAATCGCAATCATCCTGAAAAAGATTGGTATTTTTTGATGCTGGTTTTTTTTTTTTAATAGAGATTTTTTGGTGAATTGGATGAAAATTGTTAGTATGTGGGGTGATTTAAATATGTTTCGAAAACGATTTTCTGCAAATCTACTTTATATAGAAAAGGTATGTTTTTGGCTAAGTGACGTCGTTTAATAAATGTCGTGTAGAAAAACAATTAGTAAAACGAAAAGCAATTTTTAAAATTCAGCATTTAATAATGAAAACATTTATTTTAAATTGTTAAGCTTATTTAAATTTTTCAACATGAACTATTTTTGTTTATTTATCTATTTTATCTTTGTTCTCAGATACTAAAGCTGAATAATATGGAAGATGAAACGTATAGTTGGTACTGTCTGTCTACCAGGCCACGACTGTGGCAAGTAGATATCCAATCTCGCTTTCAGAATCATCCTGAAAAAGATCAATTTGATGGGTATTTTGTTCTTTGAAATTGAAAATGGTTTTTGTTTGCACGATTATTTAACATTTATTTAAAGAGAATGTGTTAGCTGATATAAATTGGCAATAAGATGACTGCGTGCGTGAAAACTAAAATAACATGATAAAGCTTTTCTATATAAAACAATTGATAACAAACTGCGAAGCTATCCAAATTTGACTGCAGAATTCCAATTAACATTGCTTTTGAAAAAATCAATAACTCTTCAAATCATTAAACAAAAATACTTGAATTAAATATCCGCACCATAATTTGAAAAATTTAATAATGAAAATCTAGTGAAGTATCTGAGGATGACGACAACAAAGGTCATTTTTTCAGTGTTCGTGCTAACTATGCCATGTTTCAAAGCAAAAATTCATTGAATGTGAAAACGAGTAGATTCAACTTCCATTTTTATGTTTACATGTTCTATAAATTGAATAAAACTTTACTGATACATATTCCTCAGCTTATGTATTAGGGCAAAAACATTGGTCCTTTAATTTTAAAAGAATCAACTTTGTTGTGTACAAAAATAAAGAACATTTTTTTTTATTTATATATTTTAATAAATCATAATTTCGAGAGATATGTATATAAAATGCATTTAAGAAATAAATAAAAAGCTAAGTTTTCGCCTACAGGAGGTTTTTTTTGTTGTGTAAGCTTTCATGTATAAATAGAGCTGTAGTTTTCACAATCTACCAGGCCACGACAGTGGCAAGCGAGTATCCAATGTCGGTTTCACAATCATCCTGGAAAAAGATTGTGCAGTAGTTTTGTTTACATTTGTACAATTACATAAGAAATTTAAGAGTAATTTAGGAAACTATAAAAATATAATAATCCACGAATAAGCGTTATGACTCAAGCGTTTTTTGGTGTGTCTAAGAAATTTATTTGTATGGTGCGATTTAGTAGGAGAAACATGATCTTAGTTTGAAATTAAAAAACATATTATGTACATTTATTTTGTACAAATTACTAATTAAAGGTGTGTTATGTATTATTTACATGGCTGTTGAAATTTCAATAAAGTGGACAAAAGAATTAAAAAGAATTGATTAATAATTAATTCATAAAGTTTGTTTATTGAGCCCTCAAGTCACCCTGATCGTTTTTTGAAAAACCTGAACTCACCCTGGTTAATAAATGTCTTTTTTGAGACCTGGAATCGCCCTGAAGTAGATCTAGATATTTTACAGTGGCGAGCTAAGGTATCGACCAAACACATGAGATTTCATATATGTACATATATGCCTTTTGTTGTCGTTTGTCGATCCGCATGTTGCATGTTATTCTTTACGTTAGCAATTTAATGTTTGTTGTACTCATCAGATGAAATATTCAGTAACAATACAAAATTGATTTTATTCATTTATAAAACTAGTTTATAACAAATTTAATTTTTTATTAAAACACTGAATTATTTATTTTTTGGTTTTAGTTGTCAACAAAAACAATTGACAGCCCTTGGGTGTTTTTAGAAAAACGAAAACCCCAGTTTCTTTTTTGTTGAAAACTCTCAGGACTGTCAAGAAAACCTGGGTCAGTCCTGGATAAAGTTGAACGAACGAACCTATATTTATGCCAAGTCAAATAATTTCATATTTTACTAAAAAAGGAGCAAGTTATTGATCAATGATCACATTCCGATGGCATAAAGAACTTGAAGGTAAAACAAGAGACAAGCTTCTATTCTCAGAACTTTGATTGAAAAGTAAGTTTTCGAGGCAAAAAGTCAGATGATTATATCTTGCCATATGACTAAGTTTTTCTCTTATTTTTAATATGCTTAAAATCAGACTATAGCACTGCGAACAATTTATTACTGAAATTATAAGCACTAACATCAGCTGCTGTCAGCTTTTATCGTCATTTTAATATAAATTGAGAATTAAAGATTAGTAATTGTACGTGAAAAATTAATTGAGTTCAGACGTTACAAATCAATCCTCAATACCGCTACAAACAACGTGTTCCACTTTTAAAAGACGTTATGACCTCAACTTCCGTGTGATCTGTGATGATGTAATAAGAACAATAAGCGTGGTGACGGTCTATTTAGTATATTTAAATGTGGATTTTTATAATGATTTGAAAAAGAAAAAAAAGAGAAAAGATTTCTGAATAAAGCTTGCAATGTTCAATTTCATTTCTTTTCTCTATGATAAAGGATGAAACATAATGGAAACAAAATTTTAACTCGTAGAAACACTAATGAAGTTTCGAAATTTAAAAACAAGAAACACTAATGAAGTTGCGAAATTTAAAAACAAAAGATTTGGTTGAAAACACTATGTTCAAAATTTAAATAAAATTAATATTTTATTATAACACATTTATTTAATATTATTTTTTTTTCAAACGTATGATGTTAAACTATTGCACAATGCAACAAAAACCTTTCGGTCTTCTGAATAAATAATATATGCATAGTATATGTAATGTATGTATACATATAACAAATGATAGAAAAAATATATTAATACACATTTTTTTGTATTGTTAGATTATTTTAAGTAGACTATAAAAGCGTTTGTTTGTTTATAATACGACATGTGATATTTTTGCAGCTTTAAAGCTGAACTATGTAATTGGGAATGTTGTGGAATTCAATATTTTCCCTTCTACCAGGCCACAACAGTGGCAAGAGCATATCCATTTGCACTTTCTGAATCCTCCTGAAAAGATTATTTATTGTTGTTTTGTTTGATTTATCATTGCAAAATTTTACAATTTAATGTATGATAATTTTTTATTTTGTGTGTGCTTTTGCCGAAATATTTTAGTAATGTGTATGGAGTAGCATAACATAAGTGTTTTAGCAACCAATATGTTTAACACAACAACATATAAAGCCATTTCTGTTGATACATCTCGTTTTACAGATATAATTCCCATCGGAATTCTTCTAAATATTCCAACAAAAAAACTATCAAATTAACCATTGAACATTAATTTTATTCAAATTTCCTTTTATATTTCTCTGGAATTTTTAGAAGAAATACGATCACGACAGATTTTTTTATAAGAATGAATACAAATTTGGTGATTTGTTTTAGTTACTTCAATGATTAAGTTAAATTGTGTTTTATCAGTTAAAATTCGATTAGTAATGTTGGGTTATAGTTACTTAATTTCTAATAACAGTGAGTTATTATAATGTATATATGTACAAGTATTTAAAATGGGTCCAGGTTATTAACAATTAGTTTAATTTAGTAAAAGTTGATTAGATCAATGAAGAATTTTTAAGATTTTAAAAAAAAAAAAAGCATTATTTATTTGTATTTATTTTTTTAAAATATATATTTAAACTTTTAATTGTATATTGTTACAAAAAATATTACAAATCTGAATACAGACAAAACAGTAAGAATGGGATTGGACAGATAAAGTTGTATACAATTTGTTTTTTAGTTTTTTTGTTTAATTAATTAAAATCCCATTTTGTGCTATCGAAGCTAAGCTTAGAATGAGCGATTATAAAAACTCTATTTTCTATACAAAAAAAATTGCAGTCCTTCATAGTGTATTATTATTATTTGTCTAGGATCAAATATTAATAGTTAATTAACTTTTCTGTAGTTTATTTGAGGCGAAAGGAAAAGATTCATGTTGCATTTATATTGAAATGGCGTTGGTGTTGTTTTTTTTTAACTTTAGTATCCAACAATTGCTAATAGGGATCGTTTGTAATCTCCAGAGGTATCGCCCTGAAAAATCGAATATAATTATTTTTTTTTGTCTATTAGGAATTGGTTTGGATGTTTTGTTTTTATTTATTTTTTTAATACCACAATATTCCATTACAAATATTAATTATTTACTATGGCAAAGACACCAATTTTTTAAAAGCATTTTTCTATTCGATTTTAAGGACGGAATAATTTTTGCTTGAGATATAAAAGATTGCATGAACAATACTTTGCTTACATTAAAACATTTATTTGAAAGAGGTTTTTAATATGGGGATTTACTGACGATTGAAAAATTGGTTATTGTTATTATTTGAAGAAGAATTAAGCTAATTTAATCGGCATTAAATTTATTCAAATTGATGCATTATTAACTATGCTATTCATGGGCTGTGTTTGACATCTCTGTTTCAATCACATACGCTTAATTGAAATGTCATTCGAGACTTATATTTTTAATTTAAGTTTGGATCGGTTAACAATCGCTGAATCGATGAACGTGTTAAAATTTTGAAAAATCAGCGTTTGGATGTCCACTTCTTACACAACATGTTTTTCTGCAAAGCGGATTGGTTACAAGCAAAATTATCTTACATGCGAAAATGAAAATCCACATGTAACTGTTCAGAGGCCATTGGATGTAATTTTGTGGATCTATGCAAAAGATCGTGTAAAAGCACACATTCCCTAAACTCTACTCTCAACTCTTCAGAAACCTATATTCGTCAAGTCATGGCTGAATTATTGCCCGGTATGCGTCAAAATTCATCCAAAATTATCTTTTTAGAATCGAGTCCTGCCAGAACTATAATGGGGGCATTTAAATGATGTTATATTACATTCATAATGACAAAATTAAAAAAAAAAAACATACTGAAATAAAAAAGTTTGACTGAAATATATCATACATTATGTAGATGTGTTTTATTTACTATCACTATTATTGTCATCGTTTAATCTATCGTCATTATCATTGTATTAATTTTGAGACTGGTTTTTTACAGGCTAGAATTAGTAAATTCTTGAATTTTGTGAGGATTTAGCTGGGAAATAGAGATTATAGCAGATATTTACAAAAAAATCACAAAAATAAATAAACTGTTAAGTGGGCTAAAATTTTAATAAGTAATTAACGATTTTCAATACAAATGACAAAAATACGTCTTTACGAAATCAACTTTTCATATTACCATTTAATTTGTCTTCTTTGTTTTAAATCTCATCTTTTTTATGTGAATTCATAAAGAAAAAAATTGAATTTCTTGATAGGAAATTCCTGAACATATTTGATGACAATTAACTGTCACAAATGTTATCTTTCATTATTTATTTGTAACAACAAATGTAAAAATCAAGCAAACAAAATTCAATTTCAATATTCTCATTTCGAAAATTTTCCATATAGGGAAAATAGATAAAATTCTATCCTACTTGAAATAAGAGAGTACACACAAATCAAGCAGCGAAAAATAAAACTAGAATTAAGTTCATTATAATTCATAATTTCATAAACAACTAAATTAACTAGGTATCATGTAGAAAGAATAAAATTATCAGATATAAAAGGGCAACTAAAAGATAAACCATTTTGAAGTTTAAATTTTTTGAATTTTACTTGGATTTAGTTTCCTGTTTCAAAATTGTAGTTTTCACATGGTAACAGTATAGGATGTGTGTAAAAACTATCTTTGAAGTTCAGGATACTAACAATTGGCGAATTTTATTTAATGTCTTTTCGAACCAACACATTTCATAAACATGAAAGAATATTTAATTTTTAATCCTAGAAAGAAAATAAACGACTTGAAACCGCACTCTGCGAAATTTTTTTTATTTTTCGCAGGTTTTGCAATCAAATAATACGCAAGCAAACACACTTCCCTATAAATTTATAAAAAATACACCACACCACAAATACTTAAAAAACAGAGGATAAAAAAGTGTCCTTGTAAAACTTAGTTTTTTTATTTCAGTTAATTTAAGTTAAAATTTTCATTTTTTGAAGTAACACACTGTCTCATTTTTTGTTTTATGAAAAAAAAAAAATACTAGGTTATATGTATATTTTTTCTGGGCCAATTAAAAAGGTGTTAGTAAGATATTCAGAAAATATTTTAAATAAACACCAATACTGAATTCCCAAGCATTATTAATTTCTTTTCAGGATATATGTATTAAAAAAAACATGATCATTATGTAATTATTGCTAAAGCTACTTAGTAATTTTCATTGGACAGACTCTCTACTCAAATGCCAAATGAATACATGTGCACCTGTTGCTTGTTTCATTTTTCAGATAAACAATAATTTTGAATGTATTAAATCATAATTTGTTTGCAAATATTCAGCTACTCGTATCATGCAAAAAATAAAATTTTAAAAACAAAACAAACCGAAGCACCAATAAAACTACTATACAAATAAAAATAACATTTACCTTAATCCACGATTCCAGACTCTTTCCGTATTTATTTTGGAATGCTTCTTTGATGTCACCCAAATCGATTTCAGATCGGCTAACAATAATACGAATGAGAGTCTTGTCTTTGGTTCCAATGCCGTGCATTGAATCATAAAGTCGCTCAGCGAAGTAGTCTACTTTTGATTTACAGCACTTGACTAAAAGTGGAAAATTTATCATTTAAAAACATGGTTTTTGTGAATATTTCTAAATTATTTTCATACCGATTGCCAAAAATCCCTTCTGGATTGGTCCACTGAATTCACGCTTGATAGCTTTTTCGATCTCATGGCCAGCAATGTTTTCGTATTCGAGGAAAATCTGTCTGAGTTGTTGGTATGATCTTGTGATCAGGATGGAATTGAAAACAGATTCATCAGTACCCCATTTGCCTTCACCAGCCTCAAATAAGGCGGTCGCATCAGCAACAGCTGCTGCCTCATCAACTCCCTGAGATTGAGAAAAAGAATCCATAAATAATTAATATTTTCATTTAAAAAGCTAAGACAATCTTACCTGATTTTCATCACGATTACCCTGCACCAAGGAGACACACAAACGCTTAAAGTGTCCACTAGTGTCACCCTTGAGATCGGATTCTAGGGATTTACCGAAACTCTGTTCATAGAATTGAGCGATGGTTTTGATTCCGTAGTTGGACAAAGTGCAGAGAATTTCAATGATAGCTTCCTCATCGGTACCAATACCAGCGACAGCATCGTGCAATTCTTGCGCGTAGAATTGTGGCAGGGGTGTCATAAGGGCAATAATAACATCTTCGAATTTGCCACCGAGTTCAGATTTTAGATCCGAAATCAAATCCTTACCGTAGGAGGTCTTGAAGGATTCGGCGATTTCTAAACGTTGGACAATACCACGACGTGCCAAAACTTCAATAACAGCCTTCTCATCGGTACCGAAACCCTTCATTGCCTTACGAAGAGTGGCTGCATCTTCAATTGGATCGAAGGGATCAGCTGGGTATACAGTTGGGGTGCACTTTAAAAGAAAAAAAATTATAATTTTGTATTCATGCCAAGGAGCTGATGTGTTGATTTTGACAGTTGCATTGTTTCAAATAAACACTGCACTGATTTTCATCGTTTTATTTTTAATCGGAGTTTCGACAGTCATTAAAAGCGATTCAATTCAATAAGTCTAATAAAATAGTGTCCAGTTTTTTACTTGGTTGATTTGTTCCAGTAGTATACAAAGTTGTAAAGAGACTAAGGATAACTGAAAAAGCAACACATCCAGAAAAGGGATAGTGATGTGAAAGTGGGAGAACTTATATATACACATTAGTGTATCTAAACAAAATTAAACACTTAATAGACCAATTTTGTTCAATATCTTGAACCGCCCACCATTATAAATAATGGAAGAAGATGACGTATTATTGTGTCTTTAAACTTTCAAGGTAAACTATAATAGGTGTCTTTGGTTACTAAAAAAATCTTACTAATATTCACAAATTTTAACAATTGGCTGGCAAAACATCAATTTTCTAAAACTGTGTGAAAATTTAAAGTTACCAAACAGGCTTAATTATTAAAACACATTTGGTTATGATGGACTATTTAATAAACTAAGCACCTACTTAGGTAGTTTTTTTATGTATTTTGTAGTGATTTTGAACTAAGCAGTGAATTAGAGTGATACAAAACGCAGACACAACATTATAATATAAAAGGAAAAGTAAACGAAATTAAAGATAAATGTACACAAATGTTTACACACAAAAACATATGTATGTGTGTATGTACATACTTTTATAAGATTATACTTTGAAGGGAACCAAGCCTCCAAATTTTTTTTAACTCTAGAATTTGTTTAATGATTATAAAACAACTAAAGCATTACTCATTGTAAGCAATTAGTCATTTCTAATACGCAATTCAAATTAAATGTTTGCTTTTTTAGCTTTTAAGAAAAAATATTTAATTGAGCGCGTTAAGTTATGACATCATCTTTTGCAAATTTTTGTATTATAAGAAAATAATCATTGATGATGTTAAATAAAAGAAAACTATAATCAAATACTGCAAACTTATAGTGACGGTGCGGCTATGAATAAGAAATTACGTGACGACACTTTAAATCAGGTCTGACAATGCTAAAAATTATTTCAAATTCTTGTCATGGGAAGGTGGCCGTAATTATTTAGCATTGTTAATTATTAGCGCATGCTTCAAAGATGAAGAGATAGAAAATTAAGTCGTAAATTGTCTCTAATATGGAAGTTGCCACTTTTAAAAGTTGGTACAAACATTAAGACATTTTCGATTTATTTTTGTTAAATATTTGTTTTATTTTTCGCAAGATAAAATTATATCATTCTTTCATTCTCTTGCTAAATATGTAAAAATAAAAATTGATTTAAGCAAGTTGCAGAGGTTTTAGAAATGAACCAAACTAGAGAAAATACATTGTTAAGCGATTATTTCAATATGATGTCAGAAGTAAAGTCTCAAGACATACAAATTCGGGGCAATTATAGTTTTATCGTATCAAATTCAAAATCTGATATGAATCAACAACACAAAAGCTTGTGACTTATGGCTCCTCAAAACACCAGAATAGGTCTTTATATATCCTACTGTACATTTGTACCTATCATGAGTAGTCAACCCAATTGAAATAAAAATGGGTTTAATCTTCATTGAACTTTCTCTCCCTGGTCAAGGGATGGTTCCTTTGTGACTAATCCTAATAACTAGAGAATAATTAAAGTGCTTATAAAATAAAGGGCTAAAGTGACAGTTAAATTAATTCCATTAAGTTTACTGATAAAGTTTTTGCACCCTATTCATCTTTTGCTAAGAAAAGAAGGAAGCTATCGGCTCTAGATTCTTTTTTAGCGAGAATGTAAGTGATACATGCAAACTTCATATTACTACATTTACTGGAAGAATGTTATAATTAATTTTGGAAAGTTCCGCTGTAATCCTTCATTCTTTCAGCGTTTCAATTTAAAGACCAAAGCAATAAATTCATTTAAACTTACAAATCACTTAAGGCTTAACCTATTTGCAGAAATCTATATTATTTTTTTAGAACGTTAAACTTAAACCATAATTAAGAGAATGAACTAGTATGAACTTTGATTGTGCAACTTGTGATTGTTACCTTAGTTCGGAAACGTGTAAGTAAGTTAACCTTGTGATGTAACATAAAAATCAAGTAGGCAACAAACAAAAAGCATTTTAAATAATACATGGCGCATACAAACTGGTTTTCCTATAATATTTAATCAATGATTCATGCAACTTAATTTATATTTTTCTTTCTCTTTGGTACGTGAAGTTTTACTTCTATACACGTCTGAATTATTAAGAGCATCCATTAAATTATATTTTAAATTTTCGAACAATCTTTTCCCTCCGATTAACAAGAGGAGGTTATTGACACATTGAAGAGAAAATTAAATGTTATTATTATAGGTGCCTTAAATGTACGAACAATAATTATGTATATATTGCTGAAAGTTATCGGAATAATTTTCAAAATCCATATTAGCAATAGATCGATTGACATATCTTTGTCAATTACGTCGAGTTTACGTGTCTATTTGATTTATTGATTTGAAAATGTAGACATTGGCTAGGTTAAATAAATATAGAACTAAATCAGTTGTCAACTTTCTTGCCCAGTTATAACCATTCTGAATGTACACCTATGTAAATACATACAATACTTTTTATTTATGTTCAAAGATGACATACAATGTACTTTTTAAGGGTTAGTTCCCTACTTCATAATATAATTTGTTACCCTCCAATATAATGTTTTTAATAAAAATAGTATTGAATTAATTTAAATACAAAACATCTACATATATAATAAAGAATTTCTGGATATTAATGAGTTCGTACATTGGTATTTATTATGAACCGAGATAAAGTCAACATACCGGCGTTTTAAATGTTTTGATATAAATATAAAAAAAAATACGATAAGATTGTACCTCTTGAATTTCTAACACATACACATACTTTTTTTTATATAAACAAGTGCTTTTTGATATTTACGAGAGTGATATGACTTTGTAATCATTCCACTCTCTCCGAAATTTAAGTTTGAATACAGCTTAGTGTTAGACAGTCAAATGATTTATATTAATAAAACAAAACTGATTGCACGCTATTTTCAATGCAGTTGTTTGTGTTTTGTTTTTATTAGCCGATACATTACTCATTAGCAAGTGTTTTTGAAACACTAAGGCGTCTAAAAAATATTTATACATGAATTTTGGAGAATTTATTTACTAGGAATTTACTGAATAACAGAGTTTTCGTTTGGGAATCCGGAAGAACCTTCCGAAACTTTCCGATCCGGAATGACAAACAAACTAGTTGGAAAACTTTTTTGGATTGTGAATTGTTTGTGATACTTCAAATGCAGATGGCAAATTGAAGTTGTTTTTATTTTTCAGTATTGAAAAATTTGATCTTATTTGCGAGGAATATTCCTCAATTTATACTGCTTTATACTTTTATCTTTCGTAAAAATTCCAGAACGAATTCATCATCATCACTTGAAAATGATGTTGATGAAGAAAATGAAATGTTTGCGTTAGTCGATGACTAAAATAAGTTTTTAAGACCCTTAATCTAACGCACCAAGCATAAGGTTAAGTCTTAAAATATGTTTTTGGTTTTGCAAAAACCTTCCTTTACAAACTAGGGATTTCCGTCCCGGATCAATTTTTTTCTATTGGTGTGCGTATTTCATATACATACATGTAAATACCTCCTCAAATATGGATGAAAAGATTTTGATCTCTGTAAAAAAAAAAATCGATTTTTTTGGTGTGAAGGAACACAAAATCTGGCGAGGGATCATCAAGATCTTGACACAGAAATTGATTTCTTAGAAAAAAAGAGCGTGCTCATGATAATCGTACTGCATCGCTATTGAAAACTTTCTTATCTTTTTTTTATTTTGTAATTAGAAAGTTTTCGAAGATGTTTTTCAGTAGACCACTACTAAGAGTGGTTA
Source organism: Chrysotoxum bicinctum (assembly GCA_911387755.1). Taxonomy (NCBI): domain Eukaryota; kingdom Metazoa; phylum Arthropoda; class Insecta; order Diptera; family Syrphidae; genus Chrysotoxum; species Chrysotoxum bicinctum. The sequence goes on from OU426988.1 coordinate 37,940,822, forward strand.
TGACCACTGATAAAGTCTTATGAGCGCTTATGTACATATGTAAACATTGACTTATAGGTTCTTGAATAGGTTTAACAGCTTCTTAACTTTATTAACGTATATTAGCCGTATCTTTTTATTTCTGGGAATGTTGTATTATAAATCGCTCATTACCGCGGTTTAATGTGTTTATAACGACAAATAAAAGAAATAACGCAGTACCCGAAACAAAGTGTTCTGTGAAACTCTACGCAATGTTTATTTTATTTGCAGTAAAAAATATACTTCATTTGGTGAAAGTAAACGCAAAAATGAAGAGATATTTAAGTGTCTACTAACTTTGAAACATTTGAATTTACTATATTTGCCGCTTAGTTTAATCTTAATCTATTATCTTTTTTGTTAACAGAAATGCATAGTTTCTATTTAAATTATTTAGGGCTTAAATTTTAAAATCTATAAAGAGCATAAACTCCATTTTCTCTCATTTTGAATTAATGCATTGCGCCTTGATTCTGGAGAAAATAACGTTGTCCAGAAATATCTTACTCTCTAGAATAACATCATTATTTATAGTTTATAGGCACGTATATATTAGGTATTTATAATACAGAACTTCAGATCTTCATAGAAAAAAAAAATTAATTTAACTCACCTTGAATGGATAATATTCGGCTGAACTCATTATGATGGTTTTTTTAAATTTTATATCTGTAAGAGAAAAAAATATATATGTAAATATAGCATTAATAATATCATTACTACATAAATTAAATTGTTTGCTGGTAATAAATATTTCAGCATGATGAATAAGGGAGGTAGGTATCACCCTAACGAAGGTCAATTCAAAAATTAAAGACAAAAATCATAATATCATACTATCACTCGCCATTCATTTGGCTCACCCTTTGAAATAAATCACTATCTGTTTTTCCATCATCAGTTTTTTTTCTAAGTTTACGTCGCAGGGGAGTCATAGCTGGAATACATTTAATCTATGACATCATGATCTCATTAAGATTGTGAATAACACATTCCCACATGGGAAAATGTATTCAAAGTTTCTTTTTCTAGTCTTAATTCCTTTAAACCTTTTGTAGATAATATAATTTGACCACAACAAAAGTTTTTTTCTTTTGGGAATCGATATATTATATCCACTATACCATTTAAAAAAATAAGGTAATAAAACGTAGCTATGTACGTACAAAATTTTCGTTTGAAAGTTGGGATGGTTCCAATATATGTATATGTTTGAATGTACATAGGATAGAATATGATTTCTTGACACGAGCATGTTAGGAAAAAAATTTTTAATGTGGTTTTTTAATTATTATAAGCAGTATTTATTTTTGGAGAATAATAAGAAACACAGATTTCTGTCCATCTCCAGTTTAGCGGTATATATTTATACATCTGTAGGTATTTTGGACTTTTGCTTCATGTTTATGTTATTTGTTTCCTAATTTAGTTTTTGCTCCGCATATTTGGACAAAATTAATTTTACGGAATGACGTTATTTAATTAATTATTAAAATTTAATTGTACTGAATCACATATCAACGACCGGAACTATATGATTCATATGAATGACATTTTTCTTTATAAAATGCGTCAATATAAACTATGTTCTATAACTGCAATTAATGAAAGATGTTAATTGACCTAGATTTCACTTATGAAAAGGTAGTTGTGATTCTCTTATACCTAATAAATGTCTAAGATAATGTGGGGGATGTGATTATTATATAAATAATGTTTTGAATTTGACAATTTCTTCTATAATGCAAAATGGAAGTTTTTGAAAAAAATTAAGCTTGCATTGAATAACCTTAACCTGTAAAGCCCCTGATATTATCTCTGCTAGCTTAAATATTTTACTTAATTAACTAGCACCTCGAGGTTTAAACATAATGTACATAAATATAACTTATATACAATATGTACATAGCACATATTAAACTCAAAACTGAAGCTTAATTTTTAGGAGAGGAAAGCAATAGTTTAAGAAAACTTTGAATTTGTGTTTATCTGTTAAGGCATCAAAATAAGAAAGTTTTCTAGTCGCCAAATATTTAATTAGAGCCTTGTCATTTTTTTTTCGACACAAAAATACCTAACTCTTTTTCTCATATTAGCCGTTCGGACTCCGCAAAATCTAGGGTATTACCTACGTAGATTCAGGTTTTTTCGTGACGTGCCGCTATGAAACTAATTTATTTTGTATATACATATGTAGGGTAAACCGACCAATCATTGGCACCTTAAGGTTACTCACCACTTATTCGGCTTATATAACTTATGGGAATTATGAAACGACAGTTTTTTTATTTTTTTTTTATTTTTGATTATATTTTTGTTTAGTGAAAAAAATTAAATACATTATTTTTTGTTAAAGTTAATAAATAATTAATAAAAAGTAAAACAATGTCCTTTTACCAATGATTGGCACCATTTTCCAATCATTGGCACTGAACAAACCAATGATTGGCACATTGATTTTGTTTAATTTTTAAAGTTTATTAAAACCAATAAAAACAAAATAAACAAATAGTATAACTCAATTATATAATTTAATAAATAAAAGGTAATTTATTTTTATAATTATATTTAAGTCTTTTAAGTTACATTATGTTTAAATTAAGGCCGAGATTAGGTAAGATTTTTATGGATTGATAAAAAAGTGTATTATCAACCTAAGGCAAATTGATACAAAATTATGAAAATCTATAACTTTTTCATTTACCAATGATTGGCACAGTGCCAATAGCCAATGATTGGCACTTTTTCTAATGATTGGCATGGCATCAAAAGATTGGTATAGTGCCAATCAACCCAGTGATTGGCACCTCATCCAATGATTGGCATGTGCCAATAAATGGAAATTTGATGGATTTACATTCCTATAGTTGACACCCCTTATAAAAACTATATTTTTAATAAAATATTAAAATAAAAAGAACTAACCTCTTTGTTATAGTTAATTTTTTTATAATAACTGCACTTGACAATAGTTTTTCTCTTAAATTTATTATTAAATTACACTACAATGTCACCACTTTCCTTACGGTTTTCACAAGTTTCACATTAAATTTGGCGCGAACTTGATTCTAAATTTTTAACAGCGTTTTTTTAATTGCTACTAACTTCAGATGCTAAAAGAAATGATGCCAAATCATCAGAAATAGTCTAAGGCTAATATTTTTAAAAAGATTTTATTAGAAAACTTTTAAATGTTATTAATACGAGTAATTTAAACTGAAAGTGCCAATCATTGGGGGGGTGCCAACAATTGGGCAGTTTACCCTACCATCAAGTTAAAAAGCAAAATTCTTAGCCTTTAACATTTACAACAGATTGCTTCAAACAAAATTCTTATTTTCCGCAGACATTAAAAGAGAGAAATGAAAGCAAAAACGCAATAGAAGAATGGACAAACTGAAAGAAAAATTATTTAAAGGGAGAAGAAAAGTAAACCAAAACGTCCATGGAATAAAAATTCGATCATTGACGTGGCTGAAAACCAGTCGGTATAGACTTAAGAACAGATTTTCCTCAGGCCGAAAGGTTTAGAGATATTATTCCTATGAAAAACTAATAACAAAAAGCTCGTTATACTCTATTTTATGGAGATCATGAGATAGAATGTATACCTATTTATCAGTGAAGACTTTAGACTACATTATATACAATTATATACATGTTAAGTTTTAGGTAAGCGGCAAACGCCTTGTTTTTGTTGGATGATGCACGACTGTACTCTACTCATCAAAACTAGAAACAACAAACAGAAATGAGTCGTGTTGCGACGAACGATCATGTCATAGACATAGTCCACCGAGAGAAAACAAACAATTTAAAATGTTCAACAAAAATTTATAATCGTACGGCGGTGTACGGACTAATACAAGTATCGCTTTATTTGATAAATTTAAAAGTACAACAGGGAGGCGATGAAGTAAAAAAAAAAAACAGCGTCTGTGAATAAGATGAACTTTTCGAAATAATATAAAACCCAACACAAACAGAATCCACTTAATTTAGACGTAGCTATGGCTATAGTATCATCGAATGAACCAAACCAACATACAAAATTCCACACCACTAGAGCTATGAGAATAAGATGATGTCATCTTTTTTTCTTTTTTAGGAACTGCGGTTATTTGACTAGGGATTGTAAGTTATTTTCCAACAGTTAAGAAAACAAGAAAAGTTATGATATTAAATTATTCCAATTTGGTTTGGTTAACTACAGTTACGGCAATTGGTCTTCAACTAGAACATACATTTATTTAACCGCACCCAATAATTGTAAAAGTAAAATTCCTCACAATAAAAAAAGAAAGCACTGAGAGAAGTTTTGTTCCACTTATAATTTAGAGGATTGATGATTAAGATGAATCAAATTATTCGACTATTAAAAACCGTCTTCCAAAACTATTGTTTCAAGCAAAATGCAACACAATTTATGTAAATTCTTTTTGTACACTTGTCTGAATATAAAAAAAAAAATTGCCGGTGTACTACTTACTTCCTCTCTGGGTGAACACTTTACGAAAACTGGTAATTGTTTGGGCTCTGTAGGCGGCTTTTATAAAAGTAAATAGCAAAGTTCTCAATTCTACAGTATGTGACGTCATTAGTCTCTCTTGAGTGGGCAAAACTTTTAAGCAATAGAGCTTTTATTGAAAATATGAGACGTTTTACGTTGTTTTGTTAATGACAGGAAAAAAAACTGATATGAAAAATGAATTGAAACTGAGGAAGAGGATATGTTTTAAATAATGTAAATGTGTACTAGGGTGTAGCGAAATTTTTGGAATATCAGATGTGATTGCAAAAAGGTGCAAATGAAGTTCAAAAACAACGATACACAAGTTGAATTACGATACACATCCAATGTTCTATTAAAGCATTAGGTGTCTAAGTATATGTATATATATATAATGTATATGCATACATATGTACATAAGGGTTTTTGAAAATGTGAATAGTTTCATTTAAAATTATATTTTATAGAATTTAGTATGGAATTGGAATAATGTTGTTCAAATGAGCGCTGCGGCTTTACTTGTTAGTGACGTTGTTTTTGAGCATCAATTAATTGTGCTTTATTTGCATTGATCTGCAGTTTAAGACTGCCCCAATGGCCGAAGTCTAAAGGTGCTAAATTCTTATATTTTGGTGGCAAATTCTTATAGGCAACCCGACTTTTTTTTAAATTTGAAAAATGGTATTTGTGTAATCAGTAAAGTAATTCACACTGAATTCAATGCACTTACGCTTGTGCGCCAGCACGTATGTATGTATTTGTTAAACTAAACTTTTGCCGTTGTTTATCTTTGAAATCTTCCTCTAAGTACACATTTTTTAACACAAGAATAATTAATAAACCATCAATATTAGAACCATTTGTTTGCTTTAACTTCATTTCACCCAATATATAACTTTTGAAAAGTATGAACCGCTATAGCCATCTTTAAGCCTTTCATTCAAAAAAGTTTTTCTTAAATTGAGTCCCATTTTCTCGTTTTTGTCTATTTCACTCTCTAAATATCTATTTACCCCATTTCACCCTATAAATATGTATATATATTTTTTTTTTAAATTAGCCCTTATACAATTCTCTAAGTATAACCTTGCAAATACAAAAAGAAATTTTGGAATGGAAATGGGAATCAAGAACGTGACTCAACAATGATACACTGTGGCGTATACGTACCTTTTATTTTTCATATACATATGTATGTACTGTACATACATTATATTACTTTATCGTCTCTTTATGCGTTGGTACTGCCAGATGTAATTTTATTTATAAGCATATAGATAAAGCCTAAGAGCCGACAGAAAATTTTTGGTTTGGAGGTATAACCAAAATATTAGGTTAATCAAGATGATATTCCTTTTCCCACATATCGGTTTTTTATTTTTAGCAAACAGTATTACATTTTTGTATCTAAAAAAAAACTGTTATTATCATACAAATTTAAAAAACCCGTTATGGAAAGCTCCAAGAATTTTTATGCATAATTCAAATTGAAAATTTGATGTTTTAAAATTTTTCCATCCCGCTTAATCCCTAGCTTCTTGTTGCATCTTTATCGAATCGTCCTGTATAACCGTTTTCTTTTTTAAGTTCCATTTCTGGTACAGAAATTAATGCTTTTTATTAATAATAACTTACATAATAGCTTTTACGTTACGTTACTAACTACAGCAATTAAAAATTTATCAGCTACTCTATTGTAAGAGTGCATGTATTGTTGACCGAACTAAATTATTAGATGTTGGGTATCTTTTTTTACTTCGTCACTAAAATTCATTGGCAGGAGATAATAAGACGTTGGGACACGATATTGTAATGAGTTAATGAATCATTGCATTTTATGTAGGTATGTATTTAAATAAGTGAAACAGTAATGTCCGATCGTTTTTGTTTTACGTAATGAGGCCACGTAATATTTGACTTTTTCGCTTCACAACCAGTAACAGAATTTTTAATATCAATAGAGCGGGCGGTTTGGTTGAAGTATTCCAATCCAGAAATTTCAATACATAAAATTTAAATGTTATCATACTAATTGAGTCCAAATCATGCATCCAAGCCAGTGCTATACTTCTGAACAGGATTTTACATTTTTTTTCAAACATTCAAAACTACAATGTCTTAAAAAAAATATCAGCAATTTTGTTTCCAAGCTCGATAAACAGTTTTTCTCTACACCCTAATGTATTTACATTATGACGAATATGAAGAAAATTAGAGAATTACATCTGATTGAGTGGAGTGATTGAATATAATTCAATTAAAAGGGTACAACAGCATCTAACTGATGAGTCCACTTCGTACCTGGGCAAAACGCATTTTAGAGTTGGGGTCACTTGACTTTTAATTGAATTGTATTTACATATGTACATATGTATGTACATAGTTATATTTTATAGGGTAATAATTTTTTTTATTTAATCGACGATAAAGCAAAGAGCATTCAACATTTTTATCCGACACACTAAGCAAATAAAATGAGACAGATTGTCTGCATTCGAATATGAAATAAGTACCTATATAACTTCCGGATGTTAACATTTCATATCACCACAAACAAAATATTATTTAACAAAAATTGTACGGGGGACATTGAAAGCTGAATTCACGAGTCATTTTTATAAAAGCTTTATTTAATATAGATACATTGCATTGCGATGGAAAAAAAAGTATATCAAAATACATCTACAAGAAATACAAATTACTTACAGAAATAATCAATGCACAAAACTAAAATGTATTCTAATTTTATGTATGAACATATACTTACCTTTAGTCAAAATCTAATAAATAGATAGGTACCTATGTAGTATATAAAAATAACTTTCTCTTCAATGTCTGAAAATGCAGTAATGTTAATTTAATTTAAACAACAACACAACTACACCCTGATAAGAGAAAAGCCATTAGTAATCACGTTGTTTTTTTAAAAGAAATAAATTACCCAATGAATGAATCATGCACCTTTTTTTATTCACTTTACACGAAATCATGACGTTGAGAATCACTCACTTGTGATCTCTGGCAAGATCATTTTGATTCTTGGAAAATGGATTTTTACTCATACATACTCGCAATTTATTATTTTTAGAATTTTAGCTACAAATGTCAAACAACTTGGAAGTTATTTGTCCAGGAAAAATTCATATGCCCGGGTAGCTCAGTCGGTAGAGCGTTGGACTTTTAATCCAACGGTCCAGGGTTCAAGTCCCTGCTCGGGCGGTCTTATTTTAAAATTTTAAATAACTGGATGCTTGAAATAACACTCGAGTATATAACTAAGTAGAACAAATATTTTTAAAAACTCACCCTGTTTGTTCTTTTAATTACAAACTTTAAAAACAAATAGAGAAATTGAATTAAGGTCTTAAAAATAGTTACGACTTGTGTATTTCTAGTTAAAATAAGTCCATACAAAATGATGAATTCTCTTTTAATAAGATTTATTTATTATTATAATCCTCTTATTCCACTCTCCTTTATCTGAAAAAAAAAATAACGAATAGATTAAAATAGCAGCAGTATTTTTCTGCAACTTAATACTGATGCAGTTTTATTATTGAAATTGGTAATAGTAATCAAAAAATAAAATGCACGGCTGGGTCGAACGAACTTGCTCTTATGTAATAGGCTAAGAATTTTAAAAATGAATGTTATTAGAGAAAACTGTTCATAAGCAAAAAATTCATAGGTATTTGAAATTTTTTTAGTAGTAAGAGATAAAAACAGAATGCCATGTGATTTCTTAAGCAAATATGTATGAGTTTATGCAAGAAAAAAAATTATAAGTCGTTGTATCAGTTTCTTAAAAAAATAAGCTTTTGTATACAAATTTTTTTAAATATTTTTAAGAAAAAAATTTAGTAGGCCAACTTTAAGTTTTTATTATTGTACGAATAAAAGTTAAATTTCAACCCAATTAATGTTGATATCAACATTAATTGGATAACTAAAAAAGGTCACATTTCATCTTTTAATAAGTTAAATTTCAACCAAAAAATAGTGACCCGTTGCTTAAAAGCTCGTAAAAAATCGTTCTCTATTTTAAGAACAATTCGTGCCACAAACATCCAACATCTACGCATTTGGTACATTGAAGTCAACACAAAATACGAAAATCAACAAGCACTACTTTCTGGAAAATTGCGAGTGAAATTAACGGAATAAACATCAAAATCGGTGTTGGCGTTTCGGCTGATTCACTAGCAAATCACATTAGCTTCTTCTTTCAAAAACTTCTAATCTGTCATTCTTATATGCAAATCCTCTATGTGTCGATGAATTTTTAGACTGCGACATCTCAATCGAGGAAATACAAACTGTGTGTTCAATTCTAAGAATGGAAAGGCTTCAGGTGAAGATGATATACCATACGAGTTTTTTAAAAATTCAACACCTACATATATTTTGTAACGCGATTCAAATCCTGTTCAACAAATTTTTTTCAACTGCTAGTCTGTAATCTTCCCGATCCATTAAAAAGGACCCTTAGATGTTGTTAAAAATTATAGAGGAATATACGTCATGAATTTTATAGCAAAAATATTTTGCGATGTTATGGTTGAAAGACTTGAGAAATGGGTTGAAAGGAATAACATTCTATCAGAATACCAGGCGGGCTTAAGAAAGAATTACTCTACAATTGATCAAATATTTAATCTCACTTCCATAGTAAAAGCGTTTCAAGCCAGGAATAAAAAGAGTTATGCTTTCATTGTTGACTTTAAAGCTGCTTTTGATCAAATCAACAGAAATGCTCTTGTATAAACTCTCACAACTCGGCATATCTTTGAAGTTCATCAAAGTAATCAAAGAAATGTATACGAATACCGATGCTGCAGTTTGGGACGGTGCAACGTTCTCTGAGTGGTTCGCTACTATCTCTGGCGTGAAACAAGGATGTCTTCTCTGTGGTGCATTGCACTATTTATAAATGACATAGTTGATGATCTTCCTGGTAAAGTAAGATTTGCGAATTTAACGGTTGATGTGCTCCTTTAGGCTGATGATCTTGTCATTCTCTCCGAATCACCTGAGCAGATGAAATGAAAGACTTGGAGGCAAAACTGTACAATATTATACAAAAAAAATGATGATTCAACCTGCGATGCATTCATCCGAAGAGGACAAGAGTCCGAAAGCAGAATTTTATATAGCCAGTTGAATTACAACCTGGGCCTTCAAAATTATTTCAACGATTTGCTGAGCTATGATGAAATTTCTATTTTATTCAAAACAAGATGTGAGGTCGAAGCCCCAAATGCTAACCCATACAATGTAAGCTTTAACCAATTTTGCTCGGTCTGCAACCTAAACTCAAAAGGTGATTTGATTGCTTTCATATTCTTAGTATATGCCCTATCTTCAGGTCACAAAGGCTTAATTACTTCGAAAAACCTGCTCTTTCAATGCAAGATACAATTAAACTTTTAAACGAGTGTGAATGGAAAACCCTAACCAATTATATAAAATCAGAAAACAAATACAGAAAGTTGTTAATTTCAGAATATGTCTTAACATTACTATATACATACATATGTAGCTCTAATTTATTGAAAATCATATAATAAAACGGCAAACATGTTTTTTGTGGTACACTTTTCTCCAAAAGTATTTAACCGATTTCGATAAATTTTATATGGTTGGAAAGCCACAGTTACGGAGATGTGCAGAATATACTTGAGACACGCATTTACACACTGTGGGTCATTTTTGTTTTTGCACTGTCGAACACTTTGCATATTACATAAAATAAAATTTAATTTAATAAATTTGCTTGAAAACACTGCCAATAATATAAATAATAAATAATAAATAAATTGGCACTCGAATTTCGAGAGCTGGGTCGGCTAGTCTATTTTATTTCATTTTTAAAATTTAAACTAATATGTCAATCAGGTAGACGGCTAAGCCTTAAATTCAATTTTTGTAAAAAGAACTTGTTTGTTAATAAGTGAATACATTTCTTTCTTACATTACTTACACTGCCGTTCATAAGGTTAGAAGCAGGCATTTTTGAGAAGTAAAATCGACATTTCTCCCGTTACATGATGGATTAGAAGAAAACAACTATGGTAATTGAGAGACTATTTTGTCAACAACAAAATATAAAATTTGGGTATAAGAGAGATTTAGCTAACGGAACTTTTATGACAAATTGTAAAGTGAGTCAAGAATATGCGAAAATAAATCGGGTCATTAGATTAGAAGCATTGAACAAATCAACGTTGTTTTGTGAAGTGAATAAATTTTTGTTCGGTTTAAACGGTACATTTTATAAATTAATTGTTCTTGATTGAGTGTTAATTAAAATGGGCAAGAAAAAATGTTTGACAGTGGAGGAAAGGGCAAGAATAGATGTTTATTGCTCTGAAGGTCTTTCATGCCGTGCTATAGCCCGAAAAACAAATCGAAGTGATCATTGTGTCAGCAATTATTTAAAAAATCCATCGTCTTACTCAAAAAATTATAAAGGAAACACTTCCTCTGCCTTAACACTTCGCGAAACGCGAAGTATCCTTAGAATAGCGTCAAATTCAGCTTTATCGGCAGCTAAAATAAGGGAGAAAGCTAATGTTAAGGCCAGCTTGTCCACTGTTAAACGCACGATTCGCCATGCTAAGCACTTAAAGCGCCTGAAGCTTAAAAAAAACCACCACTTAATGACGCAAGGAAGAAGCAACGCTTGTGTTTCGCGAAAGATCACATGAGCTGGGATGTGCAAAATGGAATGACCACAAATGATTGGCGGAAGGTTATTTTTTCCGACGAAAAAAAATTTAACCTAGATGAGCCAGATGGTTATAATTATTATTTCCATGACCTGAGGAAAGAGGGGCGGTTTTTAAACCGTCACCATAGCATAGAAGGAGGCGTTATGGTCTGGGGCTCAATTTCATTTTATGGCGCTATAGACTTGGTAGTCCAAGATACCAAAATGACTGGGAAAACCTACAAAGCCTTGCTTGAATCAGTATTCCCCAAAATTAGCGAGGTGTTTGGACCAATTCCATGGATTTTTCAGCAGGACAACGCTCCCATACACACAGCCCGAGAGGTAAAATCCTTCATTGCGAACCAAAACGTCCACTTGCTGCCTTGGCCACCATATTCCCCGGACCTAAACATAATTGAAAATGTGTGGGGCTGGCTTACACGTAAGGTATATGAGGGAGGGAAGCAATACGATGACAAGGAAGCGCTAATTCAGTGTATCAAATTGGCCTGGAGTGAGATTTCACTGGACTACTTGGAATCTCTTTATAAATCCTTAAAAGATAGAATTTTTGAAGTTATTTTGAAGGCTGGTGGCAGCACACATTATTAAAAATCTAATAAAAGCTAAAATAAATAACAAATTATAAATAACTGCATTTTATTTTCATTTATTTGATGTGCTTCTAATCTAATGACCCGATTTATTTTCGCATATTCTTGACTCACTTTACAATTTGTCATAAAAGCTCCGTTAGCTTAATCTTTCCTATACCCAAATTTTATATTTTGTTCTTAACAAAATAGTCTTTCGTTTACCATTGTTGTTTTTTTCTAATCCATCATGTAACGGGAGAAAAGTCGATTTTACTTCTCAAAAATGCCTGCTTCTAACCTTATGACCGGCAGTGTACTAGTGTCTCCTTTTTGAAATAATAATTTTCAAAAAAAAATATATTTTCTTATGCAGATAGTGAGAAAAATGGTTCTATTATTGAATTATAGATCGTAAAATATTATCAAAATTCTTGCAGTTTTCGAGAAATATTCGAAAATCATTTTTTGACATTTGTTCTGTATTTTTTTTTTCATCTTTAGATTTTATTAAAAAACTTTAATTAAGTATGGGGTTACAAAATATTCAGTTTTGAAAAAAAAAATTGAATTTTTTTTAAGATCCAAAAATAATTTTTCTTTTAAATTTGAATAAACAATACTATTTAAACTTTGGGGAGCTTTAACATAAAAAAATAATTAAAATCGGTTGTGCCGATGGTTCTAGGGGGTTACGAGTACCATTGATAACCATTTTTTTGAATTTTTTCAACTACTACCAAGCTTTAACTAAATGAAATTTTGTAATTTTTTTGTTTTTAATCTGTCGAACAGTTTTTGAAAAAAAAAAAATATTTTATAAATTTGGAAAAAAAAAATCGTATGGGAGGTACCGTTATTTTTGAAAGAAAAGTGCGGGGGAAAATTTAAAAATAATATTTACCGAGAAAATCAACCGAGCCGTTTAGGCATACAGATAGACAGAATTACGAGACCCACTTTTTTCGCGTTCTCTATAATGGTAATGTCACTTGGGATCAAGATATCGAGTTCGATTTCTGTTACGAATATATAGTTATGTATGTACATATATACGAAAATATTTAATCAATAATTATCTGGAAATTTGGTTGTCTCTGTTTGTAAAATTAGACAGATTCATAATTATTATCATAATGGCATATTCGCAAAGTTAAAGTATATTTACCACACTGTAAATGTGAATAGACTAGACCTGAGATATATGTAGATAGGTGATATCAAATCAAAACTTCGAAATTTGTTTTAATTACTTATGAAGGAATTAAACATGATAATAAGAAACAGAAACACTTTTGAACCAATCATGTTTTTAAACTGTTTTGGCCTGACTTCGACTAGAAGTACTTATTTTGAATATCGGCCCAATTTGTTCAGCAGACATATTTTCATTTTAAAAATTTAATTTAGTAAAATTTTTGTTTTGTAAAAATAGGCTCCAAATTTGAGAGATTGCAAAATATATACATATATAAAAAAAAAACATTTTTTCTAGAGAAATACCACTAAAACTGATGTTTTAAAGTTGTAATATGTATTACAAATAAAAATAACCGTTTTGTACTTTTCTTATGCGCTACAAACATAAATAATACCTACTTCAAAAATAGATTCCAATTTTTAAGTGCATAACAGAAAGGCAAAAACTTTTCGACAATCTGAAATTAAAAGTCTTGCAAGCAAATCTTAGATTTGAAAAAAGAAGTATAATTTAACTTCAAGCGCAAAAAATCTCAAAAAACCGTTATCGCGATATTTAAGCGCGGCTGAATACACCACTTATAATAGCACCATTTTTTTTTAATACTTAGGGGCAACGGCCAATTTCAATCATAAAATTTGATCAGTATATTTTCGCATTTCAAAAAATATTTATTTTATCTCTGCCGTCTGTCCGTCCAATAAAATTAGAAAATCAAGTTATATAATATTGAATTATCCTCACTTTAAAGGGAATTCCAATTTTTGCAACGAAATAAGATTTGGCCAAGAAGGCAACATTATGCTCATTCTTTGGCTTGCTTAAAATTATCCGCTGTCCGACCTTGTGTGCCATACTATCTCCTAAGGCTGGACAAACAACTGCTTCTTCATTGACTATCCTGGTAGTTAACTCATTTGTTATCACGATCTGTCAATAAAATAAAATGATTGTTATTAAAAAATATTAATTTTAAGACAAAAAAATCATTTTATAATGTACAAAAATCTAAAGTGTGTTAAAAAAAATTATCATTATTAATCTTCGATCGATTCATGAGTCATGACTGTTAAACTAATAAAAAAATGCATAGGCATTGATAATTGGACTCTTTATAAACAGAGAATTTTTTCTAATTATCCGCACAGTGAAATCGTTAACGAGTGATTTCAATGTACACTATTCTTCGTCGCTGCGCTGGTCAGACAACACCCGAAGGAAGGTATGTCGAGATTTTTCTGAGTACAACTTGGCTCAGTTCGTTCATGAGCTACTCGATTTCCTGACGTTGCAGGTTAATTCCGCAACACTCTTAGACTTGTTTCTTACAAATGCACTATAAGTGTGTTATCACCACTAGGCACATCAGACAATTGAGTCACATCTGCAAATTTCTCAAGTCAAAAAAACCCAGTTAGAGAAATAATTCCTAAGAGAACCGTTTAGCACCACCAGAGCGAACAGTAGGACCAACTAGGACAGTATCAATGATTTCTTCAGGAACTTTAACTGGTCACTATGTTTCCTCGATAGTGACGTGGACTCCAGTAATTCGAAAAGAAAGTTTCTGATGTTATAAAGCCAACCCTACTGAGCAAAATCGAAAAAGTTTAAAAAAGAAAGACCTGTAACCATCTTAATACTACAATGTCATAAAGGTAGTAAAAATATTTAGTCATTTGTAAATCGATGTTACCAGAAACGCTGTTAAGGGTTTAGGTTTCCTTCGACAATTCAAGAAATTTTTCACCCCTTCTGATCGGCTGTATACAGATTACGTATTCTATAGTCCAAGGCTGGAGTATAATTTCCATATTTGAGCAGGTGCTCCAATAACCCACTTGAATCTCTTGCATAGAAATAAAAAAAGAGGTTAAAAATGATAGGTGATAGAACAATAACAGAAACATTTGAATTTCTCGAGCACCGTCGCAATGTTTCCTGTCTTTCATTATTTAACCGTTATTTTTATAAACAGTGAAATAGCCAGTTGCATTCCTCCCCTTAAACAATTCAACTGCAATACTCGCGCTTCAGGGAGTGCCCATCAGTTTACACTTGAGCTAAACTTCGGACGATTTTTTATCCGACTTTACCCGGCTCTATATTTCCCTCCCATTACGATATTCAGACATTCAAAACCAATGTGCATCGGTAATCGGTATCTCTTTTTCAGTCCTCTCCAACTTTCCCAAACGATCGCACTGTGCTCAAACATTTTAAGGGTAGTGAAAATCCTTTTAGTGAATGAAAATATATAAAAAGAAATTTCCTCACCGATCCGATTAACGCTAGGTCAGCTAAAAGAGATGAGTGTTTTGTACTTGTACAAACTGAGGCAATATTACACAAAACTAGACATGAGAGTTTTGACAGTGTTATTCTTGCCCAGTTCATTAAGCTTTATCACGCACTCCCATACAAGTTCGGAACTAATAACGTAGGAGCTTACAGCTTTTAGTGCAGCCTGGCTATCTGACATGATGGCAATCTTTTGGTTCTTATATTTTCTATCGAGGTTTCTTTTAGCACATATATACCTATGGCATTTACTTCTGCCTGGAATATGCTAGTGTGGACTACCTATTGGTAAAGAGAGTTTAGTACTAGGCCCAAAAACTCCAGCACCAGTCCCTTGAGCTGTTCTCGATCCATCAGTGTACCATTTAATGGCATTTTCTCTTGGGATGTCAAGGTTTGTTACTGCGAACCTAAATATCGAGCCTTTTTCACTGCTTCCAAAAATTTTACCCGTCCCAGTACCCACCTTGGCAAACCTCATTATGGCTCCCTTAGCAGCATTTTCAATGGCCACGTGTAGTGGGGTTAAATGAAGGATGGTTTCCATCGCTGCTGTAGGGCAAATTCTCATTGCTCATGCATATACATGCTAGCCTTTGCAATTTGTTCAGTGATTTCCTAATTGTGTTTAGTTCGCTTCTTTTATGCCATGCAGCCGCCCCATAGGTAATGATGTCTTACCATCATGATGTTTGTTTTGCAGCCCCATGATTTCCCTGCAAGTCTCTTGCATATCATAAGGGCTTTTGTGGCTTTCCCGACAGTTATTTCGACATGCTTGTTCCAGAGGAGTCTAATTCCTAAATTTTTGACCTCCCTCTGGGTGTCTTATGTCGTTTTTATTTGGCAATCCGGAATCTCTCTCCGATCGGGAATCCCAACACCCAACTGAACACATTTTTTTTTTTTGATTCTGATGATTCTGAATTTTTTTGTGATTGTATGTATATGTGAAACATCAAATGTGGACAATAACGAAAATCAAGAATAAATATATGTATGTAAAAAGATACACTTCGCACAATTAGCATACAAAAAATCACAGCTGTTGAGTTTGACGTTTAACTATATGAATGTGTGAGTGCTTCTGGTTTCGATTCTTCTTTTCAGAATCAAAACTGTCATTCCAAGTGAACACTTTCAGAAGAGTCCAGAAGGCTTCCGGATTGCCAAATAAAAACGACATAACCTATAAACGTACAAACATTTTGTATTCTAAAAACATGTCGCTGTCTTTCACGGATAACGTGTCACTGACAGCTGCATTGAACATTTTTTACCCCCAACGCAGGAAAAAGAGTTTTATTCCAAAAATTCAAATTATTCGCAACAGAGAAGAGAAGGATGTTTGCTATTTTCCAAATGGATACATACCAGTAAAGTTTACACAAAACGATATAAAATTTTACGAATTGTAATATGTTACATGCATATGTATGTATAGGTATACATACATAATTATGAATAAGTACAATCAAAAATTTCGTACGAGAATATAAAAGAATTCTAAACTTATTTATAATTAACAAAATAAAAATGAATGCCCACACATCAATAGTTTCAAAATTGTTCAAGAAAACTTCCAATTTTTAAGATTTTTTCCTTTCATCGCGCTGTTTGAAAGCAAATTTGATGGAGCATCTCTTTATGTATGTACATATATTATTTTTAAGCAAAGCCTTTTAATCAAATCCTCATATATCCATGTATTACTGGCACCAAAGTACCGTTTTGACATTATTTTAACGAAATCGGTTCAGCCATAGAAGTGAAATATGGAAATTAACAAAGAATGCGGAATTTCGAAAGTTTTTCATTTTTATGTTTCCGATCCGTTTCTTTGAATTTTTAAGCAAAAAACATGATCCCCGTTCTAGATTAAGAAAGAAGAAACATTTGCTTTTCTCAGAGGTTTTTCTTACCGCTAGCTTATAATGATCGGCCATATGCTGAAGGTCCGTAAGAACCTCATAAATTATCCTTGTCCTGTTAGTATTATCCTCAAAACTTCTAAACAAAAACGAAAACGAATCGATGACGAGAATTCTTATCTGTAAGTTCAAAACAATTTTTTTTTTAATCTAATATATTCCTAATTAAATAAAAAAAAATACAACAAAAGTTTCTTACATTTTTTTTGGATTCCAATATGCATTTAACGGTCTCCAATGCCGTCAATAATTCTATATAGTCTTTGCAGTATAAATAAGACACATTGTTTAAAATGGAAGTGATGTTAAATACTTTATCAACGGGTTGTTCTTTGTGAAGTTGCTTGTAGGTTTGCTTGTACCTTTCAGCGCAATGGTGTGCAATACCTACGAAATAAAAATATTAAATTTAATAAAAAAGGCAATGCCGCCCGAGCAGGGACTTGAACCCTGGACCGTTGGATTAAAAGTCCAACGCTCTACCGACTGAGCTACCCGGGCATATAATATTGATGGACTTTCAAGTCCTATTTAAGAATATACAATATATTACTCACCTTGCAGCCGGTATGGACTGAATCCCTGGTTTGTATCGATAAACAAAGCTTCACCACCAATTCCACCAACTTCTTGAGGAAACTGTACATTAACACATAATTGCAAACTTGAACATGAATTCAAAAAGAAAAAAATCATGATTTTTAAAAATTTTTAAAATGATCATTGACTTTTATTTTATTTACCACATTTGAGTTTTCCCAGTGCCAGGGGCTCCACATAATTCGGTAATCACTTTTGGAGGAACGCCACCTCCCATACAGGAATCAAGCTTTTTGCAAAGTGTAATTATAGAACGATCTTTAGCTTCTTCTGACCAACAATCGAATGCTGTTTTACTAAACATTTTGATGTCAACAAATAACTAAACTATATAACCTGTAATAAATGTTATTTTTTAATTATTAATTAATAACTACTGGTTTATTTTATTTATTTTGATTTGGATTTAAATTTTGTTTGTTAAGTTATACGATACGGGCTACGGTACACTGTACACTCAAAGTCAGCTGTTAACTTGTTGGAATGAAATACAGTAATGTCAGAGAATTAAAAGTATTAAGTACAGTCCAAATAAAAATAAATATGTATTAGGTGAGTTCGGCAAGTGAAATATTTAAGAAGTTTCTAACTCAAAAAAATAAGGGTATTCATGTAAGCGCGGAAAACCCTCGTAAACCTCGTAAACCAGATAATTTTATCTCCGCAGAAACGAGCTGTCAAAATTTGTATGGGAAAAAGTTTCTGCAAATCTCATAAAATTATCTCACAAATTTGCTGCGGAAAGTACAGAAATAAACCTCGTAAACTAAAGAAGTATGGATTCTGACTTTTAATTTGACATTCCACAAAATATTTCCCACATTTACGCAAGTATTTCTTAGGGGGTGTTCATGAAAATATGCTGCGGAAAGTTATATCTTTCTACAAAGCGAAAAATTATCTAGTTACATGAATACCCTTAACAGCAAATTCTAGTTTTATACAGCTTTTTCATGACACTGAGCCTCCACATGAAATAAATAATTGCAAGAATGTGTCATGTAGCCAATATTTATTGTTTAGTCCCCTTATGTCTCGATTTTTGTTTCTTGTCTTCGTAGAAGAAATAAATACAGATATAAATTTTGACGTTTCGTGACACCCAAACTTCACTAGACACAAATTTCTCACAAGACGTCGAGTCTTGACATTAATTCCCACATTTGCATGTAACATTCCTTCATTTCATTGACAAACTCATGTTATTTTAAAATTGATGTTTGGGCTTAATGATGGTTTTAGTGGATGCAATTAACCAATACAAATTAATTCATTTTTCACCCTACGTTTCGCCAATTACTTGTTGGCTTCTTCAATGTTACTATTTTGGACAAGGAAAACCGCACCACCACCCGCTACACACTAGAAAGTCTTCGGATTCAACAAAAAATAACAACAACAATGCACCACAAAAAAGACTTGGACAATAGGTGTGTTTTTTTTGCAAGTCCATATAGAATTGTAAAAAAAAACGACATCGGGATTTAGGAGCTTTTTTTCCACAAAGCTGGAAGCACTGTGTACGCTATGACATTTGTCAGCTTATTGACGACTAGCATCAACCAATCCAAAAACTTCACTTTTGACGTCTCTGAGCAAATTATCGATAACATATAGATAATACTATATTGGCATCACCATTTTTATCGGGTCTTAGATTAACTCTCGATAATTATCTGGTCTTAGCTAACTCTGTATAGATTTAAGTAGTTGTTGCATTTGCATGTAAAGCGCTTAGTCCCGATGTCGTTTTTTTTTACAATTCTATATGGACTTGCAAAAAAAAACACACCTAATATCAGCTCTATATATAGTGTTGCCATTAGTAACAATAATAATAATTGATCTGTGATATTAATAGCAAGCAATATTAGACTTAAGTTTTTACTGTCCAATAAGTGTTAATTTATTTATGTGTTGTCTAATTAATGTTAATTTATTCCAATTTATTTATTATTTAAACCATAATGTAAACACAAATCTATAAATCCAAAACAGTAAGTGCAATAGACCGAGTAAATAGTAGGGGTATTCACGATCTAATGCAACAGGTCTAGTATCATTGCAAAAATGCAAAAGTGTAAAATCTTACAACACTACAACATGTTGTAGTATTGTAAGATTTTACACTTTTGCATTTTTACAATGATACTAGACCTGTTGCATTAGATCGTGAATACCCCTAGTTTTTCAAATTTTAATTAATAATAAGTATCATCTCTTTGTGTTTGTATCTTTAAAGATAATAAATATTAACCCCTGAAGAAGCCAACAAGTAATTGGCGAAACGTAGGGTGAAAAATGAATTAATTTATATTGATTAATTGCATCCACTAAAATGATCATTAAGCCCAAACATCAATTTTAAATTAAAATTTTAGCATATGATCAAAAATTTAAACAACTCATGTTATGTTTTCAATTTGTATAAAAATTTTGTCCTGTGAAGTCAAGATGTAATTTGACACTTATTTTTCTACCATTTACTGTCTGTTGAAGTATGTACATACAGAATGTTGTTTGGTTATTTGCAGGACAGAATTAACATTAAAAGATTAAAACCTTGAAGATAGTAAAGCTAGAAAATGTTTAAAATGACTCTAAGAAATAAAATAAATGAGCAAACGCAAAATGACAAGCAAACGTAATAAATATTAGATTAATATTAAAAGTAAATTATATATCTTGAGAATTTTTCTTTAATTGATTTTATAAAAACATCTGAGGTTTGTTTATGAATTGTGACAATTGAGACGTTATTAGGCGTGTTTTTTTTTGCAAGTCCATATAGAATTGTAGAAAAAAACGACATCGGGACTAAGCGCTTTACATGCAAATGCAACAACTACTTAAATCTATACAGAGTTAGCTGAGACCAGATAATTTTCGAGAGTTAATCTAAGACCCGATAAAAAAGGTGATGCCAAAACAGTGTTATCTATATGTTATCGATAATTTGCTCAGAGACGTCAAAAGTGACGTCATACAATACAGCTCACAAATGTCATAGCGTACACAGTGCTTCCAGCTATTTCGAAAAAAAGCTCCTAAATCCCGATGTCGTTTTTTTTACAATTCTATATGGACTTGCGAAAAAAACACACCTATTGACTCTGTAGAACTATATGATGGCTAATCGTTGGACTAAAATGTCAAGCTTTTGTATCATAAATCAATTATTCTAAGACTCTCTCCATGCTAATGTGCTCCTATCTCATACTATGTTCCCACTAAACTGAAATCTGAAAAATCAGCCATGCATTTGAAATATCAAAAGTTTTTAACCGAAACCTTGTACTTCGTTTTGGCGGGAACATAGTATTAGACAGCCATAAAAATTCAAAAATTGTGAATAAAATTTTGTATTTATACATCTATCTACATTACATATCTAAGACACCGGAATCAGTTGACTAAGGCTAGGCGCGCACATTCAATTTTTAGTTGCACAGCTGTTTGGTTGTTTATAGAAAAGAGATGAACTATTTGGTTGAATGTCTGCGCAGGTTTCTTCTTCTTCTTCCTTTTCTTCGGCGCTGTTATGATCTCGATGTCGAGGGGATCATAACTCTCCCACGTATCTGCTTCACACTAGTGATCCGCCTGTGGGGTTCGCCGGGTTGACCTCAGAAATCGGCGGCAAGCCTCCCGGTTTTGTATTGTTCCATTTCTGAGGCCAACTGAATGCTGGTGTTTTTGCATTTGTTTGTACCAGGAATGTTTAGGCCTACCTTTCTTTTTATTCCGAATTGGAACGTTGTATGATATTGCCTTTTTGACGGGGTTCTCAGGATCTCTCCTTTGAACATGGCAATACCAACTGAGTCGGTCGTGTTCAATTTTTTGGGAAATGGTATTCTTAACATGAAGGCTTCCTCGGATCTTCGTACTTCTAATTCGATCAAGCTTTGTAACTCCTGCTGTCATACGAAGCATCTTCATCTCAGCTGCCGTAAGCTTACTCTCATACTTTTTGTACATTGTCCAACATTGTGAACCGTATGTGAGTGCTGGACGCACAACTGAAGTGTAGAGCTTTCCTTTCAGCTTAGGGGGCATTTTTCGGTCACAGAAGATAGCAGAATTTTCCCGCCACTTCATCCACCCTACGCTTACGCGATGATTGACATCGTCATCACAAGTAGCTTCGTTATTTATCATAGACCCCAGATATTTAAACTTTTCACACTTGGGAAGCACTACTCCATTCAAATAAATGTCTGGAGTAGGCCTGTGTGGATCAGAAAATGGGCAGCATAGGTATTCTGTCTTTTTCGCGCTTATGCGGTACCCACTTCCTTCTAGAACATCCACCCATACGTCAAGTGCTCGTTGTAAGGATATCGGGTCTTCACTTATGATGGCTCCATCGTCAGCAAAGAATAACTGATGTACTTTTGGATCCGTCACTTTGCCTTCAAGCAGGTAATCAAGAACTGTAATAAAGAGCAGGGGACTCAAGACACTTCCCTGGTGTACACCTACTGTGATTTCGAATTCTTCGGTGACTCCAGCTGCGCATCTTACTTTAGTAACTGCTCCATCATACATGTCCATAATTATCCGCACATAGGTTTCTGGAACTCCTCGTTGCCTGAGGGCCACCCATATTAGATCTCGTGGTTGCCGATCGAATGCTTTTTCAAAATCAACCAATACGACATGCAAATCCTCCAAAGAATCCCGATGTTTTTCCATAATTATTCTTATACTCTGGATTGCATCCGTGGTTGACTTACCCCCGACAAACCCGCACTGGTCATCAGATAGCCTAATTATTTTTCGCAGTCGGCTACCCAAGACTCGCTCAACGATCTTCATGGTGTGTGACATCAGCTTAATCGAACGGTAATTATCACAGCTTCGAGTATCACCCTTTCCTTTATAAATTGGAAGAAGGTAACTTTCCCTCCATTGATTAGGCATGCGATCACCTCGAATAAGTTTGGAGACAAGAATCATGAGCCATCTAAACCCGATGTCTCCCATCTTTTTCCAAAACTCTGAGGGTATTTCGTCTGGGCCAACAGCTTTTCCCTTTTTGGAGTATTTTACCGCCTCACTAACTTCTTCGACTGTGACGTCGGATACTTCGCTTAAGTTAGGTGAAGCTATTGGAAAGTATAGCCTTGGAAATTGTTCGTTTAGAAGTCCGTCACAATACTGTCGCCACCTGTGAAGAATTTCGTTGTCTTCCACAAGTAGTTGGCCTTGAGCATTGTTAATGAACTTTGGCGAACAAATCTCCTGGGCATTTCTTCTTCTTTGAGCGGCTATTTTAAAGATAGTTGCGCCCTTATTCGTGTTTTGCCGTAGCTCTTGAATAGCACCAGCTGTCGGGGTAGAAATTTCATCCAGCTCCCGATACAGGTTTTCTGTATTCTTTGCTTGAATTTGGGCGCACTTCTTCTTCGCTTCTTTTTTGCAGTTTCTATATTCCACTTCGAGGCGTGACTTTTGCTCTGTATTATTAGAGGGGCACTTCGACCAAGCCTTGAAAGCCATTTTCTTTTTACTTATAACTGATTTAGCTTCATCATTCCACCACCATGTGTCTTTGCCTTGTTGGTTGTGTCCTTTTGAAACCCCTAACAGTGTTTTGGCTTTTTCTTTGCAAGTTCTCTGTAGGAGATCCCACATACTTTGTGCTGTGCTCTCTTCATTTCGAACTATATCGGTGTTGTTATACAGAAAGTTTTGCATATTCGAAATAAAAGCTTCGCCTTTTTCCTTATCCAGATTATACCATTTGATCTTCCCAAAAGTTTTTGTATGTTTGTTGTCGTTCACTGTCTCCATAAAAAATTCTGTCAGTAGGAGACGGTGTTGGTGGGCGATCGCTTCTCCTAGTATCACTTTGCAATCTTTTACCCGGGGTTTCATGAAACTAGATACCAAATGGTAATCAATCTGGGTTTCATTTCCACCACTGCTGTAAGTGACCAGGTGTCGGCTTTGTTTGACGAACATGGTATTTAGCACGATAAGACCGTATGTTTTGCACATGCTCAGGATGTCTTCACCAGGAGGGTTCCTGGTGCCGTATCCGAGGCCTCCATGGCAATCTTCATAGTCTTCGTTTGTCTTCCCGACATGTCCGTTCAAATCTCCGCCCACGAACAAAAACTCTTCCTTTGGGATGTCCTTAAGTAGATTGTGAAAGTCTAGCCAAAATGCATCTTTTTGTACCTGCACACATCCAATTTGGGGAGCATATGCAGTGACAATATTCCAC